>OX422213.1:471840057-472320057 GCA_949130495.1 Sambucus nigra
ATAATACACACTTTAAATGACTCAGTAACTTTAATTCGAGTCAAACGGGCTTAAATTATTTCGGAACCTAAATAGACCCCAGGTACAGTCATTTCGACTTTCTCGACCCTTTCGAAAACAACTACACCCTTAGAATTACCATCCGACACACTTTCTAACAGCTTCAAATTTTGACCTCAAATGCCAATTTGATTATTCTCCAAATAAAATAATATTTATTTCTCCCAAAATAAATTAATGATTGTTCCAAAAGTCTTGGGTTGTTACAATAGCCCAAAGGAATTCAGTTATCTCTTTTCTGTCTGAGTCAAATACTCTTGTAGTCATGTCATTTTAATACATTTACTATTGATGGGATTACTGTATTGGATTATTATTTGGGAATGTTTATTCCAATTTCATTTAAATTCTTTTGTGTTATGTGTTCGGTTATCAGTGTTGTAGAATAATATGTGTTGTGTTATTCGTAAACTAAAAAATGGATTTTATTGAAATTAAAATTTGGAAAGTTTTTTTTAACACTAGCTTAATTGGTTATTGGGTGACCTATAAATGTTTTCGACAGTGATGCTAAGAATGAGCCAACTGTATATTCTGTTTTAATTTGGTATGGGATTGGCCACCGGGTATTTTATTAGGCGGGGTGTTACACCTTTTCCCCTTTTTGCTTAGAACTCACGGGGAACGATCGAGTTTACTTGGAATATAAATTTTGAGTATAATTGAGGATATTCTAATGAATAGTAAACTAAAGTTAGGATTTGAACTTAATCACATGGGTATGGTATTTAGCCTTGTTAGTTGGGTGTAAATGGGAAGTTGAATACCTAATTCGGGGAGTATATTAGGCCACAAATTTTTGAGAGATTTAGGAGTGGACCAGTGTGATATGGATGGGATGACTACTGAATTATTTAGGGTAAAATTAATAACCTTCGAAGTAGTGGGAAATACTCGATTATATACGATTAGGGGTTAAACGACATATTTAAAATACGTAGTCTATTCGAGAGAAATATGAACTACGAATGGAGTATTATATTATATGTGCTTACCTATACTGAATATATATATATATATATATATATATATATATATATATATATATATATATATATATATATATAACACTCTAATATGTGCGAGGCTTAAAAAGGTTGGGTTTTATCCAATCAAGTACAGTAAAAAACGTGCCTAGACTATCTCTGACCATCTCTCAGCAAAAAACTCTCCAATAAAAGAGAGATTGAGCTTATTTTTAAAAAAACTCTCCAAAGCTTTTAACTTCTTTCGCACTAAACTAGCCGAGGATGGAATCACAGTCTGTTGCATCATTTTTATCTTTTAAAGACACCTTAAAGTCTTCATTGGTCATTTTTTTTAGATATTATTGTTTCTCTATTAATGGTGTAAAAAAGTCATGTGTTGCGATTTGCAATGATAAGTTCAACTTTTTTTTTCCTTTTCATTTTTATGTTTGTTGGCTACGTGTTTGATAAAATGCCTCTGTATATTCTTACATTTTCTGTCTTTTTTCTTCTAGAATTATTAAAAACATTGTTAAGTAATGGAGGTGCCATCTTATTAAAATATCCACTAGGTAGAAAGAAGAAAATAATAATAAGCTATAAAAAGTTATGCATAACCCACTTCAGTAGCATTACTTAAAAGTAATGGTAATAGGTTTTGTTCCTCTTATAAGACCCATGATGTTCTAAAATATATTTTTCTTTTTTTTTGTATTTACCATAGTTACATGTATTACTTATTTTGAAAAATCATTATAAAAATTCTATAGGACATGAGCAAACTTGGGCTGGAAATATAGGTAATTTTGTACATATTAATGTGTAATCGGTTCATATTAACGTGTCTTACATATTATGTCCATTTTTATAAGAGCTTTGATAAATTTTATAAATCATAAATTATCACGGCATGTCATATACATTTAATTTTGTTTTATGAAAGCTATGATAAATTGTAAATGTCCATTTTATCTCCATTTATTGTGTCAAATTTTATTAATTGTAATCAGTATTCGATTTCATATTTTGTTGTACAAGCGCAATTTATAATTAACAAATACTAATTGCAAATATAAATTAGGTTATATAATTATATTTTATAATAAAAAAATACTAATTGCAAATTTAAACTAGATGTTCCTTTGACACAAATACACAATGTTAAAATTGTAACAATGCCGCAAGCATTGAATGAATATCCTAATCGCTCCATCAACACGGGTTACACCTACCCATGATGAGTAAGTGTACCACGGAATGACCAAGAGTATTTATATTTGCATTATTGGCGACACATTGCTTACTATAGTTATGTTGCATTGGTCTATAAAAAAAAACATTTGAAAATTTTTCAACCATGGATTGGTCTTATTTTGATTGTTTTGGGGTTCTACTATGAAATTATTAAGGATTTACACATTAACTTATAATTTCATGTCAGTTTGTATCATGTTATCGCGTGTATCTTATTTTATCGAACCGAATCACTATTATAAAATATCAAGAACATTTTTACAACCGTGCCATCAACACGCGGTACAAACATGTATTTAATATCTTGTCTTGTTGCATTTTTAAGCACTTGCTAAATATATTTTCAAACTATTTTCACTCGGGCTCTAACCCATTGCAAATCTTTTGTCCTTGTTTTTGTAAAACCATTTTAGGTTCCTAGCCATAGGGATGCCAGGCCTAGGAGTTCCCATAATTGACGTGCTGCAGCTATTGTGGAAGTTGAAGGACTTTGCTATTAGATGCCTCTACTTCTTGTTCAGTTCTTAGTATCATCATTATCTCAGTCGTGCATATTGACCATTCTTAGATGATATTATTTACAGAGACTTTACATTTTAGTTTGGACTTTGTATTTCAGTTTATTGAGACTTAACAAATTTTAGTTCTTTATGGATTTTATTATTGTGGATTCTAACTGGAGTGTTTATCCAATATCATGTATTTATTCAGTTGGGTTGTTGCTTATTATTTGATTGTTATAATGGTGATTGTTTTAATAAGTTTAAACTATTGCATGTTAATAATAAAGTAAAATTTGACACCAGCTTTTCAAATACTAGGTGGTTCGTAAATATTAAAAAGTTTTTTGACAGTGATGCTAATAATGAAACAATCTGAATATTCTGATTTTAATTTAATAAAGTCCTGATCACCCGGTATTTAATTAAGCGGGGTGTCACATACCAATGTTAGTAAGCCACCCGTATAGGATGAAATATAACCTAATATTGATAATACATTGCATTGTCGTAGGGGGAGCATTATCGATGATTTGATGAACATGTCACTTATACTGGAAAGTAAACGGGACCAAATCATAGTGGGAGCATCCGGAGTAATCCTGAATGGTTAGTGTTCATTACGATATGATGCCAGACAAACACGAACTAGGTTTCGGGAACTATAACGAGGCATTCCAAAACAAAGACTTTTTTCATTAACTTATAACTATCGATACGAAAAAGAATTTGATGTATTCATATCATGCTTTGAGACTTGTAGACTTATTGATGGGGTGAAAACCATTGGGAATAAGTGGACCTACATAAAGTAAAAAGAAAAATGTATGGGAATGTGCGAACCTTCGAGGCAAGGCTTGAGAAAAGGGTTTACTTAGGCATTAAATATGATCAAACCTTCTCGCTATAGACATATGCTAAAATTTATCAATTTTATTCTAACATAAAACTGCATTATTGAATACTCTGAGCATTCAATAGTGCAGTTTGGATGTTAAATAAAATTGAGTCTTTCGATTTGATCAAATAATTAACTTTTGATTGTGATATAAATCTGAACAATACTTGTTAGTATAAGAAGAATGACATAAACATGATGGTATTTATAAGTACAATTTTGTGGACAATACTCGCCTAATTAGGATGGAGGTCCGAGTATTGTCTTAAATAAGAGCGTGGTTGTTCAAATATTCAATATAAAGTACTTAGGACAATTTAGACACATATTTATGATTAATATTTCACCATATCGGTTACGAAGGATATTGGGACCATTCCATATCGATTATATCAATCTTATAAACACAATTTTAGATTCATAATTCCATTGAAAAAGAGTTTCTTTTCAAGTATGGAATCATTTTGTATGGGAATCAATGTCCTAGGACACTTGATTAGGATGGAAGGAATAAATAATATACCTAATGCTTTAGCGGTGGGTAGCCTCAGGCATGGTATAATATGTACTAGACCAAAATCTATTACACCTTTGGCATGGTCAATCGATTTCAGTCTAATGGTCTTGTACCTTTTTGGCACAAAGTCAATTTTTCAATCGGATAAGAATTGTAAGTTTTCTAACTTGGAATATTTTTTTACCCAAGGAAGATGTGATACATTGGAGGAGTGTATAGAAATATTGGATTTCTAACTCCACCAGGAAGGCCAAAGTGGTTTCCACTTCAAAGGTAACTAAAGAGGCTATATGGCATTATTACTTACTAAGTAAATTAGGTAAGGTTCGTTCAAGTAAAATTGTCTATTACACTTTAGTATTTATAGTGGTACGATTATAAATTTCATAGAACCCCTTACCCATAAGAGGGTTAAGCACATTGAACATTTGTTTCACCTAACTCGAGAAATCGAACAAGAAGTTGATAAGTTTATCACAAGGTTGTATTGGATAACACCCGATTAATCTTTCAATCGATAAGCAGCAGACTGTCCTGTTGATGGCTTGTGAGTTTGATACATGGATTTAGATGAAAGGGAAGATTATTGGGGTTTTATTTTAAAACCATGTATGATGGTTACCTTTTAAGAAAAGGTGTGTCAATTCATATTGAAATAAGAATCATGGTTACAATAATGTCGTATATATTTGTCTTAAATATATTATAAACATGTCCATCAATTGACCTTCGCGGGATACTTAGTGAATTAGCTTCGGGTTTATTACTAGGAGATTAGGATTTTGGTTCTATCATTATTGAAATGTTTACAATCTACATAGGGAGTTGACATCCTATTAAAATGGTTGCGATGAAACTTTAGTAGTTTATCTCAAACTAAGGGAACTTGTTTGATGGTTTGAGAACTTGCTTGATAGTTAGATAGAGGATTGTTATTGGTATATTACAAGATTGTATTGAATGGATCCACCTATGAGATTTGAGTCTAAGGTTGTGTTGATTAGACTAGAAAAGTCTCACACAATTTGTAATGTATTCATAGATTCTTAATTCTGAAAATTATGAGGATCGAAATGCTTGTGAAAATATCACTTTGATTGTTATGGGTGTGATCTGATTTTATATCGAGTCAAATGATCTCTCCATATTGAGTAACAATGGTGTAAATAGGCATGCGATCATAATTTTAAGGAATCCGCGTCCAGGGGATACTGTGGCTCATGTCTAGGGTATACCGTGAATTGTGATACCCCCTTGATAGACTTATATGTTATGTTTCCACCAAGTAAAACCGATTTGATGGATTATTTTATAATCCCGATGGAGTAGTAAATAAGTTAAGTCTGAGAATAAGGAAATTAATTAGATCTTTCTTAAAATCAATAAATAGTAAATTGATTTGACCAAGCGGGTATTAACCACTTAACGCATGGAATCGTATTATATACCCTAATGAACTTTGCAAATAAGACCTTGTTATATCCGAGTAATTTATGAGATAATTAAATTGGAGTGCAATAATGATTATTTAGTGGAGTTAATTCATGATTAATAAAGAAAGGAAATAACTACAGTAAATTTAATTGGAATTTTTGAGTATTTATTTGAAGTTAATTTAATTATTTGTCATGGGTCCCTGGTGTAGTCAGTATACCCTAATAGTCAGGCCAAACTCTCAAGAAACCTTGTTTGGCCCATGCCCACGTTTTGTACTTATATATAGAGGTGTGGGAATACGTTTAAATATTATAATTGATCACTAGCATTTAAGAGGGGTGAGATAAAACATTATTCATATTTTAGACAGGGACCACCATATCTCACCCATAAGGAAGGTTTTTCATCTCAAAAGTTGTCCACCTATCTACCTGACTTTGTGGAGGATCATACACTAAAAGATCTTAGCGTACATAAGGTTTAATCAATTTTTTTGGATATCCTGTAAGGAAAAAATGATTTCATCATCATCTACCTTTATCCACTCATATGAATCATAACAAGATTCGTAATGCTATGGATTCTTAAAACCACAGGTTTAATATTTAAACCTATTTAATTATTTCTTTTTAATGCATAATTAATTAAAAATCTTTAGGGATGATTTTTTTTTTGCATTTAAATATAAATCCTAAGTTTTTTTCCTAACACCATATACATGAAGACCCATGTTGAAATACTAGGGTCTATCTCTTAGAATAATGGTTTCCGAACTATTTGGGCATCTCTACTTTTATTTGAGCTCTTGAGCTCTTACTCTACCGCCTCTAAGTTTTGTAAATCCATATAGAAGTTGGATAAGGTTTGACCTTTGATGGCAATGTCAAATTACCCTGGATCCATAGACACTTGATGCGCCTTCCGAAGGTATTAGGCTTGTAGAGGATTTATTTGAGGGGTTTATTGATCATGACCACGATGGTGATCAGAGCTTCAACTGGATCACATTTTTGTTATTTCTATTTATCTTGTGGATCAAGACTATCCACATTCATCATCTCTATGCCTAAACTCTCTCACGAGAGCTCAAGCATTTCAGGTTGAAGAGGCAAAAACCTTTGCAAGGATTACAACACTTATTTTGGAACTTTTTAGGACTTTAAATAAGCATTGGGTGGTCTCTAATGGTCTCTTATTTTATATCATTGAAGTGTTGTAAAACTCTTTTTTTCTAGTTTCTAAACACTTCTCCCATACCCATGGGGGTTGGTAACCTTGTCACTATCTTTCAGGTTAATACAACAACATCCAAATCATTGAGCAATGGTCTTCACATGATCACATTGTAGGTTGAGGAGAGGTCTACCACTAAGATCTTGGGAGTGCATACGATCTTAATGGATTAAATTATTTAATTAAATTTCCAATCAAAAATTGAATTTTGTCTTATTATCCTATAACATACAGATAAGTTATAAGACAAATAAATAAAATATGCAATCACACGACAATTGAGAGAAAATCCCTTTTAAGGGCAAAACCTTTTATATCATCACGTTAGAAACATTTCAAGATAGTTGACCTAAAATAATACTTGATACAACCACAAGTATAACAACCAGTCTTCCCAAAATCTCTAAAGAATACCACTCGTTTTCGAGGAGTCCACATGCCGCGATGCACCCTCGATATCCACCAATCAACCTTTACCCTTCAATTTTCACCCGTGATCCCTCCGGATCATAGGTTCAACAGTAGAGATATCTCTTCATAAGATTATATAAGGTATGCAACTATTAGGGTTTCAAATGGATTCACACATATATTAGGGAGGATGATTTATGAATTAAAAAGGAGTTTAGACCCAAAAAGTTTGAGTACATTTGCAACAGATAAGCAGGTTACATTTTTTCAAAAGTCTCTAAATTTTTTTTGAAATAGGTAATAGGACGTGAACAAAACTCTAGGCAATGATCTCATTTGAATGAAAATAAAAGTCTATAGAATGAGAATAACATCTTGTTTGAACTAAAAACCAGTTCATTCGAAAGAGACAACAATATCGTTTGAATAAGCTTCAAATGAGATTCAAACGAATTCAAACAGAACACCCTCGTTGGATGTTCGCTTGATAAATTGATCAAATGAGCGTTATAATGAATGTTCCATTTCATTCAAACAAGAAGGTCATCTCGTTTGAAAGAGATAAAAAATGGACTTTAAAAATTTTCATCGATTTTTTTTAAAAATACATCTCCCAAATATAAAGGTAAATAAATTCGAAATCCTAAAAGATTTATACCTTCATAACTTAAAGAAGTGTTGAACTTTGAGATGTTGGATATTCGGTTCATCGTGTCAGCACGTGTCGATTTGTAACGGGATACGCTAAATATGCCATATTGCAAATAAAATAAATAAATAACCTAAGCTAAAATATTTGCCCTTACAAATATCCTATTTTGGCTATTTTGATACAAAACTAAATTAAACCCAAATTACGCAAAAAAATTCACCTCTAAGATAAAAATTCTAATACCCTTCTTAAACCCTAGAAATAGAATGGCACATATAAACTTTTGCTTTTATGTCCACTTATTTTTCTTGGTCTTCCCTTGGGCACTTTGTCTTCATACGGTCCAATATGTTCTTTGATTGAATACCTACATACATGAAACAAAGAAAAATACCCGTGATGCATAGAGTGAGAAATATGCAATACAAACATGTAAATCTCAAAAATCAAACTCCCCCTTAATTTGTTCTCCCTCGAAATAGACAAAGGAGTAAAAACTAAACATGACATATAGAGAATATCACTGATAAGAAGTAAGATACCATCACAAATATATATAAATAACGAACATGTAATGATAATCTCAAAGGCTTCACCAACTTCTCAAGTATAAAATTTCACAAAAATAGCACATCATGAACAAAGAAACTCGAATCATGGAAGAGAAATGTAGGGGTGTGTACATATTCCATAAGTTAATCAACGTAGACAAACATAGCACATGTGCATGAAGGATTGAGATACCACTAACGAATGATCTCAAAGTCCATCTTAGGTGTAAAATATTGTGAACTCATGTGAAATTAACTTAACATAATAAAAAAATCAAGGCCTTAAGTGATTTTCACACCAATGAAGCCCAAAACTATGTAATGTTTTTTTCGATATTTGTACAACCCGTTGATCCTCAACTTAACTCCCTAAAAAATCTAATGTATAGCAATAATACTCTTAATTATTTTGATGAAATTAATGCTCATTTGTAGCGAAGCATTAATGTTCAAACAAAAGGGATAAGCACTTCTATTTTCATGTGCCTCTAATCTTTTTAGACTCAATTCATTGCAAATGAGGGATTTTAATGCAAATACTTTATCTTTCATAACCCTTTTCCATTTCTTATTATATAACAATTTTACCAAAAAAATGATTTAAATTCGGGTAATGGTTCTTACATGCACAACTTTTTATCTCGTTTTTCACATTTTATCTGTCTTAAACCAAAATTGAGATGAAAACACTATGATCGACATGTGATAGGTAAGTGGAATAATATAATAATCTTGTGCTCCTGTGAAATAATGGAGACAATGAGTCAAACATGTAACACACTATCATCAATTCACATCTTAATGACTCCACACATTATTAAGCACATATATGAAATGATGTCATATCTCAAAACACTATAAAATAGTCACGTGGATATGGAATGAATGGGTGACTCAGACATCTTTATTGTTCATTCATATATGGTGTACAAAAAATATAAAACTCTATTTTGTCTTATTTAAAAAAATTATCAAAATTAAATCTTTTTACCTTTTTTAGCTTTTTCTTAAAAACCAAAAATCGTTTTGATTTTTTTCAAAAATTTTCAGAAAAAAAACTCTTTTTGGATTTTTCTAAAAATATATCAAAATGAAAAATATAAATACAATGATAATATAATGGTAATACAATCTAGAAATAGGAATAAATGCAAATAATCATGAAAATCATCCTATACTAGATAAAATATCTGAACTCTATCGAAGGTGCAAATACATATTTCTTAAGATCCTCAAGTCAAAGTGCATCTAAAAGTTTCATGAATATGTCTTCTAATTGACGATTGGTGCTCATAAATCTCAAGGGAAAGACCTTCTCCTCAACTAGGTCTCAAATAAAGTTTTCACATATCCTAATGTGTTCGAGCGAATGTTGGACCGGATTAGAAAAAATGTGTGTAGCCCTGGTATTATCATAGGAAATAGTCATCATGACCTGTGAAATGCTATGATCCTCAAATGTTTGCTTCATTCATATGAGTTGTGTGCAATGACTCCCAACATCTATATACTAAGTCTCCACCGCGAATAAAGATATGGAGTTTTTCTTTTTGCTCATCCAAGAGAAAATAACACTCCAAAAATAGAAACACCCACCTACGACCATGTACATCCCCGACCCAATCGACATCCAAATAGGTGGACAAAAGGTCATTGGTATCAAAGGAATACCAAATACCATATGAAAGAATTCCACTCACATATTTTATAATTCATTTAAGAGAGTGCAAGTATGACTCTTTCGGGGATGCTTGGTATCGCGCACAGACTCCAACACTAAAGGTAATATCGGTATTGCTAGCAATAAGGTAAAAAGACTACCTATAATACTCCGATATAAGGTTTGATCTACATCCTTGCCTAAAGAGTCTTTACTAACATTTTTCGATGTACTCACAGGGGTGCATGGGTGCTTAGCGGAGTCTAGACCAAATTTCTTCAGAAGGTATCTTGCATATTTGGATTAAGATATGAATATTCCATCCTCAAGTTGAAAAACCTAGAGACCTAGCAAGAATGTAATCTCACCTACCATGCTCATATCAAAGTCACTCTTCACGGAACGACTTCACTCAATATCGGGGTGTTCATGTTTAGTAGTGTCCTCATCATCGTGAGGTGCACTAGGTATACTAAAATGACTTGCCATGAATGTGGTGAAGTTACATTCATGTGGTGATTCACCTCTGAACTCACCGACTTGACCTCACTATCTCTAAGCATTCCATTTAAGTCAGCTTCGCCTTTCCCATGATGTTTCAACCTAGCCGGACACTCCTGATCTTTGAGACCCTTTCCCTCACACTCATAACATCTTTCCTCATCTTTATTTGGGAAATCTGTCTTTTCTTTTTCCAAATTTTTTCTTGCCCATTTTATATTTTTTATCTTTCTCAAAACATTTCTTATCTTTGGAAGTATTTTTCTATTTTAGTTTGAGAATGTTCTTAACATTTATAGTAAAAAGGGCCTTATTATCTAAATCAAAGTTGCACTCAGAATCGGACGACATTTCCCCTCTCCTTTTAGATTGGGCTTTAAGTGCAACTCCATTATCCTTAGGTTTTACTATTTTAGGGAACATATATATATATATATATATATATCGTATGTTTGAAGATATCATATAAGCTTTTTTAACCTAAGAGTTTCTAGGATCCCTAATGAACTAAGTATAGTAACCTTATGAATAAAGCGCGCGGAGGGGGGGGGGGGGGGGGGGAGGGGGAGCGATCTTAAAATTTTCTTAATGACGCCGTATTTTCTCACCTAAATTGAAACTTGAGTTAACTTTATCAGACATTCGCGCATAAAAATCATCAAAGTATTCATATTCAAGCATTGTTATTATTTCAAATTGTGTGGTGAGATTATGTAACTTAGAAGCTTTAATAGCATTACTTCCCTCATGAGTGAGCTGGAGGAAATCCTAAGCTTCTTTAGATGTTGTGCATGTCATAATGCGACAAAACTCATTAGGGGTGACGGATCCCTAGATGGTACCCAAACCACGAGAATTAAAGTTGCTCCATTTAAAGTCATCCTCCGTCCATTGAGAGACAGGTTTAGGGCCAATGACATTGATAATAGTAACAGTGGGTGGTGTCCACCCTCTTTCACAGAGCAACAAGATGCATTTGTCAATTAACTTATGAGTGTACCTCATTCTAGCTTCCCAATATGCATAATCGGTGCCATAAAATACGGGCATTCGATTACACCATCAAAGAATTTTTTTTTGCGAAAAATGATCGTATGGTATTTTCGTGTAACCTGCTCTGATACCAATTTGAGAGTGATCATGATCTTAATGGATTAACTTATTTAATTAATGTCGAATCACAAATCCAATTTTGTCTTATTATCCTAAGACATACATCTAAGTGATAAGACAAATAAATAAAATATGCAATCACACGACACCTGATGAAAAAACACTTTTCAGGGCAAAACCTTTTATATCAGCACTTTAGAAACTTTTCATGACAATTGGGTTACAATACTACTTGATATAACCACAAGTATAATGCACAGTCTTCGTAGAATCTCCAAAGAATAGCACTTGTTCCTGAGCAGTCCACATGCGGTGATCCACCGATAAGCCTTCAGTCTTCAGTTGGGATCCCTCCGATTCACAAGGTCAGTAGTAAGATCTTTCTCCGTAATATTATTCTAGGTATGGAGCTATTAGGGTTTCAAATGGATTCACAAGTATAGTGGGGAGGATGATTTGTGAATCAAAAAGGAGTTAAGACCTAAACTATTTGAGGACTTTTGCAATAGATATACAAGTTGTGGTTTTTTGAAAAGTCTCTAAAATATTCTTTCCGAAATAGGTATTTATAGGATGTGCACAAAATTTGAGGCGATGATCTCATTCGAATGAAAATATAAGTCGTTCAAATGATAATAGCATCTCATTGGAATGAATACACGGTTCATTTAAACAAGACTACAATCTTGTTTGAACAAGTATTTAATGAGCTTCAAACAGAACAACCTCATTGGATGTTCGTTGATAAGACTATCAAATGAGCAATATAACAAAATTTCCATTTCGTTCGTACAAGAAGGTCATCTCGTTTGAACCAAATCAGAAAAAATAATTTTTTAGCTGTAAAAAATTTCCTTGATTTTTTTTATAAAAATACATCCCCAAAATATAAAGGTAAATATATTCGAACTCCTAAAATATTTATACCATCATAACATATAGAAGTCTTGAACTTTGATATGTTGGAGAGCCAGTTTATCGTGTCAGCATGTGTTAATTGGTAGCAGGATATGCCAAATACAAGAAAAGTGCAAATAAAATAAATAAACTACCTAAGCTAAAATATTTGTTATAATACCCTGTATTTTTGCGTATTTGAAGTTTACCTAATTCGATAGATTATTCATTTATTTTAAATTATGAGTGTAAAGTAATTTAATGGAATTAAATAAAAATGTGGTTATTAAGTATTAATCAAGAGAAAGAAATAATGATTAATATTATGTGTTCAAAATTTACTAAGTGAATAGTTAATAAGATATGGAAATTATTACACATCATAACGGGTGAATTTAGCGAAATTGAATTTATCTCAACCAGGAGTCGAGTGTAGACTAAATTGAGGCCGAGATAGGAAAGTTGTGTAAAGTGACTTGAATAATGATTTTGAGGTCACGTGATGACTCCGAAAGGGTCGAAATAATCATAATAATATACTCAGTGGTGTCAACTGGGTCCCGGGGTAACTTTAGACTAATCCGGCACCCTATAAGGGCATTTTAGTCATTTGGAAAATGAGAGTTAAGAAACCTATGAATTTATAACTCCTTTATCAACATATAGAGGTTAGAGGCTAGGGTTAGAAAGATAGAAAATGTAGAGACGCCATTGGAGGAGGAGGGTCTTAAGAGAGATTCCTTGAAAAATTAAACCTTGTTCTAGCATCCTTATCACCCTAGGAGTGTGGATTGAAAGGGAAAGCAACCTTTAGTAACTCAAAACAATAAATTAGACCCTATTGAACAAAGTCAAGTGTTTATTTGAAATTCTTTTGAGGTTATAATACGCATGTTGTTAGGGTTTCAAAATATAATGATTTAAATTGACATTTTTGTAAGAAAAGAATGATTTGAATGCATGTTTGGGTAGGAATGGCATGTAGTATGATTTAATATATGTAGAGGATAAGAAATCAAAGGTTATGTGTTAATGATCATGAATTTAATGTGGGTTTTATATGAATATTAATGGAGAATATTGAAACCTAGGATTTTTTATGAGTAAATCAATCAATCTATTTTTGAAAAGAAATCTTAATGTTTTGAGCTTAAATTTTCATTAGAAACCATCCTAATATATGAAGAAAAGGTTTGGGACAATTGGTTTCAAGTTTGGTTGAGAAACCTGAGAGTTATGTTAATGATAATGGTAAAAAACGCACTCACGTGGGGGAAAGAAGATGATCTGTTATAAAACAAATCGATTCTGCCCAAGGGTGAATTGATTCGGCATGATACGGCGAATTGATTTGATTTGCCAAAATTTCTTATTTTTCCTATTTAAGCCTTTAAACTTTGTGTAGATGATTGGGTGACCTTTGGGGACTCTTTAAATCATTATGAGGGACTCAAGGGATTATAGTAGGTCCATGGTAGGAGCAGGTAGTAGTCTTACTGAGAGAGTTAAGAGTAAATTTATTTGTGCTTAAATAGTAAAGTGATTAATCCATGAGAACGAGAATTAATTACGAATATTTCAAAGAAACTCGCGATGTAGACCAGTAGTATAAAATTGAGGTAGCTACTAAATTTATAGAAGGGATAACTAGGACCGTTAGAGGAAAGAATAAAACTCGATTAACTTTGATGGTGAGAGTATTCATAACATGATAGTACGATGAGTATTCGAGGGATAAATACTACGTAAGAAATATAATAAATGGCGTTGTGTGTATACCTAGTGAATTGATATATAAATATATATAGGTCGTGTGTGTGCCTATTATATGATTGGTGATAGTATGTGAACATACCTACGCTGCTTGTTATCACGGAGGTTTTCGCGCAGTGGGCGATCCCACTTTGCCGATTAAGCACACTATATATTTGACTCACTTGATTCTAAAATGTAGGAGCTTATCTAGTTTGGAAATGAAGACAAAATTATGTCTTCCTATTCTAGAACCCTAAGACTCATGCCTTTTCATGATCTACATCAACAACAATCAAGGATTCATAAGGTAGTAACCAACACAACTCACAACACCTAGGACTGCATTTATTTGACATTTTGTGTGTATAAGGTGTGTGTGTGTGTTCACATTGGCTTGAAAATAATTTTTAATATTTTTAAAGAATTTTTAGGAATTTTTAAACAATTTAAATTTGTTTTTTAAACCTTTAAAATTAGGTTTAAAAATTATGTGGACCATTTTATAGTATCATATAGTTCCTAAAATTTGCCTTTGGTAGAATCCGAAAACGGCGAAGACATTTGGGGTGGAAAATGAGATTTTATAAAACTCAAAAACATGTGTTTTACAATCAATCTAGGTCACACACGTGGTTCTCTCTCAATGATCAGGTTTGTGTTTCTTTCGTTTCACATGCTTGAGGGTTAATCTGGAACATTAGTTTGAATTCATCAATGGTCTGCATGCGTTTTAACTCAATCCATGTCATACCTATTTGAGCCAATCACAGAGAGTTTAAATGCGGTGCATCTTGAACCATTAGATCTACAACCGTTTGCCCAACTTAATCTTGACCCTTGATTTTGAACCCCATTCCAGATCCTTCCATCGTCCACTAAAAATAACGACTGACGGTCATTCCTTTCTAACTTTTGGCAAGTCTGAGAATTGGGATAAAATAAGAGAGAGAGAGAGAGATAGAGAGAAATAGGAAAACGAAGAGATAAAAATAAAATTGCAAACCAAAGTCTGGCCAAAATTTTCCAGAAATCTTTTGAGAGTTTGAGATTTTTTTATGTTCATGGTTCTAAGTCCTCTCTGGTTTACATATCTTGTCCGACACTTTCACCAAGTTTGATCTCTTCTCATATCTTTGAGATTTGTAGATCTGACTAAGTGATATGGTCACGATTTATGGTTAGGACTGATTTCTTCATTAGAAATCATCTCTTTGTTGGGTTTTTAGTTTTAAAACATTTTTATCAAACTTTTCCCAACATATCTCCTTTTCTATTTTCAAGTTTTCAAATTTTCAGATCTAAAGACTTTTATGTCTCCCAGTTTGTATTTCACATTTTGTGAAATAGTTTTGTAAATAAATAAGACAGAGACATATAGGATCTTGGTTCTTTTATTATAGCAAGATTGTTTTCTAATCTTCCTTAAAAAGAGAAGTTTATTTTCAATAAAAGTTGATTCAGAACTCTTGCATGTCATTTTAGATCAATTCTATATTTATAGAATATCACTTGTATTAGTGTGAGTGAGTTTCATGCATGTGTTAGGCACATCACTTCACTACACTTTCACACAACATCACTAAAGTTGTGTTGGTAAAGAGATTTTTACCATCATAGTCGACGTAAAGAAGGAGCAAAAGAGTAAAGCTTGGAGGAGGTTAAAGACAACAATCAGAAGGAAAAAAATTCAGAGAAAAACTAAGAGTGATGGTATAATTTTTAACTTAGTTTTAAGTCTGATTTGTTTGGATAATACGTTGATTTCTTGAACTCTAAAACTCATTCTAATGGAGTTTTGTTTTACTCCGTAGAGGGAGTCGTGGATTTTCTCCCTATTTGATAGGGGTTTTACCACATTAAAATCTTTGTCTTATGTGAATATGTTTTATACTTGTTTTACTCTTGTTATCAGTACTATAAGTGTTTAAAATTCTTTTAAACCTTTAAGTTTATAAGTAACTAAAATTTATTATTCAAAAACATTTTCTAATATAACTTGAGTTTTCTTTGGTGTTATTAAAAGAGTTTCCTCAAGAAAACATTCAGACCGTTCTTAACTATTTTAACTTTTGATTAAACGACTTAGTAATGGATTTTCAGCCGATTCCAGGGAGGTCTGGATCTGTGCCCCAAGACATAGAACTTAAGGAAACTCACTATGTGCCATGTATTAGTGAGACTAGCGGGTCATTTGGGTACGTTAGGTATGTGCGTTACTCAAAGGCTTAGAACTATGTCCGCTTTCAGTGCTTGTCATTTGATTTTGATTTCTAGGAGACATACCAAACCAATAGTACTCATTTAGTATGATAGGTACAAGGACTGAGAGTAGAGTATGCCTATTTGTACGGTGGTCCTTTTGATAGACATCGTAAATATATATATTAGTGAGATAAATATATAACCATTTGAATAATTCTATCTATGTGTGATAGTAGATGAATTGATATTGTGCATATAAATAATGAATAAAGTCGTGAAACTTAATTAAATGATTAAATGGATAGGGATGGAGAATGGTACTTATGATATCAACAACATACGAGAGATCTAAATTTGGATAGCGTATTGTATGGGCGGTACGGGGGACTTATAGGTATCACTAGTCTAATTAGATACTAATGTCTAGTTAGTTTGGGTAGTATGGCTAGGTGGGCTAAGTAGAAACGTTAGGCGTGCACAAGAGATGAGAGGTGAGGAAAATAAAGGGAGTGTATGTGACCCTAACATGTGTAATCAATGACTGATTTTTAAATTGTGACAAATACTTGCAAAATATTCTAAAATATTTTGGGTTCTAACCCTTGCTATAAATATTTTTTCAAAACCTTTTGGTGTCCAACCACAGAGATGCCAGACTTGACGATCTATTCCAGGGACGATTAGCTGCAGCACTGTGGAGGCATACATGACTTGATTAAACACTTATATCATTCATTCCTAGTGTATGCTTTCATTCAAGTAACTCAGTTGGGCATGTTGCCCCAATCAGACTTTATTTTTTTAGTTATTCATTTAAGACTTGTAGTGGGATTTATTTTCATATTTGTTGGATTATTAATAGAATTGGATTTTAGCTGAGGGTTTATTCGGCAAGACATTATCCACTTATTTATTTCATTGTGATGGTTGAGACTGTACTAATGGCGTGAATTTTTTAATTTAGTATCAACATGTTATTATCAATTGTTTAATGAAAAATAATGACACCGGCCTAATTAACTAATATGTGGTTAGTAATTAATATGGGTTTTGATAGAGATGTTGAGAATGATACAAATGAGAAACCTATGTTATTTAATAAAGGACTGATCACCCGATAATTAATTAGGCGAGGTGTCACAGGTCAAGTTCTAGTGTCCCTAGAATATGTATGGCTTATTACGATTTCTGCATATCGTTATGTTGATATTGAGCCCTATTATTAGGACTGTTTCTTTTATCTTTACGTATTTGAGATAATGTGCTTTTGCTATTAAACTTTGTATAAATTTTGTACTTATACAATTCGATCTATTTTCAGATGCCATAGAGGAGAGAGAGAGCAACTAGGGTAGCGGATTGGGATAAATGAGGGAGTCTGACCAGGAGCCACAGGAGGTGCCTAAGACACAACCATCACAAGAGATGATCTCGTCATCCCAGGTGGCAGAGATTCTGGCCCAGGCAATCAACTTAGTTATTATAGTTATGATTGTTATTTTCCCACAGCCCCAGCCCCAGCAGTCAGTGGCACCGGTGATTAAGGCCCAAACAAGGCCATTTACTTACCAGAGAGTCATAGAGACATTTCAAAAGAGCCACCCGTACAATTTTACGAGAAGTTTTGATGTGGTAGAGGCGTGTCAGTGAAAGAAGAATATGCAGTGCCACTTGTGCATGGTGGAGTGCAGTGAGACACAAAAGTAGATGTTAGTTACTTTCAGAGTTACTGGGGCGGCACTATAGTGGTGGGAGTCAGTTACCGTCACTGAGGAGAGAGATTTTGAGGACGTATTTTAGGATATACCAGGGTTACCACCCAACCAAGATATAGAGTTTGTTATCGACCTAGCACCGGGTACGAGACTGATTTCCCGAGCACCATACCGCATGGCCCCTGTAGAGATGTGAGAGTCGAGGGAGAAAATTCAGCAGTTATTGCGACAGGGTTTCATTCGGGGGAGCTAATCATCGTTGGGTTCCCTGGCGTTATTTGTGAAGAAGAAAGATGGTTCACTTCGCTTGTGTGTGTATTATAGGGAGATGAACAAGGTCGCAATACGGAATAAATATTCATTGTCGAGGATCGGTGACCTATTTGATCAATTTAGAAGGGCCGCATACTTCTCAAAGATTGATTTGAGATTAGGATAGCATCAGTTACGCAATTGGGAGTAGGATGTTCACAAGATCTCTTTCTTATCGCGGTATGGGTTGTACGAGTTCAGGGTGATGCCGTTTGGGCTCACTAATGCACCAGCAATGTTCATGGATCTCATGAATTAGGTATTTAGGTAGTTTTTTTACCAGTTCGTAATCTTTTTTATAGACGACATTATGGTCTACTCTCCTACTGAGAAGGGGCACGTGGAGCATTTTCGGTGGGTCGTGCAGACATTCAGGGATCACCAATTGTATGCTAAATTCGGGAAATGTGGATTTTGGCTATGGGAGGTACAATTTTTTAGCCACATCCTGTTTGACAGGGGTATTGCAGTTGATCCAAGTAATGTATCAGTGGTGAGGGAGTGGGGATATCCCACGATACCGACAGAGATTTGCAGCTTCTTGGGGTTGACCGGGTATTATCACCGCTTCATTAAGGGATTTTCAAAGATTATGGGTCTATTGACGAACTTGACTCGCAAAGGGGTACTGTTTGTGTGGAGTGATCATTGTCATCTAGACTTTGATGAGATGAAGTACAATCTTAAATCAGTTCCAGTACTTACATTGCCTAGGATTGGGGTGGAGAATCGAATCCACACAAATGCATCCCTACAGGGACTTAGGATGTATTGCAGCAGGAGGATAGGGATATGACTTATGCATTCCAAAAGCTTAAGCCCCATGAGAAGAATTATCCCACCCATGACCTTGAGTTATCAGTGGTGGTCTTTACTCTGAGGATATGGAATCACTATCTATTGGGGGGCTATTTACATTCACTACACCAAAATGGGAGATTTGTGAGTGCTATAAGCAATCACAAATGACCTTTATAACTGCTATTTACAGTAATAATTTAGGGGGTGACAGAAGAAAAATTGTAACTCTTAATAGCAGTCACAAATTTTTATAACCCCTATAGGGGTTATGTCTGGTGACCCCAATTTGTAACTATTATTTGTAACTGCTATCAGTGGTTACGAATATAATATTTGTAACTGCTGTTAGCAGTTACGAATCTTATATTTATAACTACTGTCAACAGTTACGAATCTTTTATTTGTAACGGCTATTAGAGGTTATAAAATTGATAGTAGTGAAAAATTTATGACTACTATTAGTAGTTACAAAAGTTGAATTTGTTAAATGTGGTAAGAGTTACAAAACCTTTATAGTTTCATTAAATGATGAAATGATAAGAGTATAACAAACATCATGATAACAAGTTTAAAAAATTGACAACATTGCATTTATATTTCTGATATTCCAAATATCCGGTAGACATAAAACTTGTTTAAACTTAATTTAACATTAAAAACCCCTTCTTGGGCGCCAAGTACAAAATGAACATAGAATAAAAAATAAACTAAAAAAAATAACAACACAACACTTCGACGATATGAAATGTCATGAACATGTAACAAATCATTTTAAACCTATATTAGGGGTCACCACAAGGTGCATGTGCTTCATGTAGTCTAGCTATATCAACCATGGGGGTATTGATGCGGTGACATCCTGCCTCATGTACTCGGAGTACGCCTGCTGAGAAACTTGAATTGACTCAATTTTTATATGTGGCGCCTCAATATCCATTGACTTGTGCCTGTGTTGATTGCCACGAAGTGTAAACACTTGGATTTAGTCCTTTAAATACTACGTATGCTGGGTATACCATGTGTATGCCTGCAAACAAAAATATGTAACTATGTTAGTTACACTAAAGGAGGTGGGGCACAATGTTATTTTCATAATACATGCAAGGGGAAAAGTAAAATGTCAATTGTTCGATAGAGCAGGTGCCTCAGCAGGGGTAAAAGTATAATTTCAATTACGAGATGGGGAGTGTGCCTCTTCTCCACCCATGTATATCCATCCATATCAGAAAATGTCACCAACAAAACTCAACAAAGAGTTCCAACCCAAAATTCTCAAATATTACCACTGCTTATAAAAGTACTCGTATGTTACCAAATAGAGATATAAACAGAATGAGCATTTGGTTCCATACCTTATGAAAAATCCTACACCGTGCATCCACCTAATTTTGGAAGTAAAAATTGATTTGAACAATACCCAAAATAGGATATCAATAAAAAGATGGAATAATTAGATATATATTAACATCTGGATGTATTTCTCCATGTTGCCAAAATATAGTCTCAATTGGTAATATATCAACATGTTTCAAAAAAATTGATTTGACATTTGTCATGTCATCTACTAAAATATACATATACTTGTGTTATATATACTCATCCATCTAGTTGTCCTTTTTATTGTTTCTTGTCACGTATAAACACACAAAAAGAAATGCCGAAGCCGATTACTGTGATTTCCCTAGAAAATACAAAGAGTTAGAAACATAAAGTAGAATCATAGCATTGTACTTTTTTAAAAAACCCTGGGGAAAATGGATTTTTAGGGGGATGATGACGAGTTAGATCAAGGCCTATTCAAACAGCGGATAAAAATTAGAAAACATTTAGTAGGAACTGGACTTATTTAAATTGCATTTGTGAGATCTAATTATTTTAAAGACTAGTTGGTAGCTAGAAGTTGGTAGCAACCAAACTAAACGAAAGAATTTGGCAGCTACAGCAGCAGCACAAATAATGAATTAAGATTTGTTACACACACCGAACACCATAACCCAACTCATTTCCCATACTCTGACCCAATTCCCATAACCAATATTTGCTCCCCTTTATAAAACAATATTATTTGGGCACAAGCGTATATAATTATCATTCATAATCCTGCATACCACTCTATTAACAAAGAACTTAATTAAAAAAAGTCATCAAAACATCTATTCATCAACAAAAATTAAAGGGAAACAAGGATTTCTTATATGTATGCAAATAACTTATAATTGTCAATGTATGCCATATGTTTTAAAGTTTGAAAAGCACTGTGATAACCAACTAGTATGACATATAATCCAACCATGAGGATTTAAATTCGATGGAACCCACCCCATCTAATTATAATCCTCCTGATTATGCTCAAGATGATTTCACTCTTGTGATCATTAGAAGAAAAAAGAAGAAGCTTCTTAAGGTGCTTAGTCCCATAGTAACTGGTTCTAAAATAAGGTCTTCTAAAAGAATTTAAAACGATGCTCTTAACACTTCCCAATGATAAAAGTCATACGTTGGAATATCAGAGGAGTTGGTAATACTCCTATTAGAAGATTGAAAATGTTTATTAGAATCCACAATTTATCTTGTGTGGATGTACTTGAACTTATGGTTGAAGACTAGAATCTGTCATGAAAAATCCTAATTTTGAAGGTCGTGTGCCTAATATTTCAACGTGGTTATGTCTTTCGATGAAAAGCCTAGTATAATTCCTATTAGTTAATCGGTTGTAAGGGACTTTGTTTTGGCAACAAATAATTGTGTAGTTTCATAGATTGGAATCTCTGATAGTAGGTTTACATACTGCAATGGTAGGGAAGGGACTTTTAGAATATGGGATATATTTTACAAAGTTTTGGTTAATAATCAATGGCTTTAATAATTCTCTTCCTCTACAGTGGAATATTAAAATATACTAAACTCGGACCATGTCCCTCTTATATTACATTTCAAATCCTTGGTTGATCAAGTCAAGAAATCATTCAAATTCATAAATATTTCGAAAAAACAATGTAGTACGCATAACTCCAAATAAAGATTCAATTACCATGTATAAAAACTCAACCATATCCACTTTCCCATGGATTATCTTTGGATGAACCATTTACATTAAGCTTAACTCTATGAGCCCAGCATAAATGGATTCACATACATGTAATAATGGACAACGTAAAGTGAAGAAAGATCAACAAACTTCTTTAATGAGCTCATAATGTCAAATAAATGAGTAGTAAACGATTTATGATATAAATACTTATTGTTTACAATTAAGACCTATATATTCAGTAATCTTAGTGAATGTCTTTAGTGGTGACCCCTTTGTGAATTTACCTCCCATGTTAGCACTTATACCGATATATGTGTTTAACACTCTCGTTTCTAAACCTCTTCCTTAAAATGAATGTATTTCATTTTGCACGCTTTAACTCCTTTGAAATACCTATCATTTTTAGAAAATAATACTACAACGACGTTATCCAAATATATTTTCAATGATCAAGAGATCGAATCCATAATTCAATATCCTAAAATCAAGTGTTGCAACCATACTCAATGAATTGTATCTTTAATACATGATATGAATCTGATATCCTTAGCAGATGAGTCGGTAATTCCATGTTTAATACTTTTTTCCCATAAACCAAGTACTCCAACGAGAAGGAACATATAACCATAAGTGTTATTACTGCTATTTATGCCTCTATAAAAATCTTAATACTTATCACCACTCACGTCAAGTTGACATGTCTTCTTAAATGTGAGCATATAATTTGTCCCCCCACGCAAGCATCGTAACACTTTTTTTGGAACATTGAAATTACCAATATCTCGATCACTTTTGTACATGCCTAACGGTCTGACTACAAAACTAATTTATTGCCTACTGCAACTCCATGAAATCATCAATCTCCTTATAAGTGAAACATAGTGAATATTATTCATCTATTCACACTCCCCTTTATTTTTAGGACAATAGACTTCATTTGAACTTATCCCCATTCTTAACACACTGGGACCACAATATTTCTTGTGAAATCTTTAGAACACTTTGTTAATCTAATCCTTATGTGACATTTCTAACCTTACACATGATTTATCTGAAATATTCATATTCCTATCACGAACGATACCTTCACTAGTATATTTCATTCCAAAATTTTCAAAATAAAATTCTCTCTTTTCCTCACACTCTCACTCGGTCGTTCTCCCTCTCTTCTTCCCAAACCATGAACAAAAAAATAATAAGGGAGAGAATCAATGGTTCCCTTTAGAAATATTCTTCTGCTATACTATAGTGTTTAACTCAAGACCTTTATATACTATAGTGTAAACAATAAGTGTTTTAAGCTTAACTCTATAGGCCATTTTCCTTCTTTTATTTGTAAGATATAAGCCTTAGATATAAATCATTGTTTGCACTTTAGACTTATTCATTGTAAGCTTAACTCTATTAGCAGAAGGTTTAAACCAGTGCACCATATTCAGAGATATATTTATAAACAACAGAGCACATAAGTCGACTCATCTATTTATAGAGAACATGTCATATATTTATAGGCAACAAAGAACAAATTATGTGATGCAGAGTACAGGATTTACATTTCAAACTACATATTTACATTTCATTTCAACCTATATAAGCATTTACATTTCAATCTACACAGAAACATAGAGAAAGGGATTGGATTGAATCTTATGGGCACAATGAAATTAAAACATTGAGTTATGATTGAGATATAAATAAAAACATTTACGAATGTTTACCATTATTAGAAAGTGTTAGTGTCCTCGGATGCTGGCCCTGAAAGCGCATTACATTGTGAAGTGGAATTTATGTCATTGCCTCGCCCAAAACTAATTTTATTTTTGTTCACGGTTGTTTCATACTCGACTTTAGTGACGCGTGAGAACATTTTTACGCACCCAATATTCATTAAGGATTTAGATCACCTTATAATGAAACACGAATTACTACTACTAGAGAACCGGATTCCTTTTTGTGTTTTTGGACAATTCTTCCAACTCACTCTTCGAAAAATTATCATAGATGGTACAAATTGGTCACTTACTAAATGTGTCTGATTTATTCCTGGCTAATGTGAGTCTAGGGATGGCAATTTAACCCGAACCGTAGGAGTCCCGCCCCGTCCAGCCCCTAATGGGGCGGGTTTTAAAACCCGATTAATGAATTAGGAGCGGGTATGGGTTTAAGAAAAAAACCCGTTTATTAAATGGGGCGGGTTAGGAGTTAGCTGAAATAAAACCGCCCCGCCCCGCCCCGCCCCGTTTAACTTATGCTTATATAAATATCCTTTATATGTATGTTAATTATAATTAAATTATATATATATATATATACACACTCACACACTAAAAAAAAATCTTTATATGTATGTTAATTTTGTAAAAGATTTAAGTGAAAATATGAATTGACAATTGGGGGATTGTCTCACTTATTGGAATACGAGCCATTGTATACCTCTAAGACTATAATGTAATATTTTTAATTTTACTATTTTTAAAATTAACGCAACCCGTAGGAGCCCCGACCCGCCCCGTTTATTAAATGGGGCGGGTTAGGAGTTAATTTTCAAAAATCCTAACCCGCCCCGCCCCGCCCCGTTTATTAAATGGGGCGGGTTAGGATTTTTGAAAACCCGCCCCAAACCCGCCCCGTTGCCATCCCTATGTGAGTCCGAGCTTCTTGAAAATGTCAATAAAGGATGACACTGATAATATTCATATTCTGTCAGCGGGTGGAACGTTATCACTTAAGAAACATACACTTCTATTTTTGACAATATGTTGGACCAAGACTTCAAAATGAGAGAGGACGGTGAGATAAATGAGATGAAATATTATCATAGTTGAATCTTTTACACAGGTTCAATTGACCCAGATCTAATATTTGTCCGGGGAATGATCCCGGCGTGTATTACTCTATAATTAATCTTGATAGGGCGAGCATCAAATTAGAAGGGAACGAAGTCCCACACTTTCTATTTGTGAAAATTCGAACTTCTTGTTTATTGCCTTCTTGTTTGATGAATCTTTATCAAATTATAACTTCTTTTATGGTATATCCTTACAAAATTGTATCTTCAAGGTTGCAAGACCTAATAATACATTTCATGTGATTACGAGAGGAGACGACTCCAACATTACCTATGACCAGGGCAGAGGACACGACTCCAACATTACCTACGGAAGAAGAGATGAATTTAATAACATATAGTCGTTGTTTGTTGTTAGGGTTGTTAAATATTCTAAGATTAATCCATAAATGATGAGGTACCATACTTTGATACCTCTTAGGGTGTCCACGCCTCTTTTTAGGCCACCTGATTACTATTTGGCATTTTTGACTCCTAAATCCTATTTTTAATTCTAAAACAATCGTATAGTAGTCAATTATGGATCGAAAATCTGGAGAGGACACAATAACTTCCCTTAGGTTATTTTTGTACATCTTGGGGTGTCTGTGACTCATTTCGCGCCGCTCACATCGTGAAATATCATGTTTATCTTTTTACATTGTCTAAAGATCGTAACATTATTTTTTTGTGTTTACTAATTTTTTGTTTAAACTAGAATTTTATCTAATGGTTGTCTATTTATTTTTGGGTACCACTTCATATGTTGAGATATCGCATTTGATATGATGTTGGATAACATTGGCAATTTTTTCAATGGGGATGCATATTTGAATTAATTGGGTCCATCACATATATCACAAAATAAAATCATAATCGAATAGTAAATCAAATTAATGGCATAAACTACTTCCAAAAGACATGAATTAATTAGCACAACAAACATATCAATAATTCTAACTAAAATTTACGTAAACAAGTACACAAATATTCTCATAAATTAATCTTAAGGGTCCATTTAGTTCGGGGTAAAATATATTTTAACGCGGTGAAAATTAATATGGTGAAATAAATTTTCACCTATTTAGAGTTATATTTTATTCTCTATTCTTGGTTAAAGTTTCATAATTATAGTGTGTGCACTTATTCAAAATGTCAACCCAACAAAAATTTAATTTGAAATGTGAAAAAATATTTCACCATTTTACGTATCACCGCGGTTAAAAGCATTTCACCCTGAACCAAACGGACCCTAAAACTATACTACAACAACCAGTTGATAATCCGGGTTTTCAATTAGCTCACCCTTACCCTCCAATCACCTTTAGAAACCAATTATGTTGATAATGTCGCGTTTGCGACGAGATTCAAGTCTTTTTTTTAAGGAAACTTTGTGTTCCATTGGAACAAGTGAAAAGCCAAAAATGTATTTCTTGCTTCCTAGGATGTGATATTCCTAAAGGTTTATGTTAGTATTAAAAGTTTTTACTTAATTAAAATAAACTCACGAGTATTTTTAGATATAAAAAGTATTTAAAGTATCTCAAGAAACATTTTGTCAAATGTTTGTTCAGTTATTGAAAGGAAGTAATGAAATTTCAAATGACTTGATGTAGAAATAATAACAGTAGATATCTCGATAAGACTTAAAGAAGCTTGAAGAAAAACTCTAGTGAATAGTGATTTTTGGGATTTATTTTTCTCTCTTAAAAACTCAAGTTTTTATAAAATATTATTTAGAGAAGAAGACCACCTATGCCCTAGATGAACTAGTGGACACAAGGAAAGGAGGATTATTATCCACACAAAAAGGTTGCTTCCCTAACACACCAAAAGATATGGCAATAAAAGAGAATCTTCATGCTTTTCAAAGCAATCTTTTAGAAAAGGCTTCCATTGGTGTCAGATGTCGTACGTATGTTGGAGCTTCATTACAGTGAAGAAAGTCATCATTATAGCAAACCTGTGGCGAAGTCAGCTCACGAATGAATCCAGGGAAAAATATACAAATGACAATACCAAGGAAAAGTTATTCCCTGCAGCGAGGAAAACTTTCATTGTGGTGAAACTAGTTGTGTTGTTCTCCGTGGAGTTGTCCCATTTTTGCATATAAAAATTTGAAAATTATTTTGGCAAAACTCTAAGTATGTTTGTTCTGAACTAAGGACACACATACTTAAAATAAACTAAAAAATTAAATTTCTAATAAAGTAGGTTTTCTATACATAAAGTATAGTATATAGTGTATTTGACCATTTATCCATAAATAAAAGTTTAACACATTTTCCAGTTTAATAAAATTCAATTTTAGTTACGTCAAACCAAGGGTGTACTAAGTCATCTATGTCCTTTAACTTTATCATATATTGTCATTATCATTGGTCATGGCACGTGGTAGCTCTCAAATGAAGATAAATAAGTATGGTCTTATAGTCTTGAACATGAAGCTTTCCAAGTCAACTTAGGCTATGACTCAAAGTATTTTATAAACGGAATAAGACAACCTAACCTATGGAGTCTTTGAGCATAGTTTTACAAAGGCCAAACTGCATGCATATGGCGATTAACAACATAAGAAAGTATAAAGATAAATCACACAAATACACATATGATTTAAAGTGGAAACCCTCGCAGGAAAATCCACTACTACACCTAGCCCACACAAAGTCCACTATTTTTGAATGTTTTGTATAGAAGACTTACAAAAGACACAAATATGACTTACATATATGACAACAAAAATATATTCATGATGTCACTCTGATATGTTTTTGTCCTCTGCCTCTTCCCGTACTAGTGATGGATGCTCCAATCCTATAAAACTATCGATCAGTATCTAAGGCCCCGATATCCACCGATCTTAGCTTGTGAATGATTCCCATATGTAATTATACATTATAACCTTCTTGAATGTTGAAGATCACCGCTGATTTGTAAACCTAGAATCTACTTTAGTTTCATAGTGTTGATAGGCTCTTTGAAATGGAAGGACTATTTGTAATATCGAATTAGGTAAGAAAACTGGACTTCTTAAACTAAAATATACATGTGAATGTGTTCAAATTATTTTTCATTTAAATATATGAATTCAAACACATTTTCCAAGACAAAGTCTGTCGTTTGAACAAGGGAGCCCCCATTCGAATGAGAGCCTTAGATCTATAAAAACTTTGATTGAAGGTTTTGGTGGAAAATAATCCCTCGTTCAAAATAATATTCGATCGAGGGTTCCTCATTTGAAGTATGACTTCGATCGAGGGGTTATATCTTAAAAAATAAGCTCCTGGTCATTACCATTTTGATTGAGGGAGACCTCGTTCGAACGAGGTCCCTTGAATAAGACCCTTGACCTAAAACTTAAAAAAATGTTTGCAAACCTTTTTCCAAAAGTGTTTTTTCATGAAAATCTCATTTCAAGCCATTAAATACACTACGAGGAATTAAAAATCTTAGATAACCATTACCTTTACCAAATCTTCATTATGCAAGGTAGTCTAATTTTGTCTAGTAATCTTAGTCGTGATGCATTTGTCTCTTGTATTTATGCGATGTGGCATTAAAAATCAATAAACTTGATACAAATATGCAATGACTTTGTTCTGGAATAAAGCCTATAGAAAACTAACATCGAAAGGAGTGTTGAAAAAATGTCTTTGCAAATTTCACCCTTTGACTATTCCAGGACAAAACTGAAAAATGGAAAAGATCCAATATCAAGTTTGGATTAAAAAAAATCCGTGTACATCAATCTACCCAATCCCAATACTTGCGAAACTCGATAAAAATGTATAGCATCTTCAATCAATGATATCAACATCACGATCTCTATATGTCCTTCACACTTAAACACATCTCATAACATACTAAAATAATATATATATATATATATATATATATATATATATATATATATATATATATATATATATATATATATATATATATATATATATATATATGCACTATCACTCCCCCTAAATATATCCTACTTCTGCTTCCCAAAATTTCCCCCCAATTTTTACTTGAATAGACAAAGGAAGAAATTAAAACAAAAATATTATCACAAGTCCATCAAATTAAGAAAAAATGATAATCAATTAAACATGTGCTCAATTATAGGGGTAATAGAATAATCATGGTAATATGAACATGAAAAATGCAGATATAAAAAAAACATATTAATATCTTAACATAACCATGGCATCATCATAATAATCTTACTTAGCAAGTATCCATAGTAATCGTGTAAATTAAAATTCTAGAATAAGAGACATATCACGATGTAAAAGTAAATGATAAATATTTTGAAATCAAGGTTGTTTCATATATGGTAATATCCCAAATGAAATAAATACATTTCCATCAATAAAGAATTAAAATAGAGCACAAGAGTGTCATCGTCATTTGAAGTTGTGGGAGGATGAAACCTGATGTCATTAAGCAGATTAGAATCTAAGTGATGAATCATCTCCTCATTGATCCCCAAGAGAGAATCCAAATTCCACTCGCCGGGAATGAAAAGAACCTCTAAAGTCTTCATAATCTTAGTGAACAAAATCCGGTAAGGAAGGGACATGCATAGTCAGGTATCTTCATTAGTCCTAATGGAATCCATGTGCTTCCAAATCAGGAAAGGGATGTCAATAGTAGTGTAGTTATCGATGACAAGCATAAACCTAACATGCTCAGGGCTATAGGTATTATGGTTACTTATCATTTGGAGATTAAAAATAACCATCTTATTCGTTACGCTATAGTCAGAATATTGGTAGATACTCTCAAATTATATGGTCGGGGTAGTAGAGAGATCGGACCTTAATTAAAACTAAAGATCGATTATGGTTTCGAGTGAGATGACTATATCAACACCCCTAGCCGTTAATGATATATAATTCTCCTAAGCCTTAGCATGGAAGTAACGCTCCCTAACCATATAAACATAGGCCAACCCACACATCTAAAGTATAGGATCCTAACCTCAGTCGTCTACTTATGAGGCAATAAAGGTACCCTCGAAGTTCATCAAATAAATGGGTCGCTCCACCATCACCCTCATATCCTTGAACCAAATGGGGATGAATTTCTCATACTCCAATCAGGAGGCCCACCAAAGTGTGCTATATTGGAGGTGGAGCGAAGGTGGAACCTCTTTGGATTTATTTCCTATGGAGGAAGATAACTATTAAAGAAAGGATGGGTAAGGAAAGCATAACCTGCAGGAAGTCTAAAAACTTAAACTAGTTCTCAATAACACCCAATCATAACACCAAACCATTGAAACCAACAATGTCCCAGCCACCAACAAAATAAACCTATATAAACCAATGGCAATTAATAAATACCAAATATAAGTTCTAGTCACTAGTGAATGTAAAAAAAATCAAAAGTATGTCTTTAAAAACAGAACACACACACGCACACACACACGCGCACACACACACACACACACACACACACACACACACACACATATATATATATATATAAACACACACACATGTAGAGAGAGAGTAATATAAATAGATTTTCCACACACAATGATATGTATAAACCAAATAAAATGATATATTTAAGTATAAAGGAGATAATTATCACATATATGTATATATACTTATACATCACACATATAAACAAAAGGAGAAGGAGAAGAAACCTTACCCAAATATCAAAAAATTAAAAAATAACCTTAAAAGGATGATTTTTTTTATCTCCAAATGATCAAATCATAAGCTTGAATTAAAGAAGGAGTGGAAAAGTGATGACTTTAGGATCGGTGTTGTTACAACTAGGGTCTGAAGGTTTGAGAGTAAACAAAGACACTTTATAAAGGCGAACGTGAATATAAATCGTAGATCTCTTCGGAACCAAGGAGGCCCTTGTTCGAATGAGATTACCACATGATCCTCTCAAAGCAAAAAATTCCCCAAAAAATAAAATAAAACCTCAAAAAAAATGAAAAATTTTCAAAATAAAGAAGAAACGCGAGTGGCGTTATGCGCCAAATAATTTTAAACATCGAACTCCCACATGTGTAACCATATAGAATGACAATCGTCTAAAGAACTAAAAAAATAGGGACTTCTACCAAATTGCAGAGAACCCCAAAACTAACCTAATTGAACAATTTGTGACACAAGTTTACCATACTGAAAACAATGTGGTTATTTCGGATTCATGTCGATGGAAACCTAAAGCTAACTTCATTCGTTAAATAGTCCAATAGGGTCGAAATAAAATCACATACTAGATGAAAAGTGTGAAAATCCATTGATGTTAGACTTATATCACCCTCAATTTGTGCTTTTAACATTTTTTTATTTTCAATTCTTTTGAGAAATTTCCCCTTTCATGAATATTTTATTATTTCATTCTATTAATTGAACAGATAATATATTTTTAAGTATTTTATCAATTATAGTTATCACCTTCTTTAGGTAGATCTTACAAATGCTTTTTACTATGGAGGCTTTTGAGACGGCAAAAAATTGGGTCTTTAAAACTGACCTTTTAAGACAGATAAAATTAGTCGTCTTAAATACTATTCATTTTTAAGACGATTAATTTTACCCGTCTCAAAAGAGAATACTTAAGAGATAGCATATTAGAAGCCGACTCAAAAAGTATACTTTATGAGGCAGCTAGGCGTGTTTGGTTTGCAACTATAATTCTGTTTTCTGTGTTTAAATACAATTCCAATAAAAAAATTCATTTGGCAACCTGTTTTTAAACACAGAATTATAATATTTCTGTGTTATAATCAAGTTTTTCAGAAAACAGGTTTAGGGTGTTTTATAAACTCTGTTTTTTATTTTTCTACTCAGAATTATTCATTCTTAATATTTTAAAACAATTATACCTTAATATATATATATATATATATATATATATATATATATATATATATATATAGACACACACACACACACATAATACATTAATATGTGTGTAATTCTTATAAATAAAAATATATATGTACATGCACACAAAATTACGTATGGAATAGTATTAAAAATATTCCATACATAATTTTGTGTGCATGTACATATATATTTTTATTTATAAGAATTACACACATATTAATGTATTATGTATATATATATATACACCTAAAAATACATGATATGTATGTATGTATGTATGTATGTTTGTATACATTCATGTATTATGTATTAAATGTACGTGTATATAATTTATGATCTATGTATGTATGTATGCATGTCATGTGTTATGTATTAAATGTACGTGTATATAATTTATGATGTATGTATGTATCATACATTCATGTATTATGTATTAAATGTACATGTATATAATTTATGATGTATGTACGTATGTATGTATGTATGTATGTATGTATGTATGTATGTATGTATGTATGTATGTATGTATGTATGTATGTATGTATGTATGTATGCATTCATGTATACATTCATGTATTATGTATGTATGAAAGTTATATATATATATAGTTAAACTCCCCAACATACCTAATTAAATATACCTGAAAATACATGATATTAAATGTACATGTATATAATTTATGATGTATGTATACCTGAAAATACATTTTATTAAATGTGCATGTATATCATTTATGAAAGTTTTATGTATGTTTAAACATATATATGTATGATATAAATATACATGTTTGCCAATTTTGTCAAATTTTTAAAAAATTATATTTAAAAATAAGTTTACCAAACGCACACCATTAATTATAAACACAAAAAATTGAATTTTAAAACTGTATTTAAAAATAGCGTTTAAATCGAGTTTTCTGAATAGAGAACCAAACGGGCCCTAAAACTAATTTGGATTCCCTCCTCACCAATTTTCATTCCCCGCTTCTTTCTATTAGCCTAAACCTAAGAAAACAAAAAAAAAAAGGAAAAGAAAACCCACCCACCCCTGTCATTTCTCTTCTTCCCCGCTCAATCCCTCGCCCTCGGTAGAATGCTGGACACGTCGCCCTAGCCTTAGCCATCTCCGACCTAGCCCTCACCATAGCTGAATTCGATGGCTAAGCATATAAGATCGTGAAAGTAATATTTCTTTTTTGTTGACTATTAGTTTCAACAATTTTATTTCAGATTTGTGCTTCATAGTTGGGATTTAGCTTATTATATTTGTGTTTCAATCGCTGCAATCATTGATACATGGATTGTGTACACTTTCGTGATACAATTCCTACGGTTTGTAAATTGTGACAACCCGCACTCCGAAATAAGGGGTGGTCAGCCCGATACTCCGACATATACGGTAATCATGGACGAAAATCATTCTTAGTACCACAAATATAGTAAGAGTAACCGAGAAAACCACCCTCATTTCAGAAAACGGGTTGTCAAAAACAATTTATGTGATTTAATAGCTAAATTAAGAAAACAATTTAAACAACCCATTCTAGAAAGTAGTGGAGTTCAGAGAAACATAATTAACATACGTCTAAAACAACTATGTACAAGGGGAGGACCGAATATGCTGTCGGTCCACAGCTACACAAAAGTAATTACAACAGTTAGATGTTACGTATTACATTCATTAAACAATTACAAGCTTTGGGCCACTTGCCCGGATGACAGACCGGATCATAACTAGATATAAAAAAAATGATGGCGTCTAGAAAAACATCCTGTAATATCCGCAATTTCATACAGCTCCTTAAAAGCAAAAGAGTAGAAATATTAACACGGGCGTCCTTGCGGAGGAGCACCTGGGCGGATGTAATAACCAACACAACATAGAAGAAAAGAACGGGTCAGGACCCGATTTTTATATAGTTCCCAGATGAACAAAAAGCAGGCTAGGTATGAACAGTAAATCATGGGAATGGAAATCATAAATCTAACAACCTAAGCATGAATTATAATAAGACAACTAAAATGACATGCCTAAAATAAACTATGCAAGAGAATGACATGATGCGTTAATTAAATTAAAAGCTTCTATTCCCCAATTTCCACTTTAATCCAGTTTCAATTCCTTAACAGGAATACACTATCATTATTTTCTTATTCCTTTCAAATTCTCATTCCTTAGCAGGAATGTAATTATCATTATACCATTTAGTGGAAATATGCATCCCTCAAGTCCCACTTGAGTTTGGAAAGGTTATATTCTTATACATATAACGATTCTAAGACCGCCCCTCCAAGTTTCCCCACTGGGCGCGCCCCTAAATGACTATCATCTTCTAGGGGCCTATCAAACAAGGCATCTTGGGTACCTAACGCACGTCGAAAAGTGGCCATATGCCTGCGAGTGAGTCATAACCACACCCGAAATTACCTCACTAGCGCAGAAAATACAAATAATAAACCTGCAAATGTCCGAGGACTATAGTCTCCCTGCATTCACTAGACAAGGAACATCACCTCATGCGTGAGCTTCCCTTATGATAGCATTTAGAGAGGTGTGTTTAAGTAAATTAGCATTTACTATAAAAACCATACTGTCTTTTCCCATTAACATTATGTTTTTCATTTTATTTGAAACCATTATCATAGGATATTTCATTTATTTTTATCCTAGGGTATGCCTCGAATAAATCTCCAAGGGGGTTATTTTCGTTTCCCGAGCTTAAGGTCTTATATGCCTCAATTCAAGCCCCTAAAGTCTCCAAGTATGGGCCTATAACTTCCATCCATATTATTAGGATGCACAAGAAAAAGTGATGCCTTAACATCACTTAGGACAACCCCTCCCCCGGACTTAACCCCAAGTGAAACCCATTCAACACTAGGGTGACAACCAACACAACTAGGACTCTAAAAGACAAGGTTTACTTCATTCAAGAAGAGTCCTAAGTTCCTAGGGGAAGAAAGGGACTAAAAACAAAAGTAGGAAATTGAGTGAGAAACAGGGGACCGGTCGACCGGTAGCAAGACCACGATCGACCGCGTCTCAATTTTTAGCCTATACTGAAAAGCAGAAAACTCACCCCGGGCGAGCCGGTCGACCGGTAGGGGACTCGCGGTCAACCACGCCCTTAATTCCATGCCTTTGAAAGAAAGCAGTGTGCCCCCCTCCGAAGGCCCGGTCGACCGGTCATAGCAGACCTAGACCTATTTCTCCTATTTTCCTTTTAAACCCAAAAATCAATTACCAACCAAAATCATCCAACCACATTTAATAATACTAAAAGATCATAAATGCTCCCATCAACATTTTTCTACCTCAATCAACAATCAATCTCTACCAAAGATGTTGATACCCATAAATCTAACCAAAAACCACAATTATATGACCTCAAAACTATACATAACTACCCGTACTAATTATCCATCTTAAACCTTATAATAGAAAGTAGAAAACTTGCCTTAGGGCTTCAATTTCAGACTTGGTTGAAGAATAATGCAACATCAAACCACAAATCTTCAATATCTCTCTTTCTCCACAAGTTTCTTCCACTCTCACTCTCACTCTAAGGTTAGAATATTTAGGGCAAGTAAGAGAAAAAGAAAGTCTTGGGGAAAGACTAAAACGTGGCCTTAGATTAAAGGTCTCTCATTTTAAATATCAATACCGTAATAGCATAATTTCTAATACGCAATATGCCAAAACCAGTCAAAAGTGCCCAAAATCTCAAAATACAATATGGCACACATTTCGACTATCTCGCACCTCCCGGAACTAACTACACCCTCCAAATTATCATTTGGAAATTTTATAAGCCATTTTAAATTCCGGTTTCATTTTAATTCAAATTACCATTTTAATTTTCATGACAAAATAGAACACCACATGGTAATAATCACTTACCCACATGGTAATTATGCAACTTATTAGTAAATATTAACTTATTTCATCAAATTAATACTTACCCACATCCGGCATTTTATATATGAAACTACTCAACATAGTAAATAAATATAAAATGGGCTCCCAAAAGCGAGGGTTGTTACATACTCCCCCCCTTATGAGGGAATTTTGCCCCCAAAATTCAAGCGTACCTTGGATAAAAAGATGCGGATACTTTTCCCGCATCTCATCCTCACGCTCCCAAGTAGATTCCTTGACGCTGTGATGACTCCATTGTACTCTAACCAAGGGCACCACTCGAGATCTCAATCTACGTTCCCCATGCTCCAATATGGCCACCGGTTGCTCTTCATAAGAAACATCGGGTTGTAACTCTACATCCTCGAAAGGAATGTGCCAAAGGGCACCATCACACCTCTTATACTTCTTCAAAGAGGAGATGTGGAAGACATCATGAATTTGTTGCAAAGGTTCCAGTAGGTCAATTTCATACGCCACTGGGCCTACCTTAGTAAGTACAGGAAAATGTCCAACAAAATGCGGTGCAATCTTCCCTTTCTTTCCGAAATGCTTAACGCCTTTCATAGGCCACACTCGAACCAACACTTTGTCTCCAACTTCCAACTCCACATGTCTTCTTCCCGCATCGGCATAGCTCTTTTGTCTATCTTGGGATATCCGAATGCGATCTCGAATCAGCTCGATCATAGAAGAAGTATCCCGAATCATTTCAGGTCCGAGAAACTTGTTATCTCCCACTTCTAACCAACAAGTGGGAGATCTACAAGGCCTACCATACAAGGATTCTTAGGGTGCCATCCCAATAGTGAACTGGTATGAGTTATTATAAGAAAATTCAACCAAAGGGAGATATTATTCCCAACTACCCTTAAAATCAAGCATGCACATACAAAGCATATCCTCCAACATTTGGTTAACCCTTTCGGTCTGGCCATCTGTTTGAGGATGATAGGAGGTGCTAAATTTCAATTCGGTTCCCATGGACTCTTAGAAACTTTGCCAAAAGTGGGAAACAAAGATCTTGTCTCTGTCGGAAACAATATTCAAGGGCACCCCATGCAATCTAACAATCTCTTCAATGAACAACCGAGCGTAACGAGCGGTATTATAATCGGTACGAACGGGAAGGAAGTGCGCCGACTTTGCTAAGTGATCCACGATAACCCATATATAATCATGACCCTTTTGGGATGTTGGTAAGCCGGTGATAAAGTCCATTGAAATGCTCTCCCATTTCCAAATCGAAATTTCAAACGATTGCAACAAACCTGCCGGTAGCTGATGATCAATCTTAACCAACTGACAAGTAGTGCATTGAGATACAAACTTCGAAATATCTCGCTTCATACCCGACCACCAATATTGATGGCGCATATCTTGATACATTTTATCGTTTCCCGGATGCACCGAAAATTTAGAGCCGTGAAACTCCGCCATCACAGCCCGTCGCAAATCCCCATCCTTCGAAACAATAAGCCTTCCATGAAAGCGCAATCCAACCTCAGAACTTACCGAGTAGGACTCCGCTCCCCCAGTCAATAATCGGCGAATGTGGTCTTGACATTCTTTATCCCTGCCCTGGGCTTCCACAACCCTTGCCACAATCGTCGGAGTAGCGGTCATAAAGGACATAAATGCCCTAGCAACTGCATCCTCATGACTGAGTTCTTTCCATTTAGCTTTCCACACATCAGCTAGTTCTCCCTCGGGTTTCCTACTCAAGGCATCCGCCACCACGTTCGCCTTGCCCGGATGATAATGAATATCAAATTGGTAATCTTTCATGAACTCCAACCATCTTCGCTGCCGCATATTCAAATCTTTTTAAGAAAATAAATATTGCAACGACTTATGGTCCGTGAAAAGACTAAACTTCTCCCCAAGAAGATAGTGCCTCTAAATCTTCAAGGCAAAGACAACTGCGGCTAATTCTAAGTCATGCACCGGGTAATTTCTTTCATAAGACTTGAGCTTCCTAGAAGCATATGCAATAGCTTGTCACTCCTGCTGAAGCACACCTCCCAAACCCTGTAGAGATGCATCGGTGAAGACTAAATATTCCAACCCTGGCTTGGGTAAAGCAAGGAATGGAGCCGAAGTCAATCTATCCTTGAGCTCATCGAACGCAACTTGACAAGCGTCATCCCAAACAAATCTTACCCCTTTTCGGGTCAAATTTATCAAAGGACTAGCAATCTTAGAAAATCCCTTGATAAATCGATGGTAATAACCCACCAAACCTAGAAAACTGCGTATCTCGGTAGGTGTCGTGGGCTGACCCCACTCCCTCACCGCAACAACTTTACTTGGGTCCACCGATATACCTTCCGAGGTCACAATATGACCCAAAAATTGCACTTCCCGCAACCAAAGACCACATTTCTCAAACTTAGCGTACAATTGGTGATCCCTTAACCTTTACAGGACCAACCCCAAATGAATAGCATGGTCATCTTCTGTTTGAGAAAACACAAGGATGTCATCGATAAACATGATAACAAATTTGTCCAGGAAGTCCCGAAATACCCTATTCATAAGATTCATGAACACGGCAGGGGCATTGGTTAGCCCAAAAGGCATAACCAAAAACTCATAAGACCCGTACCTCGTCAGAAAAGCAGTCTTGGATACATCTTGCTCCCGTATCCTCAACTGGTGGTACCCCGTTCTCAAATCTATCTTAGAGAAGTAGGTTGCTCCGCTGAGCTGATCAAACAAGTCATTTATGCGAGGCAAACGGTATTTATTCCGGATGGTGACCTTATTCAACTCTCTATAGTCAACACACAACCGGAGAGAACCATCTCTTTTCTTCACAAATAACACAGGAGCACCCCACGGCGACGTGCTACGCCTGATAAACCCCTGCTCCAATAACTGCTGAATTTGATCTCTTAGCTCCCTCATTTCCACAGGAGCCATACGATAAGGAGTTCGCGCAATCGGTCGAGTTTTCGGTGCTAAGTCAATCACAAACTCAATCTCTCGGCTAGGAGGCAAACCCGGTATCTCCTGGAAAACGTCCTCGAAATCTCGAACAATAGGAATAGAATCTAAGGGAACAACTAAATCTATAGAAATCTCTTCCGCAATACAATATAAATAAGTACCAGTATCTCCCTCTAAACGAGGCATAACCACCAGGAACATATCTTGTCCCGAAACGGCGAAGACTATACTCTTCCCGTAATAATTAACCATAGCATGATACTTAACAAGCCAATACATTCCCAAAATAACATCATACCCGACCATGTCTAGGACGAGTAAGTCAGCCTCAAAACACAAATTTCCAAGAGTGATACCTATGCATTTACAAACAAAGAAAATAAATGAAGCGTCACCCATAGAGGACTCAACACTAGTGAAGGTGCTCTCAGCAGATTTTATCAACTCTGTGGACTGAGCAAAACTTCTGGAAATAAAAGAATGTGTCGCACCCGTATCAAACAAAACGCAACCCATGTGTCCCTGAATAAGGAACTTACCCTCTATAGCTGGCGGCGCTGGCTGAATAGGAGGAAGCATAGCATCCTGAATGTGGTAAACTCTCCCATACTATAGTTGACCCTGCTGCAGAGGGACAACTGGATTTGGTGCCTGTGGAGGAAATTGAACATAAGGCTGCTGAGGAACTCGTGGAGGTTGTCCCCCAATCACTTGAGGACAATCTTTCTTATAATGACCAGCTTCTCCACATTGGAAACATTTCCCCACCATATTCTCCTGACCTCGACCTCTATTATTTCTGAACTGTATAAAACCTTGGCCCGGATGGCCGCTACCTCCCTGACCACCCCGACCGGCTTGCTGTGGCGCGGCACCCTGACCTTGCCTGTTAGCATTTCCACTAACATTAAACTCGCCAAAGCGTTGCCTTTTCGACCCGTCACCTTACTGGGGATCCCTTTCTCGTTGCTTATTACCCATAGATTGGGACGAAGGAAAGTCTCCTCCTCCATTCTCACTCACCCCGGGCTTCCCTGCTTGCCCCATTCCTGTAGCTTTCTGGCTATTCTGTATAAACAACTGATGCTCCTGACAATGGAGCAATGCCGCATTCATCACCTCACCAAAAGTTTGTAAAGCCGAATTACCCAGCAAATGCTGCCGAATTCTCTTGTTTAGACCTCCCATGAATTTTGAGACTTTTCTTTCCTCCGGAGTCACCTCTTCCGGCATAAAACTAGCTAGCCGGGTAAACTCCTCCTCGTATTCGGCAACAGATCGTTCTCCCTGAACTAGATCCTGAAGTCTCCTTCTCATCTCCCTCTGAATTGCGGGAGGAAAATATTTTCGGTCGTACAAGACCCAGAAATCAGTAATCGACATGGTGACCCTCTGTTCTGGCGTAGTCATCGACTCCCACCAATGTAACGCTGCCCCAACCAACTTGAAAGTAGCAAGGACTTGATTCTTTTCCTCACTACAATCCACCATTCGCAAATGGCGTTGCATATCCTTCTTCCATTGATTTGCTCGAACAACATCAGAGCCTCGGTCAAACTCTGGGGGATGTCCCTTTAAAAAGAACTCCCTTACTCTTTCCCACGGAGAAGGTCCCGTAGGTGCTTGAGCATCCTGTGCCCACTGTTGAGCTGTTGGCATATGTTGAGCTACTGCAGTCATGGCAGCATTAACTGCATGAGCCACAATGTTGGCTACATCCGCAGCATTAAAAGTTCCTTGGGGCGGTGGAGGACCAACATCCTCTTCTACAACTCTATTACGTCTCGCGGGGCGACCTCTCTTAGGTGGAATCTGAGATGAAGGGACAATAGTGTTAGAATACTATTCACAACAATCTATTTCACAGAAGATCGCAATTATAAGCAACAAAGATGTCTTATCATTAGGTTCTATATCAAAGAACGCTACAGTAGATCGTGAGAAGTCCACATAGATCCTAGTACTCTAGAACCCAGTGCTCTGATACCATCTGTGACAACCCGCACTCTGAAATAAGGGGTAGCCAGCCCGATACTCCGACATATACTGTAATCATGGACGGAAATCATTCTCAGCACCACAAATATAGTAAGAGTAACCGAGAAAACCACCCTCATTTTAGAAAACGGGTTGCCAAAAACAATTTATGTGATTTAATAGCTAAATTAAGAAAACAATTTAAACAACCCATTCTATAAAGTAGTGGAGTTCAAAGAAACATAATTAACATACGTCTAAAACAACTATGTACAAGGGGAGGACCGAATATGCTGTCGGTCCACAGCTACACAAAAGTAATTACAATAGTTAGATGTTACGTATTACATTCATTAAACAATTACAAGCTTTGGGCCACTTGCCCGAATGACAGACCCGATCATAACTAGATATAAAAAAAATGATGGCGTTTAGAAAAACATCCTGTAATATCCGCAATTTCATACAGCTCCTTAAAAGCAAAAGAGTAGAAATATCAACACGGGCGTCCTTGCGGAGGAGCACCTGGTCGGGTGTAATAACCAGCATAACATAGAAGAAAAGAACGGGTCAGGACCCGGTTTTTATATAGTTCCCAGATGAACAAAAAGCAGGCTAGGTATGAACAGTAAATCATGGGAATGGAAATCAGAAATCTAACAACGTAAGCATGAATTATAATAAGACAACTAAAATGACATGCCTAAAATAAACTATGCAAGAGAATGACATGATGCGTTAATTAAATTAAAAGCTTCTATTCCCCAATTTCCACTTTAATCCAGTTTCAATTCCTTAACAGGAATACACTATCATTATTTTCTTATTCCTTTCAAATTCCCATTCCTTAGCAGGAATGTAATTATCATTATACCATTTAGTGGAAATATGCATCCCTCAAGTCCCACTTGAGTTTAGAAAGGTTATATTCTTATACATATAACGATTCTAAGACCTCCCCTCCTAGTTTCCCCACTGGGAGCGCCCCTAAATGACTATCATCTTCCAGGGGCCTATCAAACAAGGCAGCCTGGGTACCTAACGCACGTCGGGAAGTGGCCATATGCCTGCGAGTGAGTCATAACCACACCCGGAATCACCTCACTAGCGCAGAAAATACAAATAATAAACCTGCAAATGGCCGAGGACTATAGTCTCCCTGCATTCACTAGTCAAGGAACATCACCTCATGCGCGAGCTTCCCTTATGATAGCATTTAGAGAGGTGTGTTTAAGTAAATTAGCATTTACTATAAAAACCATACTTTCTTTTCCCATTAACATTATGTTTTTCATTTTATTTGAAACCATTATCATAGGATATTTCATTTATTTTTATCCTAGGTTATGCCTCGAATAAATCTCCAAGAGGGTTATTTTCGTTTCCCGAGCTTAAGGTCTTATATGCCTCAATTCAAGCCCCTAAAGTCTCCAAGTATGGGCCTACAACTTCCATCCATATTATTAGGATGCACAAGGAAAAGTGATGCCTTAACATCACTTAGGACAACCCCTCCCCCGGACTTAACCCCATGTGAAACCCATTCAACACTAGGGTGACAACCAACACAACTAGGACTCTAAAAGACAAGGTTTACTTCATTCAAGAAGGGTCCTAAGTTCCTAGGGGAAGAAAGGGATTAAAAACAAAAGTAGGAAATTGAGTGAGAAACAGGGGACCGGTCGACCGGTACCAAGACCACGGTCGATCGCGTCTCAATTTTTAGCCTATACTGAAAAGCAAAAAACTCACTCCGGACGAGCTGGTTGCCCGGTAGGGAACTTTCGGTCGACCGCGCCCTTAATTCCATGCCTTTGAAAGAATGCAGTGTGCCCTCCTCCGAAGGGCCGGTCGACCGGTCTGAGAGACGCGGTCGATCGGTCATAGCAGACCTAGACCTATTTCTCATATTTTCCTTTTAAACCCAAAAATCAATTACCAACCAAAATCATCAAACCACACTTAATGATACTAAAAGATCATAAATTCTTCCATCAACATTTTTCTACCTCAATCAACAATCAATCTCTACCAAAGATGTTGATACCCATAAATCTAACCAAAAACCACAATTATATTACCTCAAAACTATACATAACTACCCATACTAATTATCCATCTTAAACCATATAATAACAAGTAGAAAACTTGCCTTGGGGCTTCAATTTCAGACTTGGTTGAAGAAGAATGCAAGATCAAACCACAAATCTTCAATATCTCTCTTTCTCCACAAGTTTCTTCCACTCTCACTCTCACTCTAGGGCTAGAACATTTAGGGAAAGTAAGAGAAAAATAAAGTCTTGGGGAAAGACTAAAACGTGGCCTTAGATTAAAGGTCTCTCATTTTAAATATCAATACCGCAATAGTATAATTTCTAATACGCAATATGCCAAAACCAGTCAAAAGTGCCCAAAATCTCAAAATACAATATGGCACACATTTCGAGTGTCTCGCACCTCCCGGAACTAACTACACCCTCCAAATTATCATTTGGAAATTTTATAAGCCATTTTAAATTCTGGTTTCATTTTAATTCAAATTTCCATTTTAATTTTCATGACAAAATAGAACACCACATGGTAATAATCACTCACCCACATGGTAATTATGCAACTTATTAGTAAATATTAACTTATTTCATCAAATTAATACTTACCCACATCCGGCATTTTATATATGCAACTACTCAACATAGTAAATAAATATAAAATGGGCTCCCAAAAGCGAGGGTTGTTACATAAATTTTTTCATGTTTTTTCATTGAATGATTTCAATATGTGAAAAAAATCATTGGTGTTTTTAATTATTGTGTTACCATAACTGAAATATAAGGCAGTGATAAATTTTCACTCGTAATGGACAATTATGTATATATATGGTTATATGTTAAATATAAATGTCATAGTCATGGGAATCATATGTTTTTCATTGATGGATATTTGACAGGGTTCATTGGCATTTAAATATATGATCTAGCTCCGGACATTCAAGTTATAGTATCGCCGACCTGATACGAATAAAAGGTAATTTTAATTATTGGTTATTGATTAATATCATTAGTTTTTGTATTGGATTGATTTGTAGTGGTGATAGGAGGTTGAGAGTGAGCCATTTGAAAACTCGGATTGTCAATTGGTTGTTGTAGTTTAGTTTTAAAATTAATTATGAGAATATGAAAATACTTGTTTGTGTGAATTTTAGTTAGAATTATTGATATTTATGTCTTAGTTAATTAATTCATGTCCTTTGCAAGTAGTTTATATCAATAATTTGATTTACTATTCCATTATGATTTTATTTTGTGATATATGTGATGGACCCAATTAATTCAAACACGTGTCATCATTGAAAAGATCAATAATCAGTATGGAATCAAATGAGAGAATTTTTTGTAGAAATGGACATAAATAGGTTCATTTTCTTACCTACTTTTTTGTCATTAGTTTTTTTAATTTTTATTGTTATTTTCTTTTTTGTATTTGAATTATATTATTTGTGTTGAGTGAAGTTTGCGTATACTTTGATACCCTGTTAAATTTGTATTTGGACCACATATATGTATCTACGAACATCACTATTAGCGTGTTGAATTTATTTGATGTAGTTTGGAATGGAATTTAGTTTTGCGACTCTTTAGATAGGGTTTGTGGAAGTCAAAAAATAGAAAATTAGGGTTTGGGTGAAAAGTTTTTATTATATTATATAAAGTGAAATGAAAAATTATTCCTAAAGTTTGGGTCATTTTCAATTTTAGACTCGATGTTTCAAAGGTTGCAGGATGTCAGTCATGGTTCAAAGTCAAGGCTCATACAACAGCCATATGACCGAGTTAACTAGGTATTTTTACCCACCAATCTGATTTGAGTTACGAGTTCAGTTTTCGATTATTACTGTGAATCGACCCTTTACTAATATCCTTAAAGTGTATGATTACTTGCATTATATATATCCTTAACTAGTAATAGGTACTATTATAACACTCACGAAAATAAAATTCCTGAAAGGTTGAGACAAATTGTGTGCTATGTAATTGTTATTGTGGTAGCATGCTGAATATCATAATCATTATTGTAGCAACCAAGGATCTGAAGTTGCTAGTGTACTATCCGTGTGAGAAAAAAGAAAAAGTCATGCTAGATTCTCTATTAATAAAGCATAGACACCGTTAGTCATCATCACTTAATGTGCTATTATTGATGTATTAGTCAATTGGAACAGGATCTTGTAAATCTACCTAAGCTTGCCTATTGGGAGAATCGGTGAGGGGGATATATCATAGTTTCTAAATCAGTGTTGCAACGTGAATTAACAATGCTTAGGTTTATAACTTGAGGTATGTATTTGTATTGGATCTTTTTATTTGAACAAGATCTGTATTGAAAATCAGTGTTGCAATGCGAATTATATTAGAGGCTTTCATTAGGTTTATAACTTGACGTATTTATTTGTATTGGAAATCAATGTTGCAATGTGAATTAACAATGCCCGTTGATGTAAAAAGTGTTGTTGGTGGAACTGAATCTAGTAAAATAACTATTTACAAGATGATCATATTGCAATTTAATTATCAACGAGTTAAAATAACTATGGTTTCTCGCATAAATGTGTCTTGTTCAAGTTTTTTCTCCTAATCTTTGAAAGATTGGTATTACACACTCACTTTGTCTTTTATGATTGTTGTTTGTTGAGTTTTTGGCAAGAACTTTGTTCCAACATCATTGCCATTGACATTTTCAAACTATGTGCACCAATTGTTCGTCATAATGCATGAATATTTTTCAACCCATTCTGAGTAATTTACACCCTAACTTCTTTTTTTAGTGAACCATATTTCTCCCGCGGCCGTTGCCAGGACTGCTGATTCTAAACATAAATTCTGAAATTAAAGTGTGGAATAGAATTATTTTTGGTAATATTTTCCAAAATAAAAAAATAATTATGCGACGCCGACGTCACGTAATCTAGCATGGGCACTTCATCGAAAGTGACGTACTGGTGTCGGATCCTTGGTGGGAACCCTTATGGAGTACGAAGGGCACAAAAATCGTGTGTCTACACTCTCTAATCCAAAAATTTTAACATAACAATTGGAATACCATTATTGGTAACATTCCTACGATTTTTCTTGTTATCCCATATCTGTCGCCCTTTTGACATGTTCTTTAAAAAAATCACATATCCATGAGAGAAACTATGTCATAAAGGACGCCAAGTGTAGACATCATTATTGTTAATAAATACATGTGGGACATACATCTCTATGCCAGGAGGGCCGTTTGACATATACTTGGGATGACTAATGTCATTAGGTCATAGGATCATATCATGGGGTCGTGATGTACTTATTCCATTTGATTAAGGGGAAACATGCAACTTATGCCCTTGTACAGATGCTTGTATCAGTGGGAGTAAATTGGATACGTGGATTAGCATGTGTACTTTAACTGTTAAGAGTGTCCTATTTGTCCCCTAGGGATAAGGTAGCAAAAAAAGGCATTTAACAACTAATTATTCAACCTCACTTTACTAATGTATAAATATGTAATATTAATACTAATATATAATCTCCAATGCATAAATATCTATATCTATGCATTTACACTTTGTGAGCATGATTTTCACATACTTTGAACCAGATTCTATATGTTGGTATTTATGAGAGTGTGAATCGTAGGTTTTCGGAGTGAAAAGGCCATAGTTACCACCACTATCGGATAAAGGCAAGGCCATAGCCTTATCCACATGAAACTTTTTTTAGCGGTAACGTATGAAATATAATAATATACACTGCCAATAATCAGAGTGGTACCCAAGTTTTATAAAACTTAAGTAACTGAAAATTCAAGGGAAATTTCTAAAAGGTCACTGAGAAAAAGAAAACCAGTAATGCTCGACAATAATAACACAGTTAATCTACAATGAACCCTTTGCGTGATCACCTTTGGCATATTGAGAAACCAAGCATCAAACCATATATTACTTTCTCAATCATACATCCCTTCCTGCTCCCATATAACCACAAGAAAATCTACCATTTCGGAGAGAGGGATGGGCTTGAGGAAGCGCTTGTTGTTCCAAAGCAAACTATCATAGGTTGCATTCCAACTTAATCTGGGTTCACGAAACTTCTAAGCATGGTTCTCAGACCTTTTATTTCCTATCCACTGTCGCCTTAGACCTTTTAGAGCTGCACTAGAGCAGTGTTTATCTTAATTATGGAATGATTTTTTATTATGTAAATTTCCAGTTTGGGTAAGAAAGTTTCACTGAGAAGTTGGACACATTCCCAACGAGCACTTTGTGCTAGTGGTGGTAAAACTTGGAGGGAAAGAAAGAAAAGTTAAAGAAACTGCATATGGATATGAATATTAAATTTTATCTAAAAAATCAAACTTACACAAACAATGTATTCCAGATATAAAATGCAATGATTAACAAGAATAATAATGGCGTGAATGGCAATTTATCAATTTGTAGAGAAATGCACTAACCAAAAATTTGTCACAAAAATTAGGAAGAGAAAAAAATTACTTGTATTTCGATTATGTTTTAAACCGAGTCTTAAGTATTATCATTACTTTCTAAAGCCTGGTATGTAACAATTGGTCATTTCGTTCATTTTCATGCTTTCACAATCTTAATTCTTCCTTTTTTTAATTTTAAAATAGTCAATATGGTGTTTGTTATCATTCTTGTGCTTTTTTTAACTTCTTTTCCTTATTTGATATCTTTCTTATTCCTGATCTGTTATGAGGCGTGTTAAGATACTGATAGGAACCTTTGTTTATTATCTTTCTTATTCCTGGTTTGTTCGAAGTTACTTTATGCTAATCTGGAAGTTATTTTAAATGGAGTTTGATAACTATGAGATCAAACATACAGGAATTTGAAGATTAAGTACAAATTCCTTCACTTTCTTACCCTCTCATGATGTTTCTCAATTGCTAAGTAAAATATATCAAAGTGTACATGTTTCTTGGCTTAAGAAATTTGTTTTATGGGGTTAAAATTTCCTTTTCACTTGTTGGAGTGCATAAACACATTTGTGAAGTTGTCTCAATGACTCGCGTGAACTTGAACTTAGTCAATGCGAGCAATTGAGAATTTTAGCGAGCAATTGAACAATTGGGAATTGTAGTTATCTGAATATTATATGATTCATTTTTTAACACGCCTCATCAAACAGGGCATTGGTTGACACTTATCATCAAGATAAATTTAATCGAGTATCCTTAAAAGAGGCACGTACACCCCAAGACTCAGAAAGGAAATATGCGGGAAGTGTCTTCTTCCTAATTGAACTCTAGTTTCCGAAATTGACGTGTATATGCTCGTTTTGTGGTGTAAAAGAGACTGTTTCATCATTTGACATCTAACGTTGGTGATTAGTTGGTTGCCAATATTAAATCTGTTTAGGAATTTGATGAAGGATTAACTCGAGTTTTATTTGGTTTCAAACGATGATCCAACTACATCAAGATTCTCTGCTGAAGTAAGCTCCCCCATCTCCTCTTCACAGGACCCTAAGCATTCTTTGAATATGAGACATAATCAAACACAAGAAAAAATATGCCTCTGGGATCAATACCTGCTTCTCTGACCAAAATTTGGAACAATCTTTAGTTAGAGAGTTCGTAAAACTAGAACATCAACCAGTCAGAATCCAGAGTGGCAACAAGTATGAAGACCATAGATGATTGGAGTTTGGCATTATTTGCTACATCTCAGCTCCTTAGTTTTCATGAAACTCTCAAGCAAAGGTATTTTGACTTTATTATGAATGAAGTTTATTTGCATGACAATGTTGTTCATTTAGATTTGTTAGAGGCGCCACCTAAGGTTATAGAATAAAAATAGAGGTTACTTTTTCACCTAAATGATCGTGTCATCATTTGGTGATGACATTTATGAACTATGACCGCCATTGTGAGTGTCATCTTCCTCAGAACTATGGGGATAAAAGTGTTATCATATTTCTTCTAATACCACAGTGGCTTCTAGGATAAAAATAGATTGGAAAAATAAAAATTCGTTTCTTTATACTGATGTTTAGAAGAAACAATGTCATCGCAAGGATTTTCTAGTGTCATATTCATACTCCTACTCCTGGAACTAGTATTCATTGTGCAAGGCAATTTTATTATAATATAGTCCCATATCAGTTTGGTTAAGGTTTTAGTATTGTCAAATTTTACTAAGCCAGACACTAACTACAATTGAATGCTCTAGATTTCTTCATTCTTTCCAGCTACTTAATCATTCGACTATTTTTTTTATTATGTTTCCCCTTCAGTCGCAGCATCTAGTATGTGCAAAAAATCTATTAATTGATTAGAGTATCCAAATAACATACAATCTGAATATCAAGAAGGTTGATTCCAACGTTTGTAAGGCAATCCACACCCATATTTGTCTCCCTAAAACAATGAGATAATGAATACTTAGTGAACTTTATGTCAGGCTTGATATCTTTTAGGGATGATTTAAGTCTCCATGGAGGTCTCCAATCTCTATTAATCAAATTAACCACAAACATTGGGTCTAACTCAATTTCAAACTCCTTAATATTGAACTTCAGATACAATTTGATTCCCAATCTTAGACCTTTGAGTTCCATTGAAGAATTCAAAGAAAACTCATCTGAATTTGCATAGACAAAAATCATCTCTCCTTTATCATACCTAAATAAGAATCCCCCCAAACCACCTCTTCTGAATTCCCCTTAGCAACTCCATCTATATTTAATTTAAATCCATTACCAATAGGAAATTTTCGTTAAACAAGTTTAAACATAACATGTTTGGTTTTGAATTCTAATCCAAAGAGCTCCTGGATACCCGAGTTAAAACTTGATCCTCTACTATCAAATTTCTTAGATTTACAAAACCAAATGATTATCTGAATAGATCTAGCTTTAATGACCCTATGATTCACTCCGATATTATCACAATTGAAATAAATTCTCCACATATGAATTGACATTTTCCTTGGAATAAGGTTGTCCCAAATGTTGCTTAGAACTCTAGAAAAAAAGAAGGAGTTTTAACAAAATCATAAAACTGAATTTTCATGATTCCAAACGGTTTGATCATTACTAAGATCCATATTAGTAATGCAAACCTCCTTCACCGCCATCATTTTCTTCTAACTATAGGATCCTCCCATAGACCTGCTACTCAAATTTTTATACATATTAGACATGAATGCTGATTGGCATCAATGGTAAAAGAGCTCTTGTGAACATTAATTTTCTGGACAGAGGTGTTTGAAAACTTCAGCTCCGTCATTTGTTGATTATGATCAGAGACAACTTGAACTTCTGAATTAAACCTCCAAAAAATCCAGATCTTTCCATTAGAGTTACTAGCACATATTAACTCTTCAGCACTGTCATTTTTTTTAAACATCAGCACTGTCATATTTTTTAAACATCAGCACTGCCATTTTTTTATAACCCAAACCTTTCCATTAGAGTTACTAGAACATAGTAACTCTTCAGCACTATTATTTTTTTTAAAGTAAAACTTTTCATGTTTGATAAGAACTTCTATTAGTTTGAAAGGTGGAATGGATAGGGATTTCAGACGAAGAACTCGTACAAGCAACAAATTTAAAATCATACAGTAGTGCTACTGAAATGGATAGCGAACCTTTTAGTCCACACGGAACAAAGTAGACATAATATTTTTTCCTTAATTTGTCTTGCGCTTTTTATATAACTTATCACATAAAGGATTTTTAGATAAATTAGTTTAGATATGCAAGTATTTCTATGTGATTTGGACTTATTTTACAATGTTTGTATGTTGAATCATTTGTAAGGCTTTAATCTGATCAAGTATGAATTTTATTACTCTGTGGATAACTACATTCAAGGAACTTTTCCAGCTTCATTATAATAGAGAACTTGGTGGAAATGAGCTACATTTGGCACTGACACATGATCTAAACACATGATCACCTACATTGTCTGCTAGCAAAGTTGTCCTCTTCACTCTTTCAGGGAAGTTAGACAATCCATGTCCCATAGTTCCACACTCAAAACATCATCTTGTGACCATCATGAATCCTCAAGTGTCTTCCACTTTAGAAAGGGTAACAAAATTAACACTAATACAAGAAGTTGCATTGGTCTTAAAATATTATACCATCTTCGTAGCATATTCGACTTTCACCAGTAAGGGTAACAGCATCAACACTAGTAGAAGAAGCAGAATTGGTCTTGAAATACAGTAATACCATACTTTAAAAAAAAATATTAAATTGGATGATTAATTTCAATCGCAAATTTGAAAATTTAGGTGCAATCTTCTGTGAAACAGTGTGCTTACATGAAACCCTAGACTTGATGAGTACGGTGCTACTGAATAGTCTATTCATTCACAACCACCTGAATTAAAAGGTGTTGTGGAAAGAAAATGTATGCATATTCTTGAGACCTCTCTTTCTCTTTTACTCTCTTTGTTTGTTCAACCTGCCTTTTAAGAGGAAATTTTTTCTTCAGTTTATTTCTAAAATCGTATGTTAATCCTTCTTTTTTATGGTATATATGTGTATAAAAAACTGTTTTGTCAAAATCCTTAATTTCATCACTACCCATCTTTGGTTATGCTTCTTTTTGTTCTCCTTAACTAAGCATCAATGTACTAAGCCTACTACCCATCAGTGTTGTGCCTCTTTTAAGATAACGAGGCTAGTCAAAAAGTGAATACATGTCATTATCCTTTGTAGAAGAAACTATATGCTTCTACACATATGTCACTAACGCGTGTTGTTGGATTTGTGTGAAATTGTATCCTCCCTAAATGTCAAATTCTTCTAAACTATTGGTCATGAAAATATGAATATCTCTTTTAACAAAACCAAAATTTTCTATTAGAGTTTGCTAACGAGTAACTGATTCCCAATTTCAACATAAACTTTGTTATTTGTTCCAACTTTTGTTTAGGCTCCAAAACAGCTAACAAATTGATTTGATTTAACTTACTAGGCCTCTTAAGTCTCCTTATTACTCCTTTTTTAGATATGCCTCTAATATTCCAGACCAAAAATCTATTCATTGAGACATTGCATTAGAAAAAGCTTTTGAGTTGGATCATAATTGCATTTTATGATCACCTCTCCCAGACAGTATTCAAATAGGAGATAGAGACACTGATCCACACTGTCCTTAAACAATTGAATTATCAAACTTATCAGAAGAAAATTCATTAAGTTTCTTCTTTTGTTTTCCTCTTATTTTTTCCTTGACCCTCTAAAAATTGTTCCTCTGCCTGAACTTCAATGGTATGGTCAGTTTCCTTTTCCTCTTCCAAAATTTCTCCATAATCTATAACTTCATTATAAATACATAACTTCTTAAATTCTCATGACCCCTTGCATATCCAGATTCTGGTCTATCTTGTTATCAACTTCATAATGGACTTGAAGGTTATTTCCTTCCTCCAATAACTCATTAAGAGCCATAAACATAATGGGGGACAGCATGTGTGGTGACTTGAATCTGAAACCTCCTTCACACAATGTTTTCCCGCCAAGTAGTGTCTTTATTTCTTACTTTTCCTCTCGGTTGTTGTTAGTTGATTCAAACCGACTCATGTTTTATCTTAATTGAAGATTTTGAGTGAAGGAAAAAAAATTAATCCTTCTATGATAAATTTGGTTTCGAAAAGACGAACCCCATCATTCACAACATAAAGTGTCAGGAGGTTAGTCATTTCTAAAATAGAAACTCTGCTGCCGCATATAACAGAAACTCCGCTCCTCAGTTTGAATAGAAGTAATTAATCAAACATTGGTCGAAGTATTTTGTTGTAGTTTTATTTTTTGTTGGAATCCATATAATGCATTTTGTCGTGGTGGAGGTACTATAATTATATTTTGCGTGTTGCAAAAACAACTAGTTGGCATGTTGGTGATGATGGTGATACGATGTTACATGGTGTATTGTACATTGATTTGATTTAGCTAGTACTCGAAATGGTGGGTAGGCTTAATTGCTTTATTACTTTGTAAATCGGTTATGGGACATTTCATAACTCTTTTTGTGGTTGTTTTATTATTATAAGTATATTGTTTTAGAGATAGTTTTTGTATTGGGTTTTAAACGAGTATTGTCCAAGTATCTAAATAAGGTTAATGTTTCTTGACTTTTTCAGAACCATAGCTAATTGCGTTTTGTATTCCATTTGTTGCAGAAAGTTTACTATCCCACGAGGACTTGTTATACTTATACTTGAGCCTTTTATCATGGAGCTTTTGCATCTATTCTTTCGAACAAAGACCTTGTCGTTTATGTCCTCTTTAGTCTTGCTCTCAACCACAAGAAGGGGTGAGACATATTCAAGATAAAATTTGTTTATTATGTTGTCCAACGGTAAAAGGAATCATAATGTGTATATTTATTTATATTAGTTGTTTAGAAAATTGTGGTTATTTCTGTCATCATTTTTGAGTTAATTTTTATGTTTAAACAGGTTGGTTTTCATAAATAAATAAAGGAGACTCTGCCAAATTTTTTAAAAAATATATAGTATTTTTAAAAGAAAATAATATGAAGATATACAAATTTGATAAGGTTTTTAAAGATTGTCATCTATAGGAACTATTAAAAAAAATAACTTCTTTGTTTAAGGTAACTGACACTTAATAAATTTATTGCAGGTGAAAACCCTTTTTGGACAAGGCAAGATATTTGAGTCGTTTTACTGGAGGTCGTATGCTTGAAGATTGTGAGTTTACTTTGTGTACATCATTTTATGTTAGGGATAGATGGTTTTTATGTATTTTTTCTAATGAGATGAGTGAAATTGTATAGAAAAATCTATGTTGGACACAATGTTTAAATTGTGTATTTTTTTTGTATGAACTTTAATTATAATTGAATGGAAAATTATATATTATGTGTTGAAATGGGATGCAAAATATGTCATATTGTTTTTAAGAGGTTTTGTTTATAATTATATAGAGTATATTAAGGAATGGATGAAATTTTAATTTTGGTGCCAAAATTATTAAAGACAACTTCTTTGCCGTCTAAAAAGGGTTCCATAAACGGGGACTTTTCGAGACGGTTAAGTTATCATCACAAAAAACTCTTTGGGGACGTATGTTGGTGTCTCTAAAAAACTTTAAAAGAAGAAATTTTTGCCGTCTCAAAAGGGTCCTGTAAGCAATGGCCTTTTGAGATGGCATATTTCCCGTCTCAAAAGAACTTTTTGAGATGGCTTATGTCATCTCAAAAAGATTTTAAAATGGGGGTCTAATACTACGTTCCTTTGCCGTCTCAAATGGCGTCACAAAAGGCTTTTGAGACGGCTAGAGGACTTTTTGAGGCGGTTGGAGCACCGTAGTAAAAATCAATTTTTTTATAGTGCACATCTTAAAAGCCTACCGAAGAAAACATGTCCCAATTGAGTGAAAACATGTGGCATGAAATATTTTTGGATTAAGATTGATGATATGTCGTATTATAACTTGTGTGAAGAGTGTGTGTGTGTGTGTTTGTGAAGAAGACTATGCCATGATTATAATATGTTATTTTTAGGATAATTTCAAATATAATGATTAAGTATAATCAACAAGATGCTCAACCTATTATCAAAATTCTAAAAATGTAGAAAAAGGGAAATTATATACATGTCATTGTTCTTATATCCTTTATGATTGAATGCATAAATGCCACAAAAATCACAAAAACATACATTTTTGGGGGATTTTACTGATTATCTTAAACCAAAGAAAAATATTTTTTATTTTTCTTAAAGTTTTTCAAAACAATAATATTTTTATATTTTTCAAAAAATATCAAACAAAAAAAATGATACACTTTAAGAAGGATACAACATAATAAGCATGCCAACTAGATTCCAAACTTAGATGTGGTACGGACTACTCACTCAAAAGGGTGAGATGAACGAGAATCGCCACCCTCTTCCTCTTCTCTATACGCGTTCTTTTTCCTAGCTCTGTCTTGTTCTTAAATTCAACACTAGGAGGGGATTTGGTCATCTTTTTAACTTTTCCCATAAGCAATTGGGATGTTCAAAACATGTACACAACACATTTTGTTGTTTCCTCCATTTAAGCGTGTAGGAACATAACCACTTTGTTCAAGCTGATAGAAAGTCTCTAAGGTGAAAATGGGTTAAAAAGTACAGTTATGGAGGATGAACCTTGTTTGGATTAGTATAAGTTCTCAAAGTAGGACTAGGAGGTGTGTTTTTTAACCCTTAATAAACATGATCTCTTTCTTTGGCTTAGACTGTCGCACACCATCATAGTCATGAACCATTTTGTCCTTGAAAGGTTGAAATGGTATAAGGTCCATCTTCTCAAGCTTATTATAACACACTTATATGTCAACCTTCACCTTCTAGACTTTTGATAGTCTTTATTGAGCTTCTCGCATTGTGACTTTAACTCATCACGTGCACACGAAGACTCAAGGAGAGCCATCTTTAACGTAGCGATGCTGACATGCCAGAACCCAATATCTTTCTCTCTTGCTTTTAACTTCTATATGAGAGTAACACCATAATTTTTCAAGATAATAATTTGTGACTCAACCCCCTTCAAAGAACTTATCTCATTCTCATATAAACCAAGCTTCTCAATAGGCTTGTAATTCAGTTTCTCCATTCCTTCACTCACCTCAAGGAGTTTATTAAAATTCACTTGAAGGTTTTGTATAGTCTCATCGAAAAAGATCCTTTCCTCCATCATTTTTTACCCGTTGGTATCAAACTTCAACACCATATTTCTTAACAGTATCTTTGATAAGAGAGTTTTGAGAAATAATTATATCCTCGATGGTGGTGAACGAATGAAGTTGTATTCAATGGGTGACTCATTGCTTGAGTCGGTGTCATTATAGCAAAGAGTGGCCTTCATAGACGTTTTTCATTAAACATTCTATTTATTTTAGTAAGACATTCATGTGCCAAATTTTGAAAACCATGGCATTAAAAGTACCTCTCAACTCAACATCTGATTTCTTTTCACCTTAAGACTTACGACCTCATCTATCAGAAGTCTTCTCTACCTTATTATATTTATTATTATCTACTAATTTCTTATTAGATGAAAACTCTTAAGGATTAGATGTAAGGAAAAAAATTCTAGTTGAGTCCATTGTAAGTATTTGACTTATTCCTGGAACAAAACATTATTTTTGAGTCATGGATAGATTTTTTATTATCACGATCCCACACAGTCTATGACATAAAGTTTATTGAAGAAGTTTCAGCCAATATTTAAAGATTTATCATGGCGAGATTAATTTGGTGCACGTTTCACGTCTTCATTGCATTCCGGTCTCTCAGGTATGAATTAGTAATGTTTATGGGACTCGAAAAATATTTTTGGGATGTTATTTTACATATAAATGTTTTTAAAATGTTTAAACTGCTTTTATTCTGAGATAAGGATTATTTAAAATTTTGTATAAAATAATCTCTTTTGTTTAGTCGTTCAAACGACATTGTAGGTCGTTCAAGTGAGATGCGCATATCAGTCAAACGATATGGGGATTTTGTTCGAGAGACATACTTATCTCATTTGAGCGACTACGCCAACTTAAGTTTTTTATTTAAGGTGTGTTTTACTCAAAATTCCGTAAGTTGTAGAACCATAAAATCAGTTTGCATACAATACGTTTTTTGCATAAGTTTTTTAAGGTTTTCAAAGTCTAAAAACATCCTTAAAGTTTCAAAATTTGAGATTTCATACTCTCATGCTATAGAGATTTTGATTTTCACCATTGGAGTTTGTTCATCACTTTGAACTTTGGGTTTTGCGCTGAACAAGTGAAAGAGTTCATGTTCAATATTGTAGACGTTGTCAAGATGTATTGGTGGACACCGAGATATACGTGGAAACGTATGTTGTGGACGAGCATCGTACAAATACTTCTGCATGGGCACTGTGGAGGTGTGATTGAAAGATCAAAGGAGCGTCAATACTTGTAGGGGATCGAGTCATTGAGTAAGTCTATCGTCTGTACTTTGTAATACCACATAATAGTGATTGTCTGACTTGGGTCGTCCGAGGTTTTTGCCCTTAGTGGTTTCCTCGTACATCCGGTGTCTCCTTTGTGAACTTATTTATTTTACTTTCTTTAATAACCTAGATGCATGTTTAGGATTAAATAAGATAAAATTGGGCTTAACTAAAATTGGTTCATACACTTGGTGCGTATTAAATTTGGAAAAATATTTTTTTAAAAGAAAGCTTGTTTTGACATCCTTAAAACACATTCAAAAGAAAAAAGGGCCTACATTGGATTTGATAAATTTCTTGAATTTCTTAGTCGACATGGAAATCTCAACCTCATTCTCATTGGAATCATTATCAGAGATCGAGGGAGAACTTTTATGTACCTTTAATGCCATGCCCTTTTCTTTCTTGGGTAGTGAACAATTTTTTAACTCAAAGGTTTGAATCGACCCTCTCCTTTCCTCTATAATCATATTATCTATACGAAATATGAATTTTAAGATTGGGACATGGGTAAGGAACCCAAGTGGTAGTGACTTTAGTATTTTCCTAACAATCCTAAAGTCCAAAACCATCTCTCCTAGATAAATTTGGCGGTTCATGATGTCGGAGTGCTTTACATAAAAACATCGAATGTATCATTTTCTTTCATATTTAACAACTCAAAATGCCTTATGCTATTGGTACTCTGATGTGTGAGTTGAAAAATATTCCACACCTCATTTGACATAGTACTAATAGAGATCTGGTGGAACTCTTCTTAGGTAAATCCATAGAAAATGGAATTAATCCCCCTCGATTTATAGTTAGATACATTATGTTCATCCTCAAACAAAGATTCCTCAATTTAAGGATAATGATTTCTCCGAGAAAGAGGTTGTTGGAAGTCTCCACCCCTTAACTACAACTAATCACACCTTCTCGAATTATGACTTCACAAAAACCTCATATGCCCTTTTCAGTGCACGTAATTACTACCATAGAACATAGGTTATACTGTGACTAGATACATAATTAACACCCACTCCGATACTAGTTTAAAAATGCTAGGTATGCTCCTTAAGGGTATAAATTCAATTAATTAATTCGAAAGTTAAAACAAATTAAAAATCCTTTTTAATTTGAACAAAATTTCAATTTACCGAATAAACTAATTTAATTCAAAATTTCATGCAGTTGATTATTAATAACGGAAACAAGTATAAACAGAAATCACATAAAAACACACATGATTTACAGTAAAAACTCTCATGGGTAAAACCACTATCTCATCCAACCCATACAATGTCTACTAGTATTAAATGTTTTGACTACATGATTTATAAAGGACTCAAACAAAATTTACATATTCAATAATGATGATGGCGATAATGATGCTTCCTTGTGTTACACTCCTCTGTCTCAACCCTTAGTAGTGATGGTCGTTCTAATCTAGGAAAACCACAGCACAACCTCTAAGGCCTGGGTATCCAGAAATGTTGTTTGGTGAATGATGCCTACACATAATCCTACATTTTCACCATATTGAACATAGAAGAACACTATGTATTTATAAACTTGTAGTCTACTTTAATTATATAGAGTAGATAGACTCTTTAAAATGGAAGGACTCTTTGCAAAGACATATTAGGATTTTAAGAAAATTTGGTTTCATAAACTAAAATATGCATTTGAATATGTAGAAATACCTTTAATGCATTCAAACACGTTTTCCAAGATAAATCCACTCGTTCAACCCATATAGCCTTCATTGGAACGAGAGCTTTTGAAACAGGGGATCTCGATCGAGGATCATTTTTAGTGGACTGTAATCCTCCTTCAAAACATTATTCAATTAAGGGTTCCTCATTTCGAGGTTGACTTCAATTAAGACCTTACAGTCTTTAAAAATTCTCTCAATCGATACCATTTTGACCAAGAGAGACCTCCTTCGAACGAGGTCCTTAAAATAAAACCCTTAGCAGTTTTTTTATTAAAATGTTTGTAAAACCTTTTCAAAAACTGGCTTTAATAAAAGTCTTATCATGTCACTTCCAATCTATTAATATACGCTACGAGGAACTACAAAACTTAGAAAGCCATCAACTTTACAAAATCTATGTTATGTAATGTAATTGTTCAATTAGGTCTGGTAATCTTAGTCGCTGATTAGATCTCAATTTTGTTAATTTACATATTATTTTATGGTTTAATAGTGCATTTTTATTATCCGAAGTCCCTAAAGTATGAATGTTTGAGAAATTAATGCAGTTTATAAATAAATATTATTCCAAAGGTTAAATTGAGAATTTTAAATAATTTTTTTACTAATTAAATTTATAACAAATTAACGTAGATAAAAGTTGGACTTGGGGGGAAAAGTGATCAATTTTTATATTAATTTTACTCTGAACTTGATGATATGCTAAATAAGTGCAATACGCTATTTTAAAAATGCCCATAAAGTTTTATGCAAATCCAATTTAAGTTAGGGACTAAGCGGTAAATATACAAAAGGTGGGGTAAAAGTATAATTTCTAGTATTTATTTACACTCAATTTTATAATATATGTATTTCCATTTGTATTTTATGAGTACTTAGAGATTGGTGAAAATCGAGATTCAAACAGAGCAATTATGAAATATTGAGACTAAATTTCAAATATTAAAATTAAGGGGTCAAGTGATATTTTCATATTTTCCAGGATCAACATAGGAATTTACAAAAATTTAAAATTAGAAATGAAGAAAAAAAGACAATTATAATTTAGTGCATATGAGACTTATTTTTTATTTATATTATTATTTTGGATTTATCTCTGAAGTATCCTTAAAGACTTACCAAGCATATTATTTAATAGGGTAACATAAGTTATTCACTGACTCTCTTAGGCTTCTTTATGTCTACTAGTTTCCTTTTTTTTATTCTCTTATATCATCCCACAGCCCGCGTCTCTCATTTCTCCTTTTTTTTCAACCCCTTTGACCAAGTAGAATAATTGCTCTCTTCACCCATCAACTCTCTTAAACTCCTCCTAGCCTTATTTTTATTGAATTTTCTTGCAAGTAGTTTTTTCCCTCCTTTTATTTTATTTTATGGAAGAATAAACAATTGTTTAATGAATAGTTTAGCGTTGAATGATCAATTTTCTTAGTTATGGTAACTGACATCTCAAATCATAAAAATACTTATCAACCCAATCTGAATTTTTCTTTTACTTAATCAATAGTTAAGTATTTGTCACAGAAAAATTATAATGATTAAGGGACTAGAGAAAAAACTTAACTCATTATGTTAAAGCAAGTTACTTTAATTCAACACAATTTATTTCACACATAGAGTGTGTTAAGTTTTTGCCTGTAATGACTGAACACCTTGTTTAACATATAAATTTTAGGTGTTAAAATTTATGAACATAAATATTGTTATACAATTTTGATGCAACTAAAATAAATATATAAAATTATTTTAGGGAGCCGATTAGATTTATTAAGTATGATTAACCTATTAAATATTGGACGATTGTTAATTAATCTATAGTATGTTCATAAGGTCCCAACATTTTTTTCATTATTTGAATCTAAAAACTTGCCATTATTTATTGTGTTGGTTTAAATTAGTTTAGTTGCTCAATTAGATTTCTTCTACTGTTAGCATTTCTTTAAGTTAGTTCCGACCTTAAAACTTAAAAAGATCATAAAAATTATTTTAAAAAATTAAAAAGTAGACATATGAAAGATTCTACCTACACTAATCTATTATCTTGTTCCCTTGGGTTTGACCCTTGAATTTACTTGAATTTATTACAACTTAATACGAACACCTACACATGAGTGAGATTAACGTGCGCATAAATAAAGTCGTGTCAAATTTTTAGCTCCATTGCCGGGGAGAATTAGCTTTTCTAATTAAATTTAGGTTGACACTCTATAAAAAATATGATATCAAAAACATTTTTTGTTAATTATTTTTTAAATCTAATTTCATAATTAAAAAAATGAAAGAATTATTTTTTGAAATTTCTTACTTCTTTAGGCAATATTAATTACTTTTTTTTATAAAATAAAATAAAATAAGCATAAAAAATTACACAAAAAAATGGTTATGTATTTTTTAAACGATTTAAAAAAAAAACTAATGTTTTTATTTACTAAACAAAAGTTGGCGGGTTTTTTCTAAAACAAAATATATACAGATTTCCAATTATTAGAAAACTATAAAAAAAAAAACTTTTTTATTCGAGTTTTTCTATTGGTTATTTTTACCATTTTCTTCTAAAGAAATTTTGTTAAAAAAACATCAAACACATTTTTTTAAATTACAATCGTTATTAATTAATTTTGAATTTTTGGAAAAAAAAATAGTTTACTATTGTGAGTGTAGAAAAATTCACAATTAAGGATCTACGAAAACAATCACAAAAGGAAAAAAGTAAATGGAATCGCACACAACAATGATGTACGTGGTTCGGCAACTTGCCTATGTCCATGGAGAGGTTACTTATTCTTATTAAGTGTCTTTCAACGATTACAATTTTTCATCCCCTTGATTGGGTCACGGTGCACAATTTGTAGATCTCTCTGTTACAGAGTTTCGGTTATTTAAGAAACTCCATCATAGTTCTTACATTAGCCATGAGGTGTTTGAATATCTCGACCGAGATTCTTGGCACTTTATTTAACCATATCTACGAGAGTCCTCTTTTAACTAAATTGACCGCGTAAAAATTGAGTTATGATTTGGGTCGGGCCAAATAACTCAAGTTATCTTGGTCGGCTACTCTCATGAACTTGTAAAAATTGGGCTCCCACAATTGCCCCTGAAATCTTTGGTCTAATAACGATGGGACAACAGATTTCAACTGGGTCATAGGTCCAAGGCCTTAAAATGTAGTGAGAGTCCGTGATGGTATCTTTATAATAACAAGGCTTACACAAAGGGAACACTGATCTTAAAAAAGAAACTATAGTGCCAAAATCTTCATGGGAAGTTGAAACTCATCATTAGAGTATTATGGTGATCAGGTGTTGCGTACTCAAACGTTTGTTCACAGTCTCTAGTCATTCTTGTGAATACTCCACTTCTAAGCCCCTATTCTGTTTCAAAATTCGAAGTGCCCCTTCTTTTGTGCTTTCTCAAGACCTCGTTACTACCTGCAAGTTATAGTCTTTGCCCCCTTTTGGTTCTTTTTCTTTGTATTAGCTAGTTACTGTAGCTAGGGTTTCCTCTTACTTGTTCAGTTATGTCGAAGTTAGATGGTAAACCTGTAGAAGAGTTTAGGCATAAGTATAACATCCCTAATTGGTGATTATCGACTGTACCCCCTTCCTTATAATGTTCATAAAGTTGATGGGGGGCACTAGATTCACACCTTGTAGATAGCTCAAGGAGGTTTGGCATTCCCTCCAAATGAGTTGTTTCTTAGATTTTTTAGGTACTTTGCCATTTTTCCTGCTCAATATGCCCCTAGCATATGGAAGATAGTAAACGACATCCATAGGATAAATACTCTTTATGGAACAAAATTAGGTCTTGCTGAGATATGTTACTATTATGTCTTATCGAAGACTAAAGAGGGTTTGTTATATCTGAAAACCAAAAAAGATGAGTGAGTTATGGTGGTAAATCTTTTGGATTCCCAGAAAGGCTCCTGGGAAAGTGGGTTCATTATAAGGAATAGGCATAACCCTCTACTATTGGAGGGGGAGAGAACACGTGACCCTTATATTTTTTACTATAGAAAGGTCGAAATAGGTCGCTTTTTTTCCTCCTAACTTCTTGTGAACTCTTCTCATTCTTATGGATGATATTCCTCTTTTTTGTTATTATAGATCATGCCAAAAGCCAAGAGACTGATATCACTGAAATTACCACCGAAGAGTTAGTGAAGTCCTGGAGCATAAAGGAGAGATTGGCATAAGGTGGGCATCACAGGTCAGTAACTTTTCTCTTAAATACAAGAACATAGGTACCAGCTTCATTGCTCGATGAGTTGATCAGGTCCCAATTTTGAAAGCTCAAGAGGTAGGCCCTTCTGATCTAGTTCTTATTGAAGAAGAAAGTTCTGAAGAAGAAGAGGAAGAGGGCGAAGAAAAGAGAAGAGAAGTAAAAGTAGGAGGGGAAGAGGAAATAAAGGAAGAAGAAGAAGAAGAAGAAGAAGAAGAAGAAGAAGAAGAAGAAGAAGAAGAAGAAGAAGAAGAAGAAGAAGAAGAAGAAGAAGAAGAAGAAGAGGAGGAGGAGGAGGAGGAGGAGGAGGCCATAACTCCTATATTCAAGAAGAGGAAGTTAAGGCTTCCTAATGATGATGACGATCATGCGATCCTTTTTGATAATATTTCCTCTGAAGGATCCTGTTGCAGGCTCTCCCAAGGGTAGTGGTTCTGGCCTATTCGATAAAGGAAGAGAGAAAAAGAAGGGGAGAGAGAAAAAGTGAGAAAAGGAAAAGAAGAAGAAGAGGGGGGAGAGAGAGAGAGAGAGAGAGAGAACAAAAGGAAGAAGAGGACAAGAGGAAATCGAGAGAGAAGGCTGAGGCTAATAAGAAATTAGCCTCGCAATTTACTGAAGTGCCCACTGTCTCTAATCTTGAGGGGATTGGTGTAGGTGATTCCCCTTTTTTGGCCCCTGACCTCCTGAAGAGGTTGGTGATCATTGTTGATCGCGAGCATTCCTCGAGGTTGGGGCCAGCTCAACTCACCCACAAGACTGTACATAGTATGGCTCTGGTAAGTATTTTCTATTTATTTCTTTTCTTTTATTCTTTCTCGTTTATGTTCTGATTCTCTGTTGTTCTTCCATGTTCGCAGACGCTATCTGATTTCACTACCCTTATGGACAATCAATCTGATGGCTTCAGAAAGGAGGAAGAGATAAAGAAAGTCCTAGAGGCTAATAATGTTGCCTTTTAGAATGCTCTCCAAGAGTAAAAGAGTAAAAATAACGAGATATCTAAGGCCTATGATACTCTCGGGGCTGCACAAAAGGTACTGATTGCTGAGAAGTTCGAACTAGTGGAGGCCAATAAAAATTTAACTGATAAGGTTGCCAAGTTTAAGAACGACCTCCCTTAAGCCAAAGATGATAGCTACCGCGAGGGTTTCTATAAGGCTTATGAGGATAATGAATGCCAGATGTATTATGCTTACAAGGTCTCCTTCAATAAGGGATGGGACCAGGGTTTTAAGGTGGTTGGGGCTCCTGTAGATTTCGATATTTTTTATCTTCACTCTCCCGATCCTGACCCTTATATCAAGGAAGAAGAAGGAGAAGGTGGTGAAAAATCTATTAGTAACACTGAGATTGTTCCTGGTGCGGTTGATGGAAGCGTTGGTGCTGGTCAGGAATAACATGTGATCGGCAAGGGGAAAGCGATAGTTGAGGGAAACCTAGTGAAAGACTAAGCCTCTGTAGACTAGGAGTTTCTATTCCTCTTATATAATTTTAGTCTTGTTGATCTGTACCTTTATTTTTGTGAACTTCATGTATTGCCAATTTTCCTTTTTTCATGTCATGTGGTAATGAAATTCTCCCCCTTGTTAATGTTTTGGTTTATTTGCGTTTATGCTAACTTACTTGCTTCTGGTTTTATGTGTGTTGTTTGTAGTCTGCTGATATAGATCATTATATTTCTCCCAATTCTTAATCGGGGAGAATTCTTGGACCTGACATCATTCTACAGGCTCGCAAAACCTTTGTGAAAATCTACAAGTCACTAAGACCTAGGAATGAACAATACAAAAACCAGACTAAAGTGATTGCAAAACTGAAAGATGATCTCTAGTAGATGGAGGAGGTATGGGTCTCTATTCAGGTGGAAGTTAATTCCTCGAAGGCCCAATTATTGGTGAGGATTGAGGTCGACAAAGTGGGTGAGGTCCTGGAGTCCAAAAAAGATACTCCACGAAAAGATATAGCGAGCTTCAAATATTTTATAGGAGTATTAAAAAATAGTGTCAAGAAGTTGAGATACTCATTTAAGGTGGGACCCAAAGAGGTATGGGGGGAAGTTTATAGTACTGGTTGGGCAGATTCCCAAGCAAAACTTAAGGAGGCTGAAAGCATTGTTTTTTCTCAAGGATGGCTGAGTGCTCTTAATGAGGAGAGAACTCCAAAGGAATCCAATCTTTGGTACAAGTACCAGATTAAATGTCCTGCCTATAGCCATAATACCTTCTCGAAAGATAATGAATGGATTCTAGCGGATGATATTCCTCCCCAACTCTTGGATCAAGATCTTGACGAAGATGTCAAAGAATTTGCGCTAAATCGAGACGATGGTCAGAGGGAAGATCTTAGGATTTTATGTATCTCTTTTTGGTTTATGATTGTAACCTTGTATTCTTAATAAAGAACTTTCTTATGTTTTGAGAATGTGCTGACTAAACATATTTTGGCTTTATCTGCTCGTAGGTTATTTAGCATGTTTATTGACTAAAAAGGATATTGATTGACCAACTATAGCCTCTAGGTAGACCCATATTTAATTTGAATAATTTGGGATTTTGTAATCGACTAAATGATGGTTGGGTAATGGCATTCTTCCTTTCGTATGTTTGAACATTCTCCCAGTCCAATATGCTCGAGCAGTATCATTCTATTCACTTTACCTTTTAGGTCGTGTCGTCACACTCCCTTAGGCCTAAGTGAGATGATGGCGAGAATGTACTTTCCTAGTGGGCAATCCTCCCGAGAAGGTTTTTTGTGAACAATAGAAGTTGGTGACCAATCAGAGTTGGCTTTATTGCCTAAGGATCCCCTCTAGATCTTTTATTATTGTCGGGGAAACTCATGAGGCCTTTTGTGTTAACGACAAGGGACTGAGGGTGATTGAAAGTGTTATTACTTAACTTGCTAACCCTATTCATTAAACATTTTAAATTCGCACAAAGGAGATATCATTGGAAAAAGTGAAAATTAATGAGATGTAATCAAGATGAGTTAAGTAGCCAATGTAAAATTTTGAGAATAAATGGGACAACCCGACCTTAATTCATTTTAAATTATCTTATCAAGTAACGAAAACTATAAAAAGTTAAAAATTCCGCTAACTTAAAAGATACAAAATGATCTAAAAGTGGAACTTCTTGAGATTGGCCGCGTTCCATGCTCTTGGTATCTCCCCATCCTCAAGAATTTCCATACGATATGCTCCATGAAGACCATCTCTGATTACTTTGAATGGTCCTTCCTAGTTTGGTCCCAATTTTTCATTTGATGGTCTCATAGCACTGCCGAGGACTTTTCACAGGACGTAGTCCACTATTGAGAATTTCCTCAGATTTACCTTTTTATTATACTACTTGGCTAGTTTCTGTTGGTAAGAGGCCAACTTGATCAAGTCTAGCTCTCATCACTCATCCTCTAGGTCAAGTTCTGTGCATAGTGATTCATCATTAAGGCCTTGGTAAACTAGTGCGGTTCTCATAGTAGTGAGACCTTATTTCATAGGGATGACAACCTCCATGTCATAACCAAGGGAAAATAGTATATCCCCAGTTGATCTCTTGGGCATTATGCGATTAGCCCATAAAATATGAGGGATTTTATCCACCCAAGCACCCTTAAAGTTTTTAAGCCATTTTTTCATCCCATCGATCATAGTTTTGTTGGAAGCTTCCGCTTGCCCATTGATTTAGGGATACTCCATAGAACTGAAGCGGTGTTTGATGTTGTGCTCGTCGCAAAAGACTTGGAAGAAACCATTTTCAAATTGTATACCATTATCGGTGATAATGGTCTTTGGTATCCCGAAGCGAGTTATGATGTTCCTCCATATGAACTTGGTCATGTTAGAGTCTCTAATATTTACCAATGGTTCTTCTCAACCTATTTAATGAAGTAGTCAGTGGCGACTACTAGATACTTATGATTTTTAGATGAAGTAGGTAGTGGTGCCACGATGTCTAATCCTCATTGAGCAAAAGGCCATAGACTAGTAAGCAATTGTAGGTCGCTGATGGGCTAGTTAACGATAGGCAAGTGCTTTTGACACTTTTCACATTTGCGAGCATATATGACAGTGTCTTTCTACATGTGAGGCCACCAATATCCTTCCTTGATCACTCAAAAGGCTAACGATCTTCCACCTACGTGACTCCCACATATACCTTTGTGAAGTTCACTAAGTACTTGCTCGATATATTGCGGGTGAATGCACTGGAGGTAGGGGCCTATAAATGACCTCTTGTACAGTTTCTCCTTAGGGACAAGGTATAAAAGAGCAGCCTTGACTTTGATTTGGTGGGCCAACCTCTTATCATCTGGAAGTATGTCATTTTGTAGATTATTGATGATGGGATCCATCTAACTTAGGGCTTTATCTATGAGGAGGACTTACTCGTCTACGACTGTTTGATCGATACTAGGTTGTTCACGGAACTCAATCTGTATTTTCTTTTTAGGTCAAAGTCGATTGCAGAGCTTAGTGTTGTTAAGGCATTAGTGTGATTATTCTGTCCCCGAGGGAACTATTGAATTTCCACCTCTTCAAAGTATCACATGAGTTATCTTACTATATTGAGGTATGCTTCCATTTGATCGTCTTTGGCATTGAAGTCTCCACTTACCTGCTTGGAGACCAGTTTGGAGTCATCGAATACATTGAGGAATTTTCCCCCCAGTAGTTTGGATTTTTGTAAACTGGCGATCAAAGCTTCATATGCAGCTTCATTGTTAGAGGCTTCAAATCCCAACCTAATCCCAGCTCAATTATGGTGTCTTTATGGGTAATGAGAACAATCCCCACTCATACCCCCTTGGAATTTGAGGCTCCATCAAAATAGAGTGTCCAGTCTTTGGATGTTACTTCACATATGATCAATTGCTCTTCGTTCAGCTGATTCACTGGCTGATCTCCTATTAACTCAATAATAAAATATGTTAGGATGTGTTACTTGATCATTATTCTGGGATGGAAGTGGATGTGAATCTCTCGAGATCGACCGACCATTTTGAGAGACGCTCGGAGAGGTCAGACCTTTGTAGAACGACCTTGAGTGGGTAAGAGGTGATTACTATTATGGAATGGGCTTCGAAGTAGTGCTTCAACTTCCTTAAAGTGATCACTAAGGCATAGGCAAGATTTTCTGAATTCAAGTACCGTTGTTCGACATCCAGTAGCATTTTACTGGCATAGTAAACCAAATGATGTCTCTTTCTCCTTTTCACAAACTAAGGCAGAGCTCACAACATGATCTGATATTGCCAAATAGAGGTATAGTTGTTCTCCATTGTATGGAATTACCAATAGTGGGAGCTTACTAAGGTAAGACTTGACCTCTTCTAAAGCTTGCGAGTAGTTTTCATTCCATACTAGGCCTTTGGCTTTCTTTAGAAGCTGAAAGAATGGTCGGCAGTGCTTCGAAGACTTGGAGATGAAGCGATTGGGCACATCGATAATTCCTGTAAGATTTTGAACATCTCTCAATGTTTGAGGATGCTGGACCTTAGTGATAGCATAGATTTGATCTGGGTTGGCCTCAATTCCCCTTTTACTCACTAGGTAGCCTAAGAATTTTCCTGAATGAACACTTACTTGCATTAATCTTCGTTCGGTATTTCCTGAGGATTTTGAAGGTTATTGCTAGGTCTTAGAAGTTATCAGCCTCGTTCTTGCTTTTGATAATCATGTCATTGATGTATACTTCCATCGTCACTCCCATCTGTTTGCTAAACATCTTAGTTCTAAATCTTTGGTAAGTTTCCCCTGCTTTCTTGAGGCCAAAAGGAATGACCTTATAGTATTATAAACCAACTAAGGTTATAAAGGCTGTCTTATTTTTTTCATTACCATATAGGGGGATCTGATGTTATCCTGAGTAAGCATCAAAGAAGCTTATCCTTTCGTGTATCGATGTGGCATCGACCAACTAATCAATCTTTGGGAGAGGAATGTTATCTTTAGGACATGCACACCCTTCCAATTATTAGTGACCATGGGAACCACCATCGGGTTGGATAAGCATATAAGGAACTGAACTTCCCTGATGGATCTTGTATCCAGTAGGTTCCCTACCTCATCTCTATTGCCTTGGACTTTTCGGGAGATGTTCAGCAAGCCTTTTGAGTGGTGGGCTTAAAAGTAGGATCGACATGTAGGAGGTGGCACACCAAACTATGGTCAATCCCAGGCAACTCGTAAGGCTCCCATGTAAAATATCTATGTTGATTTTAAGGAATGAAACTAGTTCCCTTTTCTCCTATTTGGTAAGAGCAAATCTAATCAAAAACTTCCTTTCTGTCAAGTTGTCATCGGTTATAACTTCTTCCAAGATTTCAATGACCCTATCTATGGGGTAGACCCTGGTCTCTTCCACCCCTAGACTCCCATACCGTAGTTTCTATTTGGAGAGAAGATCCACTTCCTAGGATTTCTCCTGGGCATTCTCGGGCTCCTTCTTTTTCTCTTTCTTCAAATGGATAGCTGTGATGAAGCATTTTCGGGCTGTAGCTTGGTCGTCGCGAATTTTCACAACTCCATAATCTGTGATGCATTTCAGCTTTTGATAATAAGTGGATGGAACGACCTTCATGGTATGAAGCAAACCTCTACCAAAAATAGCATGGTATGGGGACTCAATGTCCATAAATAAGAGCTTGATTAACTTCGAGATGTTTCGTACCCTGACTGGTAAAGGTGATCTTTCCAATGCCATGGTAATCCTTTCTGCGAAGCCAGCTAATAGAATAGTGGCTTCTTTAAGGTCGGTGACATTCAGTTTCAGCTTATGGAACAGGTTCAAATGCATCACTTCGGATGAATTCCGTTAGTCTACCAGTAGCTTGTTGACATCCCAGTTAGCAATCGTTAGTGTGATTACTAATGCGTCATGATGTGGGGTCCTTAACCCAACCAAGTCCTCTTCGGTGAACACGATGTGCTTCGTGTAATCAACATCTTCTTCTCATCGACACTTTCCAGCCTGAGTCTTGGCTGGATTGATCTGAAAATCTTCCATTATAACAGTCACCTTCTTGAGTTCTATTCTAACGGCATTGCCCTGAATCTGTCTAAGGTCTGATGCCCATGAATTACTATAAAATCATGTTATGTATCATCATCGAGGATATTTTATGGCTTCTGGTTGCCATTGGCTGCGACCTTCTTTGTCTTCTTATCAACGTACACGCTAAGGTGCCCTATCTGAACTAGATCTTCCAGATGTGACTTCAGAGCTTTGTAATTTTTGGTTCGATGACCACCCTCCTTGTGGCATGCGCACCTTAGTGCGTTGTTCCTCTTGGTTGGATCGGCGCCCATCTTCTTGTGCCATTTGATGAAGGGCTCATCCTTTATCTTGCTAAGAATTTTATAAATGGGTTCCTTGAAGATGAATTCCTTGGAGGGGTCATTCTTACTTCCAACTTTGGATCCATTCTTGCCCCATTCTTATTTCCCTTCTTTCGGGTGTCATTATTCTCCGTCCTTTTATTCACATTCGCTCGACCATTGTCTCCCCCACTAGGATGGACCACATCTTCGACCTTAGTGTACTTCTTGATACAGTCCATAAGATCATCGATGTTTATGGCTTCCTTCTTGGTGAGAGACTGGTACAGCAGAGAGGTGGTCGGCAAGAAAAATTTTAAGGATGCTATGGAAACTTTCTCCGAGTAGTCCTCGATCTCATTAAATATCTCCTACTATTTTTTGGCATAATCTCTAAGGTTCTCTTGAGGCTTTTTTTGAATAGTGAGCAGTGCATCCATCCGCTTGGGATGGGAGCTACTCGTTATGAATCGTGTCGTGAAAGTCTCTGCCAGAGCTGCAAAATTCTTGATCGACCTGTGGGTAATCCTTTCAAACCATTTATGGGATACATCGTGTAGGTTAAAAAGGAATATCCTTCCCATTAGTGCATCGTTGTGGCTCCATAAGGTCATTGCCTTCTAATACTTCATGACATGGTCTATGGGATCTCTCTCTCCATCGTAGACCTTGAATTTAGGGACAACTAATTTCTTGGGGGGGGAGGGAATCATCACATTCAATTTCCCTTGAAAAGGGCGTCTTCATCTAAGAGTTTAAATCTCTTCTGGCAAGCTCTTTGGTCGATCTGGCTCCTCAGTGCGCCTGATGTTGGTCCACCTCCCTACAGACCAGAATCCTCAAGTCGTCACTTCGTCGATCATTGTTCCCGTGGAGCCTCCCCTAGTGGCCACACTCTGATCGTGCTCACTCTAATCTGTAACGTTCTGTTCTCTCCTGTTCATGCCTAGTACTCCTTCCTCGGTTGAGGTAATCTCCCCCTGAGGGCTAAGAGTTATGTCTCAATGTCGCCTTGTGTTTATGGGGAGATTTATCTCTATTCTTTCAAGTCACCTCTTAAGGTGAGCATTTTCTGTTTCTTGGCGGCAAGTCAACTCTTCTTATTCTCGAAGTCGAGCTTCATAGGCATCTACCAGCCTAGAAATTTGAGTGGACCTTGTAGGTCCACTGCTCTTTTCTGAAGGTTGCCTTTTTTTTAGAGAAACCTTGGGTTTGTTGAAGCACCTTATACCTTTGACTTGCTTAAGTCTACATTGTATAAGTGCTCAACTAATTTGGAAATATTGACAAAATTTGTAGTCCATCCTAAAATCCAAAAAGCCTCAGAACCTATCTCTCTAATCCCCTTCAATGATGTATGAAGATACTAAATGAATCACACTACACACAATTAGAAGTGCATACATGTGTTAATATTGCTTAAAATTGAGTGTGTGTTTAATTCCCCTTTAATTGGAGCTTTAATAATTTTTTGGGAATTTTAAAAATATTTTAAACCTTTTTAATATTTTTTAAACATTTTTGAATAAATGTTTTTATTAATAAAATTGGTTTATAAAGTTTTTGGGGTTAATATAATAATTTGGGAACTTCTTTTTTCACTGATTTATTTGGTTGGGTACAATCTCAAAGCGCTAGAGACTTCAGGGTGGGGTTTTGTAATTACTTTGACGCGCGTGTGAGAGCCTATTAACAGCCAACACTTGTCATCCTCTGGGCTTATGTATTTGTGCTTCTTATGTGAGAGGGCTGGATGCATTATTGTTGATCGTTGGATCATTTCTTATCAAGGGCCTGCATGCGTTCTTGGTTAATCCCAGTGCATACATATGAACCAATCATTATGCTTTTAAGCCACCGCTTTTCTATAACCATTGGATCAAGTCAAAACCCTCGAAGACTTGATCTCAGCCTTTGATTTGCCTCGATCATCCAGAATCTTCCCTAGGCACTATATATACCCTTCCCTTCTCTGCCTTAGAGAACTTTTGGTCATTCCTCTCCCTGAGAGAAAAAAATAAGAGAGAGAAGAGAGAAGTGATAGAAGAGAGAAAAGAATAGAGAGAAAAGAGAGAAAGGGAAACAGTTAGCCAAAAATCAAACCCTAACCCTAAACACTTCGTCTCTGAAACAAACCCTTAAATAAACCCTACCCCCAAACACAGCCTGAGTGTTTGAGAGAGAGAGAAAGAGTGGTTTGTTCATTTGGTTGCTGAAACCTCGTGATTTCTGATCTTGTACACAACTTAAACGTTAGAGTAACGATCTAGTTTCTTTCTCCATAGAAATATTAGATCTGACTCTGCATGTTATATTTTTCACTAGATCTGCATATTTTCAACTTGGTTTAAGAAAATCATTTCTGTTTTGGTTTGAAAAATGTTTTATAGTTTCTGTTTTTACAAAACTTAACCTGACCTAGTTGGATTCGCACTTGGAGGGTTTTCAATCTCCTAAATATTTTCAAAAGAGATTGAGAAAGGTCTTGACCGATTTCTTAAGCAAGATCTCCGTGGAATCTGGGTTATATTGAAAGGTCAAAAGGTTTTTGGTTTTGTAAGAAAGAAAAATAACAAACTCACTGCATATAGACTTTATATGTAATTTGTTTAGGATTGTTTGTAAATCTAAGTGTGTGTGAGTTCATGCATGTGAATAGGAATCACTACACAAAACACTTAACACACTACTACACTGGAAGTGTTGTGTTTAAGATCTGAGATCATTTGAGTCGACGTAAAGAAGCTAAAGCAAAGGAAGTTAGCAAACCGGAGAACATCATCAACAAATCAGATCTATCAGAAGTTAGAAGGAGCCAAGTGGGGTATATTCCTAAACTTAGTATAGGTTGATTTGTGTGCTTTCATGTTGTGTTGTTTGTAACTGATTTTTGTTATTAGTGGACTTTTGTTTTTGTGACTTAGAAGTCACCGTGGATGTTTCCTCTGTTGGGAGAGGTTTTACCACGTTAAAAATCATTGTGTTGATTATCTTCATCTACTCACCTCATTCTTTATGTGTGCTGAATTTTTGAAACTGCCTTATTTTAAAAACTGATTACACAATCTTAATTAATCTCGTACATAAGTTTCTTTGTAAACAAATCTTGTTTATAATTTTTATTTTCAAAAGAAAAGGGTTTCTCCAACAAACTTTCGGATTTTCTTATACAGTTTAACCTTGTGTTAAACGGCATTAGCGACGTTTTTCAATTGGTATCAGAGCCCTGTTAACTTTTTATTTCAAAGATCTTGTGTTTCTGAAATCATTTTCTGAAAAACCTAACTATGGACGAGAAGAATGAAAGGTTTGGTAATCTGTCCAGACCTCCTCTCTTTGATGGAAACAACTTTGCTTACTGGAAAGTAAGGATGGTTGCCTTCATCCAAGGGACTTTAGGAGATGATGTCTGGGATATTATCGAAAATGGATACACTTATCCTACAAAACCAGCCACTGAAGGAAGTGATGAGAGGGTAAAGAAAATCTTGAATGAATTTACCCAAGAAGAGAAAACCATTTCTCGAAATAACAATAAAGGCAAGAATGCCATTTTTATGTCCATTAATGAGTATGAGTTCAAAAGAATCTCATCTTGTGCCACTTCTAAGGAAGCATGGGACACATTAATCACTGCACATGAAGGAGACTCAAGAGTCAAAGCTTCTAAAACCCAAATGCTTATCCAGCATTACAACTCTTTGATCATGTCTGATTCTGAATCTTTTGATGATTTCTACATGAACTTAACTGATATAGTCACTAAGTTGCATGCTAATGGTATTACTTATGATAGAAATGAAATTGTTTCTAAAATCCTAAGGTTATTACCACAAAAGTTCGACAGTAAGAGGTATGCTATTGAGGAAATGAATGATCAAAACCTTACTCCTGAGTTACTCAGTAGCAAACTTAGAACTGTGGAAATGGAATTAGACTTTAAGAAACAATTGAATCATTCTCAAAGAAAACAACCTAACTCTAACTTGAGTTTTGCCTCTAAGATACCTAAGCTTGAGTCCAATTCTGACTCTGATGAGGAGTGTGATATAGATAAACTAGATAATCAGATTGCCTTAATGTCTAAACAATTTATGAAAATTGTCAAATTTCGAAACAAACAGGCTACTAAACAAGGCAAGCCTAATTATCCTACTCTGTCTAATCCCAAACCTCATGAGAGAGGTCTTGACAAACATCCTAAGGACAACAATTCCAGACCCACTAGAGACCTTAAAAAGATTGAATGTTTTAGATGTGGGAAACTAGGTCACATTGCACACGACTGCAGAGTTAATCTGAATAAATCCAACACACACAATAGAGCCAATGTCTGTAAAACTTGGAATGATTCAAGTGACTCTGATGAAGATGAACTTGAGTCATCTAATGAACTTGACCCTTGCATGTCTTTTTATGCTAAGATCATTTACAATGATGATACTCATGTGTGTGATAATGATGCTCCTACTTCTGCTTGTGTGAATACTGCTTTGATTGGCCTAGATGCTCTATTGTCTGAAAATGTTGATTGTTCTAGTTCCGTGTGTGTGAGTCAAAGTGATCTCGATAATGACGATGCAAATGGGTGTGTGAGTACTAAAACTGAATCGTTAGGGGTCACTACACACACTTCACTTAGCGACTCAGACACAGATGACCTCCTTGATATCCATACCTTGTATGCTAAGACTCTTAAAAAAGGCACTAGACTGGAGAAGACTGTTAGAGACCTGGCTAAGAAATTAGATGATCTAAGTCTGATAGTGAAGTTGAATGCTAAAGAGTACACTAACCAGTGTCTATCTCATCAATCTGAAATTGAAACTTTTGATAAAAAATTAAAAGAGTTGACTAAAACTAATGAAATTCTGGAAATGAAATATAAGGGAACTTTATTAGAATTGGAGGAAGCAAAAACAAAGACAGCCACTGTTTTCAAAAAGTTTTCTAAGTTTGAAAATAATTCAAATTGTTTTACTGACTTTGTTGTTGACTCCAAGACCAATTCTGATGATAGAACCGGTATAGGATTTTGCCCTAAGAACAAACCACAAACTACTAAACTTGAACCTATTAAGTTTGTGTCTGGGGGCAAAAGACCAATTAAAACATGTCCAGACTTTCATTTGATTAAAAATGAATTTGATAAAAAACAACAATAGAAAGACATTGGAGAGTCTAGTACCTCTAAAGCTGAGACTGCTCTTAAGACTAAATACGTCTGTCCTTTGATCAGAAAGGCTGATTCTACCTATAAGACCATACCCCCTAGAAATAGGACTTATGAACAGAACGTTGTCAAACCTATCTTTAGAAGTTTTCCTAAGGAAATTCATCCCTCAAGCAATCAATATTGCTCTTACTGTGACATTTATGGTCACTCCTTTGAAGGTTGTTATGCTAGGCGTCTAAACACCCCTACATACAATACTTCTGTCTATAAGAACTTTAACTATTCTAGGCAAAGTCGTAACAATTATGTCCTTCCAAGACAACCTGATAAGAACTCTAACTACAGAAATAGAAAGACCAAAACTAAGAGTTCATTTAAGAGAAAGGCTCCCAGAAACTTTCCTAAACCAAAAGCTCAACTTTTTCACAATAATCAGTTTGCTGCTCCAAATGTTTTTCGACAAAAAACTGTTTCTCGAAAATTTTATCAAATGAGGGCAGACTTGCGCAAAATTAAAACTAGAGCTATTTGGGTTAGAAAAGAGGATCTTTTACCCCAAATGAAGTGTAACATTGTCATCACTGCTTTCAAAGCTGAACACACTTCATCTGGTTGGTACTTAGATTCAGGATGTTCTAAACATATGATAGGAGATGAAACAAAACTTCTAAACAAAACCAAGTTTGCTGGTGGGAAAGTTATTTTTGGTGATGGTGTCTCATCTCAGATCATAGGTAAAGGAACCCTAAAAGAAGAAGGAATGCATGTTCTTGAAAATGTTCTATTAGTTAAAGGTCTTAAATCCAACCTCCTAAGTATATCACAATTTTGTGACTCTGACCATACTGTCACCTTTTCAAAGAACAATTGTAAAATTTTAAATGATAAAGGTGAATGCATTATTACAGGATTTAGAACACCTGACAATTGTTATACTGTCAAGACCAGTTCTGAAACCTGTAACATTGTCAGAATGGATGACAATAAAATCTGGCATAATCGTATGGGTCACTTAAGTTATGATATCCTTGGTAGATTGTCTAGTCAAGAGATAGTTAGAGGTATTCCTAAAATTAAACCTATTTCCAGTGTTGTCTGTGGTCATTTCCAGGAAGGAAAAATAGTTAAGACTTCGCATAAAAAGGTTAAAGGCATCCTTACCTCTAGACCTTTAGATCTCATCCATATGGACCTTATTGGTCCCTCTAGAACTGTTAGTCTTTGCGGACACAGTTATATCCTTGTCATGGTTGATGATTTCACAAGATTCACTTGGGTTGCCTTCTTGAAACATAAATTTGACACGTTTCAGAACTTTTTGAAAATTCTTTTAAGAACTGAAAATGAGAAGGACACACAAGTCAATCGCATCCGTAGTGATAGAGGGGGAGAGTTCATAGACACAGGAATAGTTGAATATTGTGACTACAACGGTTACAAACATGAATTTAGTTCCCCTAAAACTCCTCAGCAGAATGGTATTGCTGAAAGGAAAAACCGAACTCTTCAAGAGATGGCACGTGTCATGTTGCATGCTAAATCTCTACCTAAATACTTTTGGGTAGAATCCATTAGAACTGCCTGTCACATCACTAATAGGGTCTATCTTAGGAAAAACTCTAAACAAACCCCTTATGAGTTGTGGTACGGTAAGAAACCTAATCTGAAATACCTAAGAACCTTTGGAAGTCAGTGTTATGTCTGTAAAGATAGAGAATATCTGTCTAAATTCGAAACTCGTGGTGATAAAACCATCTTCTTAGGATACTCATCAAACAGTCGTGCTTATCGTATATACAATCTGCGTACTAAGGCTCTTATGGAATCGATAAATGTAATTGTAAGTGACACTATTATCGAAAATAAGATATCTGAATCACCTATTGTGGTTGAATCAGAAAATGATTTCAAAACTGATTCACCAGAAATAGATGACTCGTTACCTATTGAGAGTCCAGAAGTACCTGGCTGGGTATCTAAAGATCATCCCATTGACAACGTGGTCGGTAATCCTAATGAGCCAGTTCGTACTAGATCCCAGCTAAGAAATTATGCTAATTACGCATGTTTCGTTTCCCTTGTGGAACCGAAAAATGTTAATGAAGCATTGAATGACCCTCACTGGATTTCTGCTATGCAGGAAGAACTTTTACAATTTGTCATTCACGATGTCTGGTATCTTGTACCTCGGCCTCAAAATAAAAATGTTATTGGAACACGTTGGATTTTCAAGAACAAATCTGATGAAAATGGGGTAATCCTTATAAACAAAGCTAGACTAGTTGCTCAAGGCTACTCTCAAATAGAAGGAATAGATTTCAGCGAGACTTTTTCCCCTGTCACTCATCTTGAATCTGTTCGCCTTCTTTTCGCCATAGCGTGTTACTTAAAATTCACACTTTATCAAATGGACGTCAAATCTGCTTTCCTAAATGGAATTTTATCCGAAGAAACATATGTAGAACAACCCAAAGGGTTCATTGACCCTAAGTACCCTAACCATGTCTTTCGTCTGAAAAAGGCTTTGTATGGCTTAAAACAAGCTCCTAGAGCTTGGTATGAACGCCTTTCCAACTTTTTGTTGGATAAGAGTTTTAAGAGAGGAGGAAATGACCAGACTCTCTTTGTCAAACATTTTGACAAAAACATTATTATAGCCCAAGTCTATGTCGTCGACATCATTTTCGGGTCAACTTCAAACTCTGAAGTTAAATCCTTTTCTGCTAGTATGCATAAGGAATTTCATATGTCCCTTATGGGGGAGCTACAGCTTTTCTTAGGATTTCAAGTGAAACAGAATTCTGATGGGCTTTTTGTATCTCAAACTAAGTATGCCTTAAACCTTGTTAAGAAATTTGGTTTAGAGAATGCTAAAGTCGCCAAAATGCCTATGAGTACTACTGTTAAATTATGTAAAGATGAAACTGGAAAGTCAGTTGATTCCACCCTTTATCGTAGTATGATTGGTAGCCTACTCTACCTAACTGCCTCACGACCAGACATAATGTATGTTGTATGTCTGTGTGCTCGTTACCAGAATAACCCTAAAGAGAGCCATTTATTGAGTGTAAAACGTATAAGAAAGTACATAAAAGGCACTCTCAACCTTGGACTTAGGTACACTAAGGATACCAGTAGCATCATCATAGGGTATATTGATGCTGATTGGGCCGGCTGTACAGATTATAGTAAAAGTACATCAGGTGCCTGTTATTATGTCGGCAATAATTTAGTTGGTTGGAGTAGCAAAAAACAGAATTGCACATCTTTATCTACGGCTGAGTCCGAATATATAGCAGCAGGAAGTTGCTGTGCTCAATTGTTATGGATCAAACAGATGTTAAGTGATTATGGGATTAAAGAAGAACAATTACAATTGTATTGTGATAATCAAAGCGCCATTAACATATCTAAGAACCCTGTTCATCACTCGCGAACTAAACATATTAAAATCAGGCATCATTTTATTCGTGAACTTGTTGAAACTAAGGAATTAGAAATTCATTACCTGCCTACTAATCTGCAACTTGCAGACATGTTCACTAAACCTTTGGACTATAACAGATTTCTGTATTTGCGTAATTCTATAGGCATGGTTTGCGCTGATTAAACTCTTAAAACTTTAAGTTTTACCCTTTGTCCATTTGAGACAAAATGGGGGAGAAATTTGAGTTTTATGAAGTTCATTTTTGTTCACATTTCATCTAAACTGCTTGATCTTAGTGTGTATATTTGCAGGAATCTCTTCTACTGATTGTCTACCGTTTATAGGGTAAAAATTTGTAAATAGTTGAGCTATGTAATTTTTGACTTTCTAGGAATTGGGTAGATAGAATCTTTTGTATAGGACTAGGTTTTATTTTTTTTTGTTCCCTACGAGTTTTAAGCTAACTCAAAGGAGATTTTGTCTCATATTTCCAAAGGGGGAGATTGAAGCACCTTATACCTTTGACTTGCTTAAGTCTACATTGTATAAGTGCTCAACTAATTTTGAAATATTGACAAAATTTGTAGTCCATCCTAGAATCCAAAAAGCCTCAGAACCTATCTCTCTAATCCCCTTCAATGATGTATGACGATACTAAATGAATCACACTACACACAATTAGAAGTGCATACATGTGTTAATATTGCTTAAAATTTAGTGTGTGTTTAATTCCCCTTTAATTGGAGCTTTAATAATTTTTTGGGAATTTTTAAATATATTTTAAACCTTTTTAATATTTTTTAAACATTTTTGAATAAATGTTTTTATTAATAAAATTGGTTTATAAAGTTTTTGGGGTTAATATAATATTTTGGGAACTTCTTTTTTCACTGCTTGGTTTGGTTGGGTACAATCTCAAAGCGCTAGAGACTTCAGGGTGAGGTTTTGTAATTACTTTGACGCGCGTGTGAGAGCCTATTAACAGCCAACACTTGTCATCCTCTGGGCTTATGTATTTGTGCTTCTTATGTGAGAGGGCTGGATGCATTATTGTTGATCGTTGGATCATTTCTAATCAAGGGCCTGCATGCGTTCTTGGTTAATCCCAGTGCATACATATGAACCAATCACTATGCTTTTAAGCCACTGCTTTTCTATAACCATTGGATCAAGTCAAAACCCTCGAAGACTTGATCTCAGCCTTTGATTTGCCTCGATCATCCAGAATCGTCCCTAGGCACTATATATACCCTTCCCTTCTCTGCCTTAGGGAACTTTTGGTCATTCGTCTCCCTGAGAGAAAAAAATAAGAGAGAGAAGAGAGAAGTGATAGAAGAGAGAAAATAATAGAGAGAAGAGAGAGAAAGGGAAACAGTTAGCCAAAAATCAAACCCTAACCCTAAACACTTCGTCTCTGAAACAAACCCTCAAATAAACCCTACCCCCAAACACAACCTAAGTATTTGAGAGAGAGAGAAAGAGTGGTTTGTTCATTTCGTTGCTGAAACCTCGTGATTTCTGATCTTCTACACAACTTAAACGTTAGAGTAACGATCTAGTTTCTTTCTCCATAGAAATATTAGATCTGACTCTGCATGTTATATTTTTCACTAGATCTGCATATTTTCAACTTGGTTTAAGAAAATCATTTCTGTTTTGGTTTGAAAAATGTTTTATAGTTTCTGTTTTTACAAAACTTAACCCGACCTAGTTGGATTCGCACTTGGAGGGTTTTCAATCTCCTAAATATTTTCAAAAGAGACTGAGAAAGGTCTTGACCGATTTCTTAAGAAAGATCTCCGTGGAATCTGGGTTATATTGAAAGGTCAAAAGGTTTTTGGTTTTGTAAGAAAGAAAAATAACAAACTCACTGCATATAGACTTTATATGTAATTTGTTTAGGACTGTTTGTAAATCTAAGTGTGTGTGAGTTCATGCATGTGAATAGGAATCACTACACAAAACACTTAACACACTACTACACTGGAAGTGTTGTGTTTAAGATCTGAGATCATTTGAGTCGACGTAAAGAAGCTAAAGCAAAGGAAGTTAGCAAACCGGAGAACATCATCAACAAATCAGATCTATCAGAAGTTAGAAGGAGCCAAGTGGGGTATATTCCTAAACTTAGTATAGGTTGATTTGTGTGCTTTCATGTTGTGTTGTTTGTAACTGATTTTTGTTATTAGTGGACTTTTGTTTTTGTGACTTAGAAGTCACCGTGGATGTTTCCTCTGTTGGGAGAGGTTTTACCACGTTAAAAATCATTGTGTTGATTATCTTCATCTACTCACCTCATTCTTTATGTGTGCTGAATTTTTGAAACTGCCTTGTTTTAAAAACTGATTACACAATCTTAATTAATCTCGTACATAAGTTTCTTTGTAAACAAATCTTGTTTATAATTTTTATTTTCAAAAGAAAAGGGTTTCTCCAACAAACTTTCGGAGTTGCTTATACAGTTTAACCTTGTGTTAAACGGCATTAGCAACGTTTTTCATTTGTATGTTGGAGAATTTCAGACTTAACCCTAGAATTGGTTGGCTCTTACTGAACATCATCGGCTTGTTGAATGTTACTGCTGTGGCGAGACATTACTGGCTTTCTGGTGTTGAATGCTTTCGTAGGAATAAAAGTAGATTCCCAGAAATAGCGCCAATTGTGAGTGTAGAAAAATTCACAATTAAGGATCTACGAAAACGATCACAAAAGGCAGAAAGTAAATGTAATCACACACAACAACAATGTATGTGGTTCGACAACTTGCCTGCATCCACGGAGAGGTTACCTGTTATTATTAAGTGTCTCTAAGCGATTAGTATTTTTCATCCCCTTGCCCTGGGTCAGGGTGTACAATTTATAGATCTCTCTGTTACAGAGTTTGAGTTATTTAAGGAAATCCATCATAGTTCGTGGATTGCCCATGAGGTGCTTGAATATCTCGATCACGATTCTTGACACTTGATTTAACCATATCTGCGAGTGTCCTCCTTTAACTAAAATGCCCGTGAAGAAATTGAGTTATGATTTGGGCCGGGCCAAATAACTCAAGTTATCTTCGTCGGCTACTCTCATAAACTTGTAAAAAATGGGCTCCCACAACTATTATTTTTTACACTTTCCCCAAAAACTAAAAAAAAAATAATTTTAAAAAAGATTTTTTTATTAAAAAATAGGTTTCATTTACTATAGTAAAAAAAATTATTAAAATATAAAAATTATCTAAAAACAAATTTTTAAAACTAATGATAATAAAAATGCTAACAACAACTGTTCTGATAACTATTTTATTTTAAAAGTTTTGAAAAAATCTAAAATAGTTTTTTTAATGTTTAATTTTGTTTTTCTAAGATTTTAATTTTTTAATATATGTGTGTGTGTGTGTGAACGCTGAATTTTTAAATTAGCTTCAATTAAACCCACTATTATATTACTGTTGAGAAATGTAACATAAGTGCTGACTGGGTAATCCAAGTGGTCTTTTTATTTATTAGAGTGACCATTCAAGTACTAATATGTGGATTATAATATAAATGATGAAAAGAATAAAACTAAAAAATTTCAAAAAAACAAAATAATTGTTTTTAATGTTATAATTATTTATAAATAATAATTAAACACGTCAATTTAAAAAAAAATCATAATTAACCTAATGAAGGTTTACCCTTTCACCCAGCACCCGTCGCCCACCACTCTCCATCAACCTTTGTGTACCTCATACATACAAAAACACACTTACATACAGATACACACAAATATAAAACCATATTTCCTCGTATACATATACATAAATACACACCCATACATACATTCACAGAATTGCCATACATACACAAATAAAAACCAAAGAACCATATATATAGATACCTACGTACTCATATAAACACCTATATATACTCACGTAAACACCCAAAAACATATCCACATAAAACACCCACATACACACCCATATATAGATTATTCCAGTATATATACACAAATCTGTGTGTGTGTGTGTGTGTGTGTGTGTGTGTGTGTGTGTATGAGGCACGCTCATCTGCACACTAAGTTTGCACATGTACTTGCACACGCCAATTTTTTTAAATATTAAAAAAAATATTTTTGAGTTGATTTTTTTGTATGATATTTAAATATTTCAACAGACCCATATAAAAAATTCAGATCAAAAAACATTTTTTGCTATTTTTGAAAAATCGGTCAAACTTTCACACCTTTTAAAGTGTTTAAAAGTAGTGAAAGTTTGATAAATTTTTTAAAAATAGCGAACAACGTTTTTTTGAGTTGAAATTGTTTATATGGGCTCATTGAAATGATTAAATATCACACAAAAAAATCAGCTAAAAAATACTTTTTTTTACTATTTAAAAAAAATGATGTGCAAACTTAGTGTGCAAACATAATGTGCATAGGAGCCTGTCATGCATATATATATATATATATAATTTCGAGAGTGATACAATGTTGATAGAGATAGAGAGTGTTTGTAGCCATTTGAAAGTGTGTGAGGGAGGGACCAATAGTGGGAGGGAAAAGGGTCGGTAATGGGAGGGAGAAAGGTGGAGAGGCCAAAGTTGTGTGAGAGAGAGAGAGACACACATCATTTTTTTTTTAAATTTCCATTTATGTTATTTTTAGTTTTTGTTTATTAAATTTCTATAATGATAAAGGTAGTATTAAATTTCTACGTGTTAAACTCTTATTGGTCCATTTTCGTTATAGAAATGGTAGGAATGGTAGGAATGCTATTCCATTTCAATTAAACAATAGGAATGATAAAGGTAGCATTTTCGTTACATTTCTTAACAGAAATGGAATAGTGGGTTTAATTGAAGCTAGATTCAAAATTTAAGGTTAAGATTGCAACTTTTGAAACTTTAGGTACAAAATCAAAAGTACCCCAAGCCTCAGGATTAAATTTGCATTTAACCTAAAATATATATTATTTATTACCGTATTCATACTTTTAGTTCATTTTTGTTAAAAATAAAAAATAGACATAAAAACTAAAGCTTAAATAAAGATATTAAATTTAAAATTATCAGACTTATATTCCTTGGACAATTAGGATTAAACCTCATATACGAGCATGGTATTGGACAATTGTTTAAAATGATCAACCTCTCTACCTTTAACTCATTAAATAAGACATACATTAGAACCCAATTCATAGACTAAAATGAACAATGACATGAATCAAGTACATAATGAGGAAGTCGGGCCACCCGAGAACCAAGGAAGGGTCGAATTAATTGCCCAACATGGTGTCCCACCTTAACCTCAACCTTAATTTCATCCCCAACCTAGGAGGACTATGAGAGAGTTACTTCACTATAAACGTAACACTACAACTTATTGTATATTCCTACCTTAAGGTGTCAGTGTCTTCCACTTTAGATACAGAATGATCCAACTATTACCAATTTCTCACAGTCTAAAAGATAGCAACCTTATGAACATGAGAGAATTTGAGGAAGTATGTGCAACATTTAACGATCAAGCTTGAACTAAGAAACTCAGTAGAGTAAAACAAATTCCTTTCTTCCTGAAGGATAAATTCAAGGATTGGTTACTTTCTCTCCACTTGGGGTCCATTTCCTCGTGGCATGAAATGCAAGTCCATCTCCTTAGAAAATTCTTCCCATCACACGTTACAAACCAATTCAGGAAAAAATAATTATTTTCATTCAAAATGAAAATAAAACATTCAATCAATGCTGGGAGATATTCAAAGATTTTATTAGTTCGTGTATACACCACATTTATGAAATCTTCCGCATGGTCAATTTATTTTACGCTTGTTTAGGTCCACAAATGTGGCATTTTATATAAAAGATGTGCAACGTAGGATTTTTTTTACAAGTGTCCAGAAGAATACGAAGATTATTTTGATTGGTTGGTAGATAGTGGGCAATCCTGGAATACAAAGGTTGCTCATGACCAAAATTTAAAAACAAAAGACACAACCTCTAGTTGTAATGTAATATATTTACTAAAGGAACAAGATGAACTTAGTGCTAGAATTGTGCAACTAACTAGGGAGGTTGAAGAATTACAAATGTTAAAAATTGAGCCAACTAAACCAACACTTATTGAATAACAATGTGTTATATGTGAGGTGAAATAACAATCAACATAAAGATGCACTATGATCACTATCTTCAAACAAGTTATACACGTCGATGTCAATGCTATGAACGTATATAAGAAGTCAGTAAATAACCTTTATACGGAAGGCTACAACCCAGGATGGAGGAACCATCCTAACTGTAGTTTGAGTAATGAGCCACATTTACAACAATAAGTTAAACAAGAACCTCATCAATTCACTCTACCTCCACAATACCATTTGCCTCAACATCATCAACGACTAATGAAAAATTCTATCAACATGCATGTAACTTGCATTCCAATCTTAATGCATATGTCCCCCCCCCCCCCCCTAAAAAAAATTCCCCTAAGGATCCTGTTCAATTATTTATTCAATAAAACTAAGAGTTGAATAACAAAATGTTTCAAATGATGAACCACGTTAAAACAACAGTAGATATAATGGCTACGCGAAGTAAAGAAAAATAATAGTAACTTCTATGCTCAACGACAACCAAACCCTTGAGTAAAACAAGTTGTTAGACTTTCCTCATCGGCACCTTAACAATTTAAAAAAGAAAAATCTATAAACACCATACGTAGTGGTATGGTTATAAAAAATAATATCCCCTAGCCAACCACTAATACTGAGGAATAGATTAATGAAAAAGTCTAGAGATCACTAAAGAAAATGAAAATGAGTTAGGGACAAATGACCCTAAGTGTTTTGTGTTATATCCATATCCTCGAAGATTTAGGAAAACTCTCAAATAAATCCAAAATCGGGATATAATGGAACTATTTAAATAAGTAAAGATACACATATCTCTCTTGGATGATATCAAGAGAGTTCTATCATATGTTAAATATTTAAAAGACCTGTGTACTATAAAGTGTATACAAAGCGTTAGGAGGAGGCGCATATTTTTAGATATATTCATTCTCAAAATGTTCCAGATAAAATCAAGGACCCAGTATTTCCTACCATCTCATGCGTTATAGGTGACTTCATAATACAACACGCGTTACTAGACCTTGGTGCAAGCTTCAACCTTATACGATATACTGTTCAGGAAAATCTAGGTTTTGGAGAATTTCGACTAACTAAAATACTCTTAATCTAGCCGATCATACTGTTAAAATCCAATGGGGTATTTTAGAATATGTTCTTATTAAGGTGGGAAATTTTGCATAACCGGTCGATTTTATTGTGCTAGACATACAATTGGTGGAAAATGTAGGAACATAAATTCCCATAATTTTTTGTTATCCATTCCTTTCTATTATTGATATTATCATTCATGTTAGGAATGGATTAATGACTCTTTCTTTGGTAGATATGAAACTTTATGTAAATATATTCTCTATACCTGAACAACCTGATTTAGAAGAGGATAATATACGAGAATTTAATATCGTGGATACTATCATTTAAGAAAATTTTGACACCACATTTTCAACTAACTCATTAGAATCCTATATGGCTAAATCAATATATGAAATTGAAGAATATACAATTAGGCCTCTAAATTTATTCGTCGAAGCCCAAAGCTCTCACATTCGGCCCGAGCTTTATTTGAGTTTAAGCTGAGCTGAGCTGAGCCTGAGCCAAAATTTTAAGCCTGAATGAATTTCGGGACGAGCTTGAGCCAAACCTTGCCAATTTCGAATTGCGCCCAAAGCCCTATCTTCGAAAATACAAATAAATGTATAAATATTTTTTTATATAATATACATATTTATGTTAACATTGTTTAATTAGGTTTCGTCCTTTTATTATTTTATTTCATTTACTACCTTTTTTTAAAAGTTTCATTTGTCATAATCCATTAGATTACAAGTGATTTTTAATTTTGTGATTTTATTATTAATCTCATTATGGGTATTTGTTATATTAATTGCTCAAGTCCCAATAGGTCTTTGTTAGAGATCAAATAATGTCAAATATATGAAATTTAATACGCATTTGTAGATTTTCACTCTTATTTTCCTTGTTTTAATTTAATAGGTTTCATAATTATATATTTTATTCTAGGAAATATCAAATAGATTTTAGTTTGTACATTTTCTCTATGATGAAAATACAAGGAAAAAAACACTAATTCAAACATTATAACGAAAAAATTGAAATTAGGCTTTCCCAAAATTGAGCCCGACACTAGTAATATTTATTATCTGAGTTCGGGCTTAGGTGAAAAATATTAGTTCGAGCCGAGCTTGGGCTTGATCATGGGTAAGATAGTTCAGGGCGAGCCTGAGAAATCCACTTCCCGATATACAACCCTATATACAATCAAAGAACTCGAGATTAGTCATGTATATGCCATATTATAACTGATCAAAGGAATAATAGAGGAGGACATGTGGGCCAACTATATTGAAAAGTTACCTACACATAACTCGGTACTCATGTCTTTCGGTATACAAGTGTAACACCACGTATTCTTTTATGCATTAGAATTTAATTAATTCGGGTATTTTTAAATTACACATGTGAAATAATTTAATTAAAATAAAAATATTGTGTGTTTATTAAATATTGATCGAGAGAGATTATGATTAATAATTGTGGGATAAACTTAGTAAGTGTATAGTAAATAACATGTGACAAGACTATGTTATATCTTAACCGGGAGTCGCGTGTAGGCTATGTTAAGGTCGAGATAGGAAATTTACGTATAGTGACTCTGATGGCGATCTTGATGCCATGATTGATTCCAAATGATTCGAAATAGGCGGAATAGAGTACTCGGGTGTATTAATTGGGCCCCGGGGCATTTTTAGACCAACCCGACACCGCGTAAGGGAGTTTTGGTAATTTGGGAGTTTAAGATTGGGAAAGCTTCGAATTTAGAGTTTTATATCAGCCTTTTGGGTGTAGAGGATAGGGTTACAAACTTGAGAGAGAAGAGAGGCCATAAGAGACGTTGAGATAAGAGTCCTAAGGCCAATTTACACAGTTTTTCACCACCGAAGTCGTCGAAATCAAGATCGAAGCAGGGAAAAGACATCTTCATCAACTACTAATGAAAATCAGACCATCTTTATAAGAGGCAAGTGTTTAAACTTGCATATTCTTGGATAGTTATAATATCTATGGTATATTAGATGTAATATAGCCTGAACACATGATTTTGAGGCAATCTAATGGGTTTGATTCATGTTAGCAAATGAGATTAATATTTTATAGATTTGATTTCTGAGTTTTAAAATACGAAATCTAACTTTTGGAAATTTATAAGGGATTATATTCTACGTTTATGAAGAACATGCGCGAAAACTGACACTAGTGTTTACATGAACAAATTAATGATTTAATCTTGCTAAAGCATGTATTTAATGATGATTTAATGATGGAAATTCATTAGAAATTGTCCATATACATATATTTGATGAGGGGTTAATTTATATGGGAGTTTTGGTACGATCCATGGAGTTTGGGTTTAATATAAATGGTGAAAACTCATAACAGTAACGAAGAAGACGAAATGTCAGGTGTGAATCGATTCGGCCCCAAGACCGAATCGATTCAGGAGGGTGAATCGATTCGGATCCTATAAAAAATCAATTCGACTACCCAGTTTTATTAAATTTGGTTATTTTTGTATTACCTCCACATAAAACTAATTAGGGAGCCTTGTTGATTGTTTAAACTATAGGGGAGGACTTAATAAATTCTAGTAGACCTATGGTAGGGAGTAGGAATTAGCCAAAATAGGGGATTTAAGGCTAGGACCTATTGGGCATAATATAAAGCTTAATAATTAACGAGGATTAGAATGGTTTACAGAGAGCATGAGCGAACCCAAGACTTGCACCAATACTATATGGAGGTATTAACTACTGAAATAATTAAGGGATAACCAGGGACCTTCGGGTAATGAGTGATACCTGGGAAATGAAGAAAAGAATATCGAGTGTGAATCGTTAGTACGTTGGGTATTCGAGAGATATATACTACATACTGGATATACTTATAGGTTGTGTGTATACCTAATATATGTGCGTGAAGCATACCTATGTTGCCTACTATCACGAGAGGCTCTGCTCAATGGGAGATCCCACCTTGGCGATGCCAGCAAGATCTGGATGTGTACCCCAGAACATAGAACTTAGGGCGGCTCACTATTTGAGTGTACAATAGTGGGACTGGTAGGTCATTTTGGAATGTTAGGTACGTGTGTAGCCTAATGACTTAAAACTATGTTCACCTCCACTGTGTTTTATTTTATTAATGGTTCGAGGTGCCATTTCGAACCGACAGTCCTTGATTGGGTACAAGGTACATGGACTTGATAGGAGTGTATGCATGCATTAACGGTTCTCAATTTGGGAATGATGTAATTTTATATATTGATAGTGAGATATATATATACAAATATTTATGATTTGTTCCACTCATATGTGGTAGTAGAATATATATATATAGCGTGTATCTAAAGTAACTTAAGTAAGAGAAACTTAATATACAATTCAAATAAAGTATTCGACAAAAGTTGATTAATGTTTAACGACAGTATATCGTATGGGCGGTATGGATGACCTAAGCATATTAATGGGTAATAGATGCCTTAGGACTAGTTAGTCTGGGTAGCATAACTAGGTGGGTAAAATAGGAGGCGTTAGGTGTGCACTATAGTGGAGAGGTGAGGAACTCAATTGAGTGCGCACAAAACTAACATGTGTATAATAACTACTCTTCTTGCATTTTGAATACTTGCTAAATATTTTTCAAAGGTTTTGGGCTCTGACCCGTATCAAGTTCATTTTTATAAAATTTAGGTCTCGAGCCACAAGGATGCCAAATATAATGATTCATTCCAGGAATGCATAGCTGCAACACTTGTGGATGCATGTAGGACTTGAGCAGACGCTTAACTTATTTCATTCCTAGCTTAGGATTCATTTTAGTTATCTCAATTGGTCATGTTGCCTATTTGGTTTAGACCTTTATTTAGATTTATTTATTCAGTATCAGACTCTGTATTTAGATTCATTTGATTTCAGTTAGAGTTATGATTTAGATGTTGGATTTGGAGCCAATTTTTTATCAGTATTTATTATTTATCTATAATTTCCTCTGATGTTTCAGACTTTTATTATTGTGTGGATGGCTTATATTATTTTTATTTACGCATATGAAAGTATGATAATGAAAGACAAAATTTGTCACTGACTTAATTTAACATAGGTGCTTAGTAATAAAAACAAAGTTTTCGATGGTGATTCTATGAATGAACCAAGTGAGATTTCTGTTTATTTTCGTAAAGGGCTGATCACCCATGATTAAAATAGGTGGAGTGTCACAATAAGTACCCATACTTGAGTTAAAGACTATACTTGAAGAACTCAAATATGAATTTTTAGGTGAGGGAGACATGCTCCATGTTTATTGTGTCTTCTAAATTAAGTAGAGATGGGGAAAAAAATTCTTTTAATTCTTAAACAACACAAGAAAACAATAGGGTTAGTCGAGATTAAAGGTATTATCCAAAATGTTTTCACCCATAGAATTTACTTAACGCTAAGACCCTGTGAGAAATGTAACCGAGATTAAATTATAACATGAAAAAAGTGGGGCGAGATGAAGACCTTAAGTTATTAGATGTGGGGATTATCTACCCTATATCTGACCTCCAATGGGTGAATCCAACCCAACTAGTGCCCAAAAAGGCAAGCATAATAGTCATACCAAATGATGAACGATAATTAATACTCACTCGTGTCACTACTGGTTGGCCCATGTGCATAGTCTACAAGAACTTAATGCGATGACCCGTATGGACAACTTACCTTTACCTTTCATGGACCAATTATTAGAGAGAGTGTTTATACATGAATAGTTTTGCTTCATCGATGGATGTAGTGGGTATAAACAAATAGACATAACACCTAAAGACCAAGAGAAGACAATCTTCAAGTGGCGATTTGTCCTTTTTTCTTATAATATATTGCCTTTTAGATTGTGTAACGCACCTGCTATATTCTAAATTTATATGATGAGTATCTTTAGTGATAGAGTCGAGCATATATTGGAGGTATGCATGGATGATTTATCGGTATATGGTGATTTATTTGATGATTGCCTCAATAATCTACAGAAAGTCCTCTCTGAGTGGAAAGAAAGGATTATAGTTTTTAATTAGGAGAAATTCCATTTTATAAAAACCAATGACATAATCTTAGGTCTCATAATATCTTCTGATGGCAGTCAAGTGGACAAGACAAAGATCAAATTAATTTCAAATATTCCCACCCCTGAACCAGTTAAGGATGTGTGCTCATTTTTAGGCTATGCCAAATTTTACTACAGATTTATTAAAGATTTTAGTGTAATTGCATGACCTATATGAAACTTGACTTCCAAATATATGCCCTTCGAGTGGTCTAAAAAATAAAAAAAAGAATTTGAAAATCTAAAACGCCTCCTCACACCACCATCTATAATGGGGAGCCCCTGATTGGAGCTTATTATGTGAATTTATATGTGATATGAGCGATTACACAATAGGGGTTGTTTTAGAGTAAAGAAAAGATAAGAAGACTTATGTTATTTACTATGTTAGTAAGATGATAAATAATGCAAAAGTGAACTATAACACTATTGAAGAAGAGCTCCTCTCATATTATTCACACTGGATAAGTTTAGGGCATATTTGGTAGGTTCTCCAATCATGTTCTATACACGACACTACACGTTGAAATATTTTTTTGTCCAAGAAGGATGAGAAATCGAAACTGATTTGATGGATTTTACTCCTACAAGGATTTGACTTATGTATTAAAAGCAAGGAGTATAAATGTAATAGTCGACCACTTATCCCAACTGACATTTGTAGATAACAAATAGGGAAACACTCCTGATAAAAGACTCATTCCTTGATTAACTAATTTTGGTGTCTACTCTTCGTTGGTATGCTGATTTTGGGAATTATATTATCACGGAAAAGATTCCTAGAAATTGGTCAACCCAAGATAGATAGAGATTCATGGAATTGGCATGTACTTTTTTCTTTTACAATCTATATTTATTTAAGTACTACCTAGACCAGATTATTAAGACATGTATGCCCAATGATGAAATCCAAAGTGTTCTCTCCAACTGTCACTATAAGGAATGTGAAGTCCTTTATCTAAAAAGAAGACTTCCTAAAGGATTCTCCAAAATGTGGCCTTCCATATTTAAAGATGCTCACACATATTTTAAAGTGTGTCGTAGATGCCAAATGTTAGGTAAAATGATTAAACGTAACATGATGCCATTGACCCCTATCTTCATTATAGAGATATTTGATTTTTGGGGTATTAACTTCACGGGACCCTTACCACAATTATTTAGCTATTTTTATATACTGTCAATTGTAGAGTACGTCTCAAAGTTGGTAGAAGAAATACCAACATGAAACAATGACCATAAAATGACCATTCAATTATTAAAGACTAACATTTTATTGCGGTTGGGAGCCCTGAAGGCTTTAATCAGTGATCGAGGGACACAATTTTAACATACACAAATGGAATCCTTAATGAATAAATATTGTTACGCATAAAGTATCACTAGATTACCACCCAAAAACTAACGGGTATGAAGAAATTGCAAATAGGGAGGTTAAATAAATTCTAAAGAATACAGTAAATATAAATTGAAAAGATTGGTCACTAAGACTCAGTGACTCGTTATGAGCCTACCACACGGCCTACAAGACCGATTTAGGCTATTCTCCTTATCAGTTGGTGTACAAAAAATCTTATCACTTTCCCGTTGATTTAGAGCATAATGCGTACTAGGCCACACGTGCGTTATGCTTTGACCTAAAAGTCAGTGGTTATGGGGACCGATATACACGAAATAAAAAAATTTAGCCTTAAAACTTTGATTAGTCAAACATGAGAAAGTGGGAAAACCCAAACTATATTTGAAGAACAAAAGTAGGGTTTATAATATTATAATATAATACCTTAGCAGATCCGGTTGTCATTCAATATGGAGAAACGTATTTGTGGTTGATGGAGCTACCTCGTTTTAGATCTCCAAAACCTTGCTAAAACTTTTGTAAAACTTGAATCTTCTAGTCTATGATCCTCCCTAAAGCTAGGTAGGTGCGTGGGAACCTTTTGAGGTGAAAACTCTTTCTTTTGAGTGAGATGTGGTGGCATCTCTTTAAGACACTTCACAAAATCGTGAATATTATTTTCTTTCACCCCTCTCAAACCCTAATGTGTTAAATATTGAGCTTAATACCCTTCCCACACCCTTATATACAAGTATAAAAGACGGGCTTGGGATAAACTGGGTTTCTTAAGAATCCGGACCTAACTACTTTGGCATTAGGACTACACTAGTGACCCAAGACAAATAATTAAATTGCCTTCAAATAAATACTTGAAACTACCTAGTTATAATTACCATAAATTAATTTCTTTCTTTATTTAATCATAATTTTTCAACTAAATAATTATGAATGCACTCCAACTTAATTATCTAAAAAATCCTCTGAAAAACGTGACTGTGTGATAATTGATTAAATAAATTTGCAACTTTCTAATTTGGCACAATTATATAGTTAGAGTCAATATAGACCAAATTAAATCAGCCCCTAAACATGCATCTATGTGCGTGCGTGTGTCAACCCATAAATAGATAAAGCATGTGACACATATATTAAGGGAAAATCCCCGAAGGGAAAAACCTTTTATTTCTAGAACTTTAAAGAATTCACAAGACCATTAACTTACATACAACCTGATAATCGCCCACAAGTCTAATGAACAGTGTCTTCGTCAAACCTCCAAAGCAACGACTAGAAATCTATAGTTGTTCACGCATAGCTATACCATAAGCACTGCAACCCAAAACACTCCGTAGAGACTCCCTCCACAATAACACGCAACTCTACGGTTGTAGAGTTCTCCCCACAAAGGTAAACAATAGCAAAAGTTGTGTACTTGAACACCAAAATAATTCACTAAATCATATGGGAGTTTTGTGAATTGTAAACAAAATGGGATTAAACCCTAAAAGGAAGAAGGCAAAAGAATTATGCTTTCGCAGTTTTTCTGTTCCGTAAAATGCTGGGACTTCTTAAAGAAAACAAAACCATTTAATGAGTATTTACACAAAATTGAGCCGCCTCAGGATTAGAGCTCGTTCGAACGAGATAACAACATCGCTCGAACGAAGGACGCGTACGACATCGCGCGACATACCAATCTCATTCGAACGAGATGCTGATCTAGCTAGAACGTCCTGGTCGTCAAAAAATATTATTTTAATCTTCGCTCCAACACTTAGAAAAAATACTCATTCTCAAATTTTGACGAAAAAGTCCGCTCCAACACTTAGAAAATATTTTATAAAAATATCCCAAACGCTCTAAGTGTAAAGTTAAGGTATTTAAAACAAAACCTTACCAAAGTAAACTTCGCGGAGTCTTTTTGATGAAGAACTTGATTCATTCGGATCTGTCTTTGATTCTTGAATGTTCTTGAATACTCTTTGACGGTGTAGCGGTATACGACATACTAAATTGATAACGGACTTATAAAAATATGTCCTTACAAATCTCCCCATATGTCTATGCCAGAACATACATAAAAAATGTGAATTATCAAAAAACAAAATGCCTATACAAATCTACCCTCCCATTAATAAATTTGCAAGATCTCAAACTGTTATTCAAAAATACTTCATAAAATCTCAAAGCTTTTCTCATCAGGGTGTGCAACATCATGATCTTCAATCTTTGTACCTACACATATGAGATAAAGAAAAAATACCTTCATGGCACATCGAGTTTGAAATGATATAAGAATAAATCATTAATAAATCAAATCTCCCCCATAATGCAAAAACTCCCCCATAACATGATAATTTTTTCTCTCCCTTTTTATGATGTCCCCAAATAGACAGATAAGAAGAAACAATCAAAACATGGAGTGTCATGATAAAAATGCATACCAAATAAGGATTAAGCTACGCACATGCAAAGGTATGTCCCAAAAACATCCACAAACTATTTTTGGATTTTTCAAATTTTTATTCAAAAATAAGACACTAAAAATCACACCATGGATTTAAACTAAAACAACCAAGTCATGAAAATGGAATGAGTGGGTGTGAACACATTAGATAGGTAAATCAACGCAATCAATCATATGTGCACGATGCATACGTATGCCCCTAATGAATGAACATCAAAAGTATCCTTAGGTGTAAAAATTGTTGAATTTAGATGACATCATCTTATGCAAATCAACAAATCAAATTCAAAGTGATTTCCACACCAATAACGTCCAAAACTATTTAGTGCTTTTTCAAGATTTTCAAGGACGTGCAAACCCGTTTAAATTCTCCAACTAAACTCCCTCAAAAATATTTTCTTTTAGAGGTGTATAAACTAAATTCTCAAACTTTTTAGAATTGGTGAAAAAACCTAAATGGCCCATAATTGGCATGAATTTCTTTTTATTGTCTTTAAATTTTTCGGGCTCTTTTATACCTCTTTGGACCCCGAATAATAAAATTCCTCAATTTTTTAGATCCAATTTAAATGGTGGCTTAATCGTAAAGGATAAATGAAAATCTTTCGTAGCCCATCACTATTTTCAAACAAAGCACACAAACTCACAAACGGCTCTTACATGCACAACTTTCTTATCAAGTTTTATCGCGCTTGGTTCATTTTAAGGACGGGATTGAAGTGAAAATACCCAACCAACAAGTGATAAGAAAAACACAATAATCAAACAAATCTGTGCATGTGTGCAATAAAGGAAATCATGAGTCAAACATGTAGGAAGTAACACTTAATTACATCTCAATGACTCCAAACATTATAAAGCACATGAATGAATTGACATATTGTCTCAAAACACTATCAAATAGTCACATGAAAAAAATGAAATGATGTTGTGACTCGGTCATCCTAAGTGTTCATCCATAAATGGTGCAAACAAAATACAAAAATCTTTTTGGATTTTTCAAAAATTTATCAAAAAAAAAATCTTTTTGTATTTTCTCAAAAAAAATCTTTTCGTATTTTTCAAAATTTTCAAAAAACGAAAAACATACAAAAATGATACATACTAGCAATAGACAAATAATTTCAACATAAAAAACATCCTATGTTAGTAAACAAGTCAAACCTCAATCGTTAAGTGCTGTGGGGTTTTCCAAAGGTCGTGCCAACTTATGAAAAAACCTCCATCAAATCTTGTGAAGTTTTGACCAAAAACTTAACTTGCTCACCTAAAGGTGCAAACTCTCTCATATAGTCTCCGGGAGAATGTAAAGTATCATGTGTGGGTGCATGTGTGGTAGAAATACGTGTTGTAGAAAAACGTGACACATAACCCAACTTAAAGAAAAATTACCTAAGATGTCCTCTCCTTTTGCAATGGGAACAAACATATATAGGCCTAGGAACACCTTTCTCAAAAACTCTAGGATGTGCTCTCCTAATAGGAATAGTATGCCTAGGTGGGTTAAGGTGAGACTCATGCGAATCTAACACTAAAGTGGGAACCGGATCGAGTGCTAATTGGGAAGTAGAAGCACCATCATGACTTATTCATAACTTCTCATCTTTACCCTTAAGAACCACCTTTTTGTATAATTTTTTTTTGGAAATTTTGAAAAATTCAAAAAGTACATGTCATTACACTAGCAAATATATATCATGAAACCACAACTAGTGTATGACAAACATGCAAACACAATCATCTATATGATATGGCAAGAGAAGAATCATGAGCAAGCAAACGAGAATCAACTAGTCTAAAATCTAGTTCCTCTAAAAGTGATTTCCTAACCCAAATAGATGTGAAACGTCGTGTGAGGGATTTGGGAACCACGGGAACAATAGACAAAAACTTCATAGGACATTTTCCAAGATAAAAAAAAAACATGTGTAAACAGGTGACCTTTCCTACCACAATATGAACATGTGTAAACGGGTGGAACGACACCTATGGGTTGACCTTTTCTAACATCTTTGAAATTGTTTGACCCTATAAAACAAATAATGGTTTTAGCCTTAGCACTAGACGCGTGAGAATAAGATGAGCCATTGCTATCACTATCAAACCTACTCGAGTCTGTCAAATCATTTTTAACTTCAAAATTTTGACTCAAGAAAAGAATTAGACTCTTTCAATTCGAGGGACTCCTTATTCAAATTATCAATCGAATCTAGAAGGTTATCTCGCTCCCCCTCAATTAAAGCAAACTTTTTCCTAAGAGTCTCTTCACGTGCCACAAACTCATTGACTAAAATATTGTTGTCCTCTTTGGCACAAACAAAAACCATCAAATTTTTAAGGTCCTCCAATTCGTTTTCTAAAAATAGGACCCTATCATCACTCTCCTTCTTGGACAATTTTAAAGCAACAAAGTCATGGTCCAAGGAAACAAATTTTTTATGATAAAAATCTCTTTGATTTTGAACCTTTTGCAAAAGATCCAACGCGAATTTAAAACGAGAATTTTCTTTTTCCAAAACATCAATTCTTTTTGCAAATGTCAAATTCAAACTATTTAAATCATTAAAACTTTGACTCGTATCATCAAAGGGAGGCATCCGATTACATAAGTGCTCCATCAGAAAAATTGCGATTTTTCACAAAATTGATTTTCAAAAAAAATCAATATCACACAATTTTACGAAAAATAAAAATACCCGATAAATTAGCGCAGCCCGCTTTGATACCAATTTAACGACGTGAGAAGTCAAATTGTATCAAAAAAAAAATCCTTGAAAAATCAGGATCACATGATAAATTAGGTTAACCCGCTCTGATACGAATTTGAAAAACGTGACTGTGTGATAATTGATTAAATTAATTTGCAACTTTCTAATTTAGCACACTTATATAATTGGAGTCAATATAGACCAAATTAAATTAGCCCCTAAACATGCATCTATGTGTGTGCATGTGTCAACCCATAAATAGATAAAGCATGTGACACAAATATTAAGGAAAAATCCACGAAGGGAAAAACCTTTTATTTCTAGAACTTTAAAGAATTCACAAGACCATTGACTTACATACAACCTGATAATCGCCCACAAGTGTAATGCACAGTGTCTTCGTCAAACCTCCAAAGCAACGACTAGAAATCTATAGTGGTTCACACATAGCTATACCATAAGGACCGCAACCCAAAACACTCCGTAGAGACTCCCTCCACAATAGCACGCAGCTCTACGGTTGTAGAGTTCTCCCCACAAAGGTAAACAACAGTAAAAGTTATGTTCTTGAACACCAAAACAATTCACTAAAGCATATGGGAGTTTTTTGAATTCTAAACAAAAAAGAATTAAACCATAAAAGGAAGAAGCCAAAAGAATTCTGCTTTCGCAGTTTTTCTATTATGTAAAACGTTGGGACTTCTTAAAGAAAACAAAACCATTTAATGAGTATTTATACAAAATTCCGCCGCCTCAGGATTAGAGCTCGTTCGAACGAGATAACAGCGTCGCTCGAATGAAGGACGCGTGTCATTCAAATGACATCGCGCGACATAACAATCTCGTTTGAATGAGATGGTGATCTTGCTTGAACGACTTGGTCGTCAAAAAAATATTATTTTAATCTCTGCTCCAACACTTATAAAAAAAATCATTCTCAATTTTTGATGAAAAAGTCCGATCCAACAATTAGAAAATATTTTATAAAAATATCCCAGAAGCTCTAAGTGTAAAGTTAAGGTATTTAAAACAAAACCTTACCAAAGTAAACTTCGCGGAGTCTTTTTTATAAAGAACTTGATTAATTTGGATCCGTCTTTGATGCTTGAATGTTCTTGAATACTCTTCGACGATGTAGCGGTATATGACATACTAAATTGATAACAGACTTATAAAAATATGTCCTTACATTCTCGAACATAATGAGGTTTCATTTGCAATGTTGATTATAGTGCGTAATCTGATTCCCCATGTTAAGCTTTTGATACTTGCTTCGTTATATCAATTTGTTGTTAATCGACTTTGACCAACATCTAATCAATTTCCTTGACTTTTATGCTTAACCTATTTTGCTTCCTCCATTAGATTATAAATAATTCACTTATTAGGTTTATTGGTGGATACAAAAACTTATGAATCAGTCAAGGGGATATCGCAATCCAAGGTATTCCCGGATGCGGATTCCTCCATATTAAGATCATAGACCTACTTATATGATTGTCATCCAATATGTGGGGATAATTTGATTTAATCTGATATTAAATTGAACCCATGACAATTAAAGTGACAATAAGCATCCCAATCCTTTTAATTGTAACGATTAAGAATCTATGCACCCATTACTAATTGTCTGAGATATCACGAGTCTAATCATGACAACCTTTAGACTCTAATATCATGGGTGGTCCCATTCAATACATACCTGGTATGTAGTGATCATAATACTCTTTTGAACTATCTCATAAGTTCTCAAACCATTACCAGTTCCCCGTAGTTTTAAATAAAGTACTAGGATTGTATTGCAACTGTTATGATATGATCGGAAATACTATCTAGGTCATGGAGATTTTAATAATGCTTGAGCCTAAATTCCAATCTCCCTATGATTATCCCTAAGACAACTAACAGAAATTCGTACTAAGCTCTATTGACCGACATATAAATGAAGCAATATATTTAACCAAATATAAATCATTCTCACAACCTGATTCTCATTTCAAAATGAATAAAAAAAATTCCTTTATTAATTAAAATAAAATATTTTACACATGGTTTTAAGAGTAAACCCCAACAGGTGGTACCCTAAGAAAGCTAGAACTAAATGAACTCAAGGAATTAAGGAACGATGCCTATTAAAATGCTAAAATCTATAAAGTGATGATAAAACTCTACCATAATCTATTTTCATTAAGAAAGAAATTTGAACCCTCATAGAAAGTCCTCATCTATAATTCTAGGATATAGCTATTCCCCAGTAAGTTGAGATCAATATGGATAAGCCCCTACCTAGAAAATCACATTTTTTTCATAAGGTGTGGTGGAAATTTAGAACCCTACGGATGGAAGCACATTCAAAATCAATGGATATTTCTTAAATCCATTCCTTGAGGGATTTGAACCTAAGTTAGAAGTCATCCAATTGGAGGACCAAGAGTATGGGGCATCTAAGTGAGCATATATGATGTAACGAGCGTGTATATTGGTGTACTATGTTTATTTATTATTTATTTCTATTTTTTTTTATTTTAGTAGGTAAATTCATTATGTACTCGATTTAATTAACAATGGATTAGTTTGTTAGTTGGGTTGAGTCAATTAATTATATTTATTTAGTTAGCTTAGTAGTTTTTGGATTATTTGTTGAGACTTAGCAATTAATTGATGAATAGTGTTGATATAAAAAATTATCCTGTTATGTGGACCAATCGGATACTGACACGTGCAATATAGTAGAAGGTTAATCCTAGTCAGCAAGGACAAAATGCCGACGTACTGAGGGATGCCGACCAACCTATCACTCAAGTCCGACTAATACTAGGAAGACCGACCAACAGTAACAGTAAAACGCCAATAATTGTATACATAAATGATTGTACAGATGTAAATGTCTACGATATAAAGACATTCTATCCTTTGATATTCCAACACTTATACACCCCCTGGGGGTTAAAAATACATTGTAAACCCTACATCCAAGGAGGAAAAAAAAAGAGGCAATTGAACAAAGCCAAAAGTAATACACAGCAGTGGACGTATGCTCTTCCTTTAAGCCGAACCACTTTAAAAATCTTTTGTCCCTTTTATTTATATTTATCTGTGATCAATTAATTTTCCTAGTTTAATTTTTTACATCAACAGATTGTTACCTTCTATAGGAATAGATATTTCTAATCGATCTCACTCATTCAAACATCTAAATGGATGATATTCCTAAATCTAGTCTCAGGAAAGAGAACATTCCACCTGTCCCTTCCGCTCCTCCATCTGCAAATGATTTAACTTGAATTATGGCTAGTCTTGCAAGAGGCCAGGAGGCTATGAAAGATACTATCAAGTAATTTGCACATACTCTTCAAGATGGGGCACCTTCTCTATCTCCTCAAGTAAATATGCCACCACCGCCACAAAGAGGTGGTCGGTGCAGCCAATCAATGACGACAAGGGATACCTCCTACCATACAAGGTCAAATACATTGCTTAGGATATCAGAATCTTTCCACGCGTAATATTATTCTCTAGAGAGGCCATGTGACTTAGAGAGATTAAGACATTCTTCTCCCTTCGATCGTTTGGGACCCAATAGGAACAACAAAATTCCTAGGGAAATGTCAGGTAACACCCGACGACCATTTATTAAAAGGGAAGGCACATCCTAGTCTAGATCAAATGCCCGATGAACTGCTGCTCTGATCGAGCAAAAGCTTTAGGAAGAAAGCTCGGCAAATAACAGGGTTATAACTCATAGATCTGGTGCTGCCAATGATGCCTAGAAGGGCTCCATACAGAGACTGGAAGATAGATTAAGAGAAATGGCGAAGCCCAAAAATCTACTGCAAAGAAGTTTTGTAAAAGGGTCTCCGTTTGTGCAGGAAATTATGTATTTTCCTACTCCAACAAGGTTTAAGGCTCCAATAGTAACACCCAAATATGATGGAAAAAATGACCCAATTCTTCACATATAACAATATCAAGTGGATGCTGACATTTATGACATCCCCTACGAAATGAGGTGTAGAGCATTTTTTGGAACCATTACTGGATCTGCCCAAATCTGGTACAATAGTTTTCCTCGGGGATAAATTTCTAGCATCAGCTAACTGGTCGACCTATTCATTAGAAACTTTTTCTTTGGATCAAAACTTGTGAAAAGGGTGGTACACTTGCTTAGTGTGAGACAAAAAGAAGGAGAACGCACTAGAGTTTACATCACTCGTTTTAATAATGAGAAACTGAATGTTGTGGATTATGAGGAAAAGACATCAATAATTGCCCTTATGAGTGGACTGCTCCTCGAGAAACTGTATTACACTCTTGCCAAATACCCTACGAAGACAATGGAAGAATTTATGGCTAAAGCAACAAAGATGATGAACGTCGAGGAAGCAATGGCAGCCAAACATAGCTCAGGCACAAAAGTAGATGGCAAAAATGATAAGAAAGATCATAAAGACCCCCAAAGAATACAGGGAATTAAAACAAAAAGGATTTTTGGAGTGACTCAAGAAGTACATTAGTTATACTCCGTTAACCATAGTAATTCACTATGTTTTTGAAGAAATCAAACATAATAAAGATATGTGTTGACCGGATAAGTTGAGAAGCTCCCGGCTAAAATGGATAAGACTAAGTACTGTGAATTCCATAGGGACCATGGTCAGACGACGAAGCGTTGCATAGCTCTTTAAAATGAGATTGAAACTCTCATCTGACGAGGATAGCTAAATCAATATGTTGATCGAAAGAATAATAAAAGAGCTTGACATAGATCAAAATCTCCTTGAAATCCCAGGAGAAGAAAAGAACTCACGAAGATTACCATGATGATGATCCCGATCTCCCAAAAAAGCCACGGCAACCGAAATGCGAGGTATTCTGTATTAATTTTATTTCTTTTGGTTGGGGAATTTTTACAGGTGGAGATGCAGGAGGAGGAGATCACACAGTAGAATGAAAAGCTTACCTCAATGAGGCACAAGCTTGCTCGTATATACTGAGGATCAAACTTGCTAAGGAAGATCGATCGAGGAAGGTTAACATAGAAAAATTGATAATTGGTTTCTCTAAAAATGATCTCTCATGGGCACTATACCCTCATGACGACCCACTGGTAATCAAAGTCAGAAAGGAAGAAATCATTGTCTCTAGAGTACTAGTAGATAATGGTAGCTCGACGGATATCATAATTTATCCTTGTTTCAACAACTTGGATTTTAAACTTAGCTAATTAGAGCCTTATCATCGTCAACTATTAGGCTTTATAGGCGAGAAAATCTTCCCTTTAGGAACCATTAAGATGGAGGTAATGATCGATATATGGATAGCTAACCGAATAAAGAAGATTTGTTTCTTTGCAATGGATAAAAATGTCCATTCATCTTACAATATAATCATAGGAAGAGTTGGGCTAAATAAGTTTAGGGCAGTACCATCCACTTTCCATCGGTGTTTAAAATTCCTTACTAACTTTAGTGTGGGAATTATGAAAGGTTATCAGAAAGTAGCTCGAGAGTGCGACTACTCTTCTGCCAAGCAATAAGACTTGGAAGAAATAAATAAGAAAACCACTACTTACCAAGTGGATACCTTTGAACCTGATGAAGAATCTGAGGTTGAGACCTTAGACCCAAGGGAGGAAACAGAACTGGTAAAGGGACAGATTGTGGAAGAACCTAAAAGCATTGTGTTAGACGATGACAAACTAGAACGCACCACTCAGATAGGGACAACGCTGGATCCTATTTAACAGGAACTGGGAAGTTTCCATAGATCGAGAAAGCATGTGTTTTCCTAGAGTCATGAAGATATTCCTGGGATAGGTCCCAATTTCCTTTGCCATAAGCTCAACATAAATGTTGATACAAAAACTAGTCAGCTGACGTGGACCAGTTATGTTAAGACACGTGTTATCCAGCATGGCATAAATATATGTACCGAGTAACTGAAAGCGCCGAGCTACTCAGCGTACCGAGCAACTATCTGGGAAGATTAAACGACCAAGACAGATTCAATGAATATTCTTATTATGTACCGATGCATAGGCCTATATAATAATGACGTATTGTTTATTCATATGGGCAGCCCAAGGCCTATAAATACATTGTAATACCCTCATGCCAGGGGAAGCTATCATAAGCGAAGATAATCAAGATTAAGGTAAAAGACCCAGCAATACAAAACAGTGGATGTAGGCGATTTCATTAAGGCTGAACTGCTTTAAAAATTCCTTATCTTATTTCATATTTCATATTTATCTGTGATTAATTAATTAGATCAAATATAGTTTCTTACATCAACAATAAACAAAGAAGTTAAAATAGTAAAGCAAAGACGAAGAGTGTTCATCCCCGAGAAGAATCAAGCTATACCAGAAGAAGTTGAAAAGCTTCAGAAAGTAGCTTTTATTAATGAAATGAAATATCTAGATTGGTTACACAATTTAGTTATGGTAAAAAAGAAGAATAATAAGTGGAGAATGTGTGTAGATTTCATAGATTTAAATAAATCATGCCCAAAGGATCACTTTCCTTTGACCTGAATAGATCAACTCATGGATGCTACATCAAGACACGAGCTGCTCAATTTTACATATGCTTATTCTGGCTCTAACCAGATAAAAATGAAGCCTAAAGACAGGGAAAACACTTCTTTCATCACTCCTCGAGGAACATATTGTTATAATATTATGCCTTTTGGTTTGAAAAATGCAGGTGCTATGTATTAAAGGTTGGTCAATAAGTTTTTCGAAGAGCAAATAGGCAAGAATATGGAATTCGATCAGCTCGTGGATCCTACATCAGGACATAAGCTACTCAGTTTTGTGGATGCTTATTCTTGTTATAACTAGATAAAAATAAAGCCTGAAGATAGGTAAAACACTTCTTTCATCACTCCTCAAGGAACATACTATTATAATGTTATGCCTTTTTGGTTTGAAAAAAGCAAGTGTTACATATCAAAGGTTGGTCAATAAGGTTTTTAAAGGGAAAATAGGCAAGAATGTGGAAATCTAAGTGGATGATATGCTTACAAAGAGAAAAAGGGCGTCTAATCAAATTACCAACCTCAGACAGACTTTTGATTAACTTGGGAAGCACCAGATGATGCTGAATCTGACCAAGTGCATTTTTAGAGTGCAAGAAGGAATGTTCCTCGGATATATAATAAATCAAAGGGGAATTTAAGCAAATATAGATAAGATCAGGGCATTAATTGAAATGCAATCCCCAACTTACAAGAAAGATGTGCAAAGGCTGACTGGACGAGTAACAGCATTGAACATATTCGTGTCCCGAGCTACAGATAGGTGCTTGTCGTTCTTTAAGGTCCTCAGAAATAGTTTTATGGAACGAAGGATGTGAAAAAGCTTTTGTGGAGTTAAAAAAGTATTTGGGTTCACCTCCATTTCTCTCCCGACTAATTACAAGTGATAAATTATACTTGTACTTAGCTGTTTCTAAGTCATTCGTGAGTTCTGCACTGATCTGAGAAGAGAATGAAGTTAAAAAAGTTATCTACTATACCAGTAAAGCTTTTCGAGGAGCAAAACTTATGTACCCTCGTTTGAAGAAATTGGCATTAGCACTGATTGAAGCATCTAAATGCATGAAACCTAATTTCCAAGCCCATACAATCATAGTTTACACTGATATGCCTCTAAGGAATGCTTTGCATAAGCCAAAGAAATCTGGTAGATTATTGTACTAGGTTATGGAATTGAGGGAGTATGATATAATATATGAACCAAGGCCTTTTTTGAAAGACCAGGCAGTGGCAGATTTCACAATTGAGTTCACTTATTCTGAGGTTCCCGAGCAATAAAATGAATATACTGAACAAGAATCAGGAGGAAATGATGTTAACAAGAAAGCTCCCAAGGAACTTTCATCGAAAGAGGTAGTTATTGACCTATCAGATTCCTCTGCCCGAACACAAGAGATAACCAGGAAGTATAAAGAAGCAAGAGGAGAAATATTACACTATGGGAGTTTAATAGACTAAGCGTTTGATAACAATGCTCAAATATAGAATTTATATGTTGATGGGTCATCTTGTACAACCGGTAGTGGAGTAGGTTTAATACTTAACACTCCTAATGGTATTGATATTGATTATGCCTTGCGTTTTCAATTTTAGGCTTCAAACAATGAAACAGAGTATGAAGCCCTTATTATGGGCTTAAGTTTAGCCCAATCATTGAGTGCCGAGCAAGTTATGGCACGCAGTGACTCTCAACTGGTGGTGAACCAAGTACTGGGTTTATATGGAGCTAAAGGAGGATTAACATCCAGGTATATATCCAAGGTGATGGAAGTAATTACAAAATTACCAGATCTTTAGATGAATAGAATCCTAAGGTTGGAGAATGCTCGAGCTGATGCCCTTGCTCGGCTAGTCTCAACTACCAGGATTAAACTCTGACAAACTATCCCTATTGATATTTTGGCCAATATGAGCATAGATGAAGATCTGATGAACAATTTTATTACTATAGACATGGGTTCGTCGTGAATGGACCCCATTAGAGCATACATTAAAGAGGGAACTTTACCAGAAGGTATGGTGGAAGCTAAGAAGCTGAAGTATACAGTAGGTCGGTATGTGTTAGACAAAGGTGTTCTGTACAGGAGAGGACTAACAATTAATTTATAATACTATGTTCATCAATCATAGGTCCAAGATCTAATTCAGGAGGTGCATGAAGGATCATGTGGAGATCACATAGCAGGGAGAACATTTCTGCAGAGAATAAGTGCGCAAGGATATTACTGGCCAACAATGCGAGTAGATTGTAAAACTTTTGCCAAGAAGTGTGAAAAATGCCAAAGATTCTCCAGCATTCAAAAAACTCCACAAGATGCTCTCACTCCACTCACTTCACTATGGCCATTTTCTAAATGGGGCATAAACTTGGTCTGACCACTGCTGATCACCCGAGGAAGATTCAAGTACTTGGTAGTCATAGTGGATTACTTTACAAAATGGGTTTAAGTAGAACCCTTAGAAGAAATGACTTATGAAAATGTGTATCGGTTCATATAGAAAATCATCATCTATAGGTATGGGTTACCCTATGCTTCTATTATCAACCATGGAACACAATTTGACAATGAAGAATTCGTATCTTACTCTACTAAGTCCAATATTTAAAAGTTACATTCAGCTCCAGGACATCCTCGGAGTAATGGCCAAACTGAAGTTACGAACAAACTTTGCTTAAAGGGTTGAAGAAAAGCTTGAGCTACATTCTTTCTTGTGGTCATACCGAACAACCCCGAGAACAACAACTGGAGAATCCCCATATATGTTAGCATTTGGGACTGAAGTCATCATACCTGACGAGCTAGGTTTACCATACCATAGAATTTTAAAGTTTAACTCTCCATTAAGTGACCTAATGAGAAGATTGGATCTAGATATGATGGAAGAAGTAAGAGAAGATGTTTCCCTGAGAAATGCAACCTACCGATAGAGAAAAACATATTTTTATAATAAAAGAATGAAATAGACCAACTTAAAGGAAGGAGATTATGTGATGAAGAAAGTGCTGCAGAAAAATAACAAGCTTGAAGCTAACTGGCATGGTCCATACCATATTTCAGCAGTTATCTGGCCTGGAACTTATCTAATTGAAACTTTGGAAGTAGAAGAATTCAAAACCCATGGCATGTAGAGAATATCATAAAATATTACCAATGATGTTATCAGTTGTAATTTGTTTTAAATCAAATTTCAGTATTAATAAGATAATCAGTTCTTTCAATTTTTGTTGTTGATTTTTTTGGAAGTACAAGTGCTACGCACTCGTATAATAATTAAATTAATAAAAGTTAGAAGTTATTTACATAAAATCTTCAAATTTTTTCTCGAAAGATGCTCGGTAGAACACAATAATACAAGAGAGTTGCTCGACACAAGTAATAAGTTACTTGACAAAGCCACAAAAATACAAGAGATTTGCTCGGCACAAGTAGTAAGCTGCTAAAAAAAGCCACAAACTGGATCGCTGATACACAAAGTCCAAGTCAACAGGATGTTAAGTCCTCAAAAAATTTGGTACAAAAACATAAGGATAAAACAAGATCTTTATCCTACTGGGAAAAGTGCGGGAAGTACGTTGCAAAGATTCCTCGAGAGGAATGTAAACACATATTCTACATATGCTTGGTCACACCACTGGTATTTGATGCAAAAACCTAACACTTGGGTGCATTAGTAAAACATTTGGATATACATGGGTAACTAGCTCCAAATTTAGATTTTAATTTAAGTATTCTGGTAGAACCTATGTATTCATTTGACTAGCTTTAAATTTCAAATTTAATCTAAGTACTCCAGTAGAACATCTGCATTTAGTGGTAATTGATACTCAATTTAGATTTTAATCTAAGTGTATCAATAGAACTAATGATAAAGAAAGGATTAATCTTACACATTCAACACAAGATAAGTTGGTCAAATTTCCATTTCAGTAAATAAAATTAATTACATAATTGTGTTAACAAAATAAAGTACAAAGCTTCATTTGGCCAGACGTTTCCTTTCAGCTTTGGAAACAGGATCCATTCTAGCAAGAGGATCATCAAAAGTGTAAGACGAATTATTGAAGTTAAAATCCTGAATTATTCTGGTATTACTGCAACTGGGACGATCAAGCGGGTGAGGAGGTCGAATGATCTCTAATTCATCATGAAGCTCATAATCTCCCATGTAATTTGAAAACAAGCATTGAGGAATACTTCATACATGAATCCAATTGACATCGAATTTAAAAGGGGGATCATTAAGGTCAATCAATCTTGGATCATAACAGTCCCACGATTGGTTGTTTTGGTTCGCCTTTATCACTGTCAAAGCATTCATCCAACCCCATTTATATCTCTCATTCTTAGCTTGTTGAATATTGTCCTTAAGATGACCTAGAGCTTCATTATACCCTTCTATTTAGATTTCCCTTGGTTATTTGTAGAATTGGAAGGTCAATCTATCCACCTGGTGATGTAGTTTCTTCAACACCCCAGCCTTAGCTTATAATAGAGAAGCTTGAGTGGATATTTACTCGGATAAGGCTTGTAGATTTTGGGACATCTCAATAATGGCTTGATTTTTGGCTTTTAATTGTGCAGTTTGATTGGTACGGGTCATTTGGGACTGATTTCCTCTGTAGTACATCGACCGGGTTTGACTATAGCTCGAGAAGATAAAGAAGAAGGTTTTGATTTCTTTAGGGCCTCCAACTCCTCACTCAACCTTACATTCTCATCCTCCAAGAATGAATGACCCTCATCTGTAGTAGTAACAACAGCAGTGGATGACTTCAAGGCAGCAAGTTCATCTCTCAAATTGTTGTTCTCTTCCTCCAAAAGCTTGGCAATGGCCCTTACTTCCTCCACTTCATGATTAAGCAGGAATTTTTTCCTTCAAAAATGAGAGGCAATTTTATCCAACTTTTGTTCAAAGCCTCAACCTTCACTCAAATCCTGGAACTTCTTCTCATAATCCTCATGCAAACGTTCCTTAGCTTCCTTGTGGTCCTCCTATAGCTCTTCAATCATTTTATAGTAGGTAATATTATTGGCCACTACTCGATTAAGAAGACACTTCAGATGAACATAAGCCCCTTTAGCTTGCTCAGATACCCCTTCCCCGAGAAACTTCAGTAGGTCGGCCTTAGTCAGAGATCAGTGACCATCTTTGAAAAGCTCATTACACCTCTCGAGTAGCTCAAATTCAGTGGATGAGAAGTATTCCAAATTATCCAAAAACTATTAAGAAGAAGAAAATAATCAATTAACAAGGTGCAAAGCATAAAAATACAAGAAGATGAACAAAAAAATTCTCTTTTCATTAATAGAAGGGGAAAGTATAGGTACATCTTCAAAAAGAAAAAGTATAACCACTAAAAAAGGGAAATAAAAAGTTGCTCGGATCTACACTTTCTTCTTATCGGCCTCACGATCAGGTAAAGTAGAAGAGGGGCAGAAGGAAGAGGAGGATTAAATGTAGAGGGGGAAGAAGAATCAATATCCTAGTTTTTATTGGTAGACTCCGTCACCATAAGGGATTCATTGGAACCCCCATCATCATCATCATCATCATCATCATCATCATCAATTTCCTCCTCCAAATTTGGAGGCCCCCCAAGATCATGTTGCAATAATAACTCGGATTCTTTTAAAGTGCCTACCTTCACAGGGAAGCTGACCATCCATCCTTAAAGCATTTCTTCTTTATAAACACAATTTGCAAAGAAGCTTATCCAATGGCCTTATCCCAACCTCTATTAAAGCCATCCTCTCTGGCCTTAGTCCTTTTCGCCTTCTCAACATCCCAATCCTTCTGCAGCTAGGCAGTCTTGACTTTTTAGCATCTAAGTCTTTCTGCAACTTATCAGCTAGACCCCGATAAGTTTTAACAACTCCTTCAGTAGATTTCACCTTCTCCTCCCATTTCTTATATTCATTGTCCAATGGTTCTTGAGAATCAAGAAGTTACTTTTTTAGCCCATTAAAAGCCTCTTCAACTTCCCCAAAAGAACCTCTCAAAGCCTCATCTTTCTCCAACATGTTGTTGAAGTCAATAAGGAACTTCATTAGATAACAAAGAAAGTTAGTATTATGAAAAATAAACAAAGAGATAGAAAAATAGAGAAGGTAAAAGAATTTACTCGATCAAGCCTTTGAGCAGCCCTGTTAAAACTTTTAGAATGAGGCAGTGTACCTGTAGCACCTATGTAGCCTAGTAAAGTCCTAGACTTTATTAGTTGTCTTGCCAATCTATGGCCAAGGACCACTGGAGAGGTAGAAGAAGATATATCGACCAACTCTCGTTGGTCCATAAGAGTAGAACAACCTTCTGCTAACTTATAAGTAAGTCATTTCCTTATTCTTTTCAAGTGGCTCTCTTCAATTTTCTTGGCTAGGGGTTTCTTCCCGGTTTTATCATTATTTTTGACCCCTCATCATCTTGTTTGGAAGGGGCATTGGCAACAATGTCTCCCTAAATATTGGGAAATTTCCTTTTTCCCATAGCAATGGTAAAATGTAAGTTTGAATCCAAGGCAGAAGAGGAGTGGGCAGCAAGATCATCACTACCAGATGCAGCACCTGAGAATGTAGAGAGAGGTTCACGATCAAGGTCAATTACAGGAGAAGGAGTGGATTTTGTGGGACGAGCAACAAAGGAGGAACCCATATTCTTGTACTGCAGCAAAAAGGATACAGACCTAATGTGGTCCTAGACAACCCCCTGATGAAGTCCCCAAATGAATTTCAACTCCTTGAGGTTCACTTCACTATCCTTTGGGCACCTTCTCTTCTGATCAACTGCAATCAAAATTTACATAGTAACAATTAATATTACATTTAAACAAGTATGTACCAAGCAAGACATTTAAATTAGGAATAACCTATCCCATAGCCAAAAGGAGGGCATATTTTTCCCTTGTACTCAGCATTCCCATTCGAAGGGATGTATTGCCAATTTTTTTCAATAACTCCATCCTCAAAATAATCCATATTATAGTCTAGAAGATTGACTACTAATGCTTTGTATGCAACCATAGTCATTAAATAAAAAGTGGTATCACTAGTCACCCATTTATAACAAAAAATTATTTATGGAATCCCTAGATGGGACTGTGGATTTAATTCAACTTATATACTCCATTTACAACCCTCCAAGTGTTGGGGACTACCCTAGTTGTGACAATGTCAAAATATTGACAAAACTCAATGTAAAATGGGTTTGGAGGAAAGGTAAACCTACACTTAGCTATAAAGATAGAGGGAAACAGTTACCCTCATCAAGTGAGAAAAAATTAGCTGGTAAAGTAGCCTGTTCCAGATCAACCCAAGAGGGAATCTTAAATTTATTTTTGAATTCGTCAAAATCTTAAAGTAGCGTGTTTCGACATAGTCGATTTCGTGTTGTGTGACAATTGTTGAACCTATTTCGATGGATAACAAGGCGTATGAGGAGAAAACGTTATGGCAGTGCGTCGGTGGACTCCTGCATGTCACTATCGGTTGTGTAAGTCTCCTATCTTGTCCAAGTGTAATTCTTGACATAGTGAATTTGCATATTTGGTCCGTCCGAGATTATTTCAATTTGGATTTTCCTCATACATCGAGTGTTGTGTGATTGCTTTATTTACTCTTGGTATTATCACCAAGATTCACGTTTTCAAGATACATAAAATTTGGTAAAATAGTTTACACAACAATCGATTTAATTCGTCCAAGTTTAGTTGAGTTAATTGTTTAGTTTAATTTAATTTGAAAATTATAAGGTGTGTGCGTTTTTCCTGTCCATATGAGAGTTAAAACAACAGTTAATGAATAAACAAACAATAATATAAAATGTGTTATTACTATTTATTGATGCAAAAAACTAGACTAAGCTAATTAATTGATCACAGATAAATATAAGTAATAGAGAGAAAAGATTTTTAAAGTGGTTCGGCTTAAAGGAAGAGCCTACGTCCACTGTTGTGTATTGCTTTTGGATTTGTTCAATTGCCTCTCTTTTTTTCCTCCATGGATGTAGGGTTTACAATGTATTTATAACCCCCAGGGGTGTACAAGTGTTGGAATATCAAAGGATGGAATGTCTTTATATCGTAGACATTTACATCTGTACAATCATTTATGTATACAACTGTTGGCATTTTACTATCATTATTGGTCCGTCATCCTGGTGTTGGTCGGACTTCAGTGACAGGTTGGTCGGCATCCCTCAATAGGTCAGCATTTTGTCCTTGCTGACTAGGATTAACCTTCTACTATATTTCACGTGTCAGTATCCGATTAGTCCACATAACATGATAATTTTTGGTATCAACACTAGGTATTAGCAATACGCTAGTTAGGGATGTTATTAGATCTTAATTTTTTAATTTATATATTATTTTATAGTATAATATTGCACTCTTGGGTTGATCTGGAACACACTACTTTGCCGGCTGATTTTTTCTCACTTGTTGAGGGTCACTGGTTTCCCTCTATGTTTATAGTTGAGTGTGGGTTTACCTTTCCCCCAAACCCATTTTTCCTTGAGTTTTGTTAATATTTTGACGTTGTCCTAGCTAGGGTAGCCCCTAAAACCTGGAGGGTAGTAAATGGAGTATATAGGTTAAATCAAATCCATGGAATTCATCTAGGGATTCCATAAATAATGTTTTGTTACAAGTGGGTGACTAGTGACACCATTTTTTATTTAAAGACTATGGTTGTTAATAGACAAGAAATTGCGTCTCTAATGTATTTTTTTTTCATTGTTGCAATTCCTTTTTCCATCAAAATTCCCTTGAACCTACAAATAAACTCAAAATATACATAGGGGTAAGTAAGGGAGTATCAATCCAACTCTAAGAATGAAACACAAAATATGAGAAAACAAAAGTGTAAATTCATTTGCATTTTATTATATTTTTCCATTTTTGCTTTTTATATTTTTTATGGATTTTTCAAGGGATTATTAATTAACTAACTATATACTAATTTTTAAAGTACTAAGTAAGATGTAAAAGCTAATAAAAAATGAGATAAATAAAATTGTGCTAAAAAGTAAACTAACTAAATTGGACTCATGGGGGCATCAAAATACATCCCATGAATGGGAGATTAGCCCTTAATAATCATCATCAATCAAGAGAAATTAAAGAGGAATAGATCAAACCTATTTGTACTTGAATTGGAGCAACTCTTCAATTATACGTCAAAATTCTCTAAATTGCAGTCCATCGCTAATGTATTTATTGAATCTAAAATAAAAACTGCAAAATAAAAATAAAAAAGGATAATGGATGAATTCATAACGGACAATTAAATAATAAAATAGATTTGCTAAACATACAAATCCTAACGTTATAAAATTATACATTAGAACTCATCCAAAGAAATAAATTCTAGATCATTACTTTATATTAAGATAATTGCTAAAAATGCAAAATCTCAACATAAAGGAATGGATTAGAATTTACCTCCCATAAGGGATGAATTCAACTACATCAAACTATTTTAAAATAATTGCTAAAAATGCAAAAATTCACTATTGAGGGGTAGGGTGGAATTCATCCCATAGATACATTTCACTACACACCTCTATATTGAGATATTTGCTAAAAATGCAAATACTCCCTATAGAGAAGTGTAGAGAAATTTATCACATAAGAGTTTTAAAAACTAAATTTGAGATCCCTCATCAATGGCACTAACTCTTCAATTTATAAGTGCAATGAGGCTAGGGGTAAATTGGGAAGGTTATGTTTTAGTGTGCATGGAAATGGTGAGAGGATCACGGGTGAGGATAATATTTGATTTGGTTATGAGGGTAATTTAGGTATTGGGTTAAAAGGAGTTAGTTGGGGGTAACTTTGGAAAAGGTTAAAAAAAGGGATTAAAGACATGTGGGTTAAATGTGTTGGTCTTTTGTCTTTGGTTTGTTTGTTGGAAGAATGTAGAAATCGATTTTTGGCTTATGGGTTTACAAAGTGAGATGGGAATTGGTTTGAATTGGGTTATGGGTTTGAGGTATGATGGAGTGGGTTGTTGGATTAGGGGTAAGGCTTGATGGTGGGTGGTTTGAGATCTCGGGTTGGATTGATGACAACAATGGGGGAAATAGGTCAAAATTAGGTTTGACGGTGATGGGTCTGGACGGAACTGGGTCTCGCCGACGCCGGGGTGGAGTCGAGCTGCGCAGGGGGTCACCGGCGGTAATGGAAAGTGAGTTCGAAGGTTAAGTCGCGAGTTGAGTTTTTTTCGGGTTTTTGGTTCAGGGCGTCGACGGGTTGGACAAAAACGGGTGTGGGTCATCGATTTGAGGACGGAGATGACGGGTCTCGCCGGCGGTTGGTGGAGGTCATGGGTAGGACAGGTCCGGGCCATTTTTGGCTAGATAGGAGTTTGGTCAAGTTTTGAAACCGGGTCGAAGTATGATTTGGGCTGGTGAGTTGGTAAGTGGTAATGGTCGTGGCTTTTGATGGAGGTTAAGGTGTACATCAATGGAGGTGAGAAAGGAGTGGGTGAGTGAGGTTGAAGATGAGATGGAGGGGTTATAGGGTGTGTTTGAGGTGTATGGGAATAGTGTGTGGGTGAGGGTGAGTTGGTTTATGTTTGGGTTATGGTGTGCAGAGGTGTATGATAAAGGGTGAGGGAGAGTTTTTAGTTGAGGTGTGAGTGAGTGTAGGATAGTGTGGAGTGTGTGCGTGTGTTTAATTTGTACACATTAAAAAATGAAAAATAAACTAACTAATATCCTAGAAAATATAAAATCTAATAAATAAAATTAAATCTATTAAAATTAAATTCCTAATTTATAAAATAAAGAAATAAAAAAAATAAAAACTCTAATAAAAAAAAAACTAAGTCCTAAAAAAATGTAAAACCAAATAAAACTAAAAATAAACTCCTGAAAAATAATCCTAATAAAATAAAATAAAAAATAAAAATTGATAAAAGTAAAAATAAAATTATACTAAATAAAAAGAGATAGAAGATAAATCCTAAAAATTCAAAATAAATCTAAAATAACTCCTAAAAAATAAAGCGACATAAAATAAAAATCTAAATAAAATTAAATTACAAACTCAATACACACACAGGGTTCGGTGTGGACAATTTAGGTTTGGTTTTGGTATGGGACAAGGTTCAGGTTACTGGATTAAGCCACTTTTGTCACGCATTTTCCTTGAATTAGCACTTAAAACCCGCAAATGCTTATTGAGCTACAAAACAAACAAATACTATCATAAGTCCGATTTTACCGAGAATTAACAATTAAATACTGTCTATTTGGGGTTTTATTTAAACATTGTTGGGTGCTTATCAGCTGTAAATAAAGAGTTAGTAGTCAATCAATCTTTCGGACTTCAATAGGGATTATTTTGAGCATGGAGTTGTTGTAAAAAATTGGCAATATGCCTCTTTGACCAGGAATGCTGAGTACCAGGGGCCTAGATGCCCTCCTTTTGGCAATGGGATAGGTTATTCCTCATTTAAATGTCTCGCCTTGTACATACTTGTTTAAATGTAATACTAATTGTTACTCTGTGAATCTTAGTTGCACCTGATCAAAAGAGAAGGTGCGCAAAAGATAGTGAAGTGAACCTCAAGGAGTTGAAATTCATTTGGGGACTTCATCAGAGGATTGGCGAGGAGCACATTAGGTTTACATACTAGTTGTTGTAGTACAAAAATACAATTTCCTCCTTTGTTGCTCGTCCCACAATAGCCACTCCTTCCCCTGTAATTGACCTTGACCTGGAACCTCCCTCTACATCCTCAACTGCTGCATCTAGCAGTGGTGATCTTACTTCCCACTCCCATTCTTCCTTCGATTCAAACTTACCTCTTGCCACTACTATAGGAAAAAGGAAATTTCCTAATATTTTGGGAGACATGGATGCCAATGCTCCCTCCAAACAAGCTGATAAAGGGTTGCAAAATAAAGATGAAATTGGGAAAAAAAACCAACTAAGAAAACTGAAGAAAGCCCCTTGAAAAAAATAAGGAAATAACTTACTTCTAAGTTAGTAGAAGGTTCTTCTGCCCTTCCTGACCAATGAGAGTTGGTCGACATATCTTCTTCTGCCTCTCTAGTGGTCCTTGGACCTAGATTGGCAAGACAACTAATAAAGTTTGGGACTTTACCAAACCACAGGGGTGCTACAGTTGCACTACCTCGTTCCAAAAGTTCTGATAGGGCTGCTCAAAGCCTTACTCTAGTATATTCTTTTACCTTATTTATTTTTCTATCCCTTTATTTGTTCTTCACAATACTGACTTTCCTTGTTGTCTTTGTGCAATTCCTCGTTGACTTTAACAATATGCTAGAGAAAGATAAGGCTTTGAGAGCTTCTTCTGGGGAAGTTGAAGAGTCTTTTAATGAGATGAAAAAGTCAGCGCTTGATTCCCAACAAGCACTGGCCAATGAATAGAAGAAATGGGAGGATAAAGTGAAAGCTGCTGAAAGTGCTGCTAAAACTGCTCGGGGTCTAACTAATAAGTTACAAAAAGACTTAAATGCCGAGAAAGTCAAGATTGCCCAACTACAGAAGGATTTGGATGTTGAGAAGGGAAAAAGGACTTAGTCTAGGGAGGTTGGATTCAATAGAGGCTGGGATAAGGCCATTGGAGCAGCTTCTTCACAAATTGAGTTTACGAATAAGAAATTCTTTAAAGATGGCTAGTCAGCTACTCTGGTGGAGGCCAGCACTTTAAAAGTCTCTGAGCTATTCTTATGACATGATCCTGGGGGCCCTCCAAACATGGATAAGGAAGTGGATGATGATGGGGGTTCCAGTGAATCCCTTATAGTGATGCAGTCTGCCGATCAACACCAGGATGTTAATTTTTCTTCCCGTTCCATAGTTAATCCTCATTCTCCTTTTGGACCTTCTTCTACTTTAGCTAATCGTAAAGCTGATAAGAAGTAGTTATAGATTCGAACAAATTTTTGTTTCCCTTTTTTAGTAGTTGTACTTTTTATTTTTCTTCTTGAAGATGTACCTGTACTTTCTCCTTTTATTAATGAAAAGAGAAATGTTTATGTTCCTCTGCTTGTATTTTTCCTTGCTCTGCACCTTGTTGATTGATGATTTTCTTCTTCTTAATAGTTTATGGATAAATTGGAATACTTCTCATATACTGACTTCGAGCTACTCCAGAGGTGTAATAAGCTTTTCAAAGTAGGTCACTTATCTCTGACTGAGGCTGACCTACTGAAGTTACTTGGAGAAGGGGTATCTGAGTAAGAGAAAGAGGCATATGTTCATATGAAGTCTCTTCTTGACCGGGTAGTGGCCAACAATATTGACTACTATAAAATGATTGAAGAGCTATAGGAGGACCAAAAGGTAGCTAAGGCATATTTGCATGAGGATTATAATAAGAAGTTCTAGGCCCTTAGTGAAGGTTAGGGCTTTGAGAAAAAATTGGATAAATTTTCCTGCCATTTTCAAAGGTAAGAATTCCTGCTTAGTCGTGAAGTGGAGGAGGTAAGGGCCATTGCCAAGCTTCTAGAGGAAGATAACAACAATTTAAGAGATGAACTTTCTATCTTGAAGTCATCCACTGCTATTGTTGCTATTACAGATGAGGGTCATTCATTCTTTGAGGCTGAGAATGCAAGGTTGAGTGAGCAATTGGAGGCCTTGAAGAAATCAAAATCTACTTCTTCATCTTCTCGAGCTAGGGTCAAACCAGGGTGAGGTACTACAGAGAAAATCAGGACCCAACAGACCCTTACCAATCAAGACTTTAGATGATTCTCCTACTGGAATGGATCATGTTTCCAAAGATGAAGAGAAAAGTCCTACAGAATGAAGCTTTGTACTTTGTTTTGTTAACACAGTTATGTAATTAATTTGATTTAATAAAATGGAAATTGGATCAACTTATCTTGTGTTGAATGTGTAAGATTAAGCCTTTCTTTATCATTAGTTTTATTCATACACTTAGATTTAAATCTAAATTGAGTATCAATTACGAATAAATGCAGATGTTCTACTAGCCTACTTAGATTAAAATCTAAATTTATAGCTAATTAGATGAATACATAAGTTCTACTAACATCCTTAAATTAAAATCTAAATTTGGAGCTAATTAACCATGTGTCTCCAAAGGTTTTACTAATGCATCCAAGTGTTAGGTTTTACATCGGATACTAGTGGTGTGACTAGGCGTATGTGAAATATGTACTTACTTTCCTCTTTGAGGAATCTTTGCAACGTTCATCCTCTACTTTGCCCAGTAGGATAAATATCTTGTTTTACCCTTATGTTTGTGGGCCAAGTTTCTTGAGGACTTAGAATCCTGTTGACTTGGACTTTGTGTATCAATGATCAAGTTTGTGGCTTTTTAGAGCAGCTTACTGCTTGTGCCGAGAATCTCTCTTATATTTTTGTGGATTTACCGAGAAACTTACTGCTTGTGCCGAGGAAATCTCTTGTATTCTTGTGTTCTACCGAGTAACAATTTAAAGTTTTTATGGAAATAACTTCTAACTTTCATCAATTTAACTATTATAGTAGTGCATAGCACTAGTACTTCCAAAAAATCAACTACAAAAAATTGAAAGAACTGATTATTTTATTAATACTGAAATTTGATTTCAAACTGACTACAACTGATAACATTATTGGTAATATATTCTGAGATGCTCGGCATGCCATGTGTTTTTAAATTCTTCACCTTACAAGGTTTTAATTAGATAAACTCTAGGTTGGATGACTGCCTTAAGCTTGTTATTTTTCTGCAGCACATAGTTTCCTTCCTTCAAGTTGGTCGATTTCATCCTTTTATTGTAAAAACGGGTTGTTCTGGTCAACTGCATTTCTCAGGGTAGCATCTTCTCTTACTTCTTCTAGTATATCTAGATCTAACCTATTCATTAGGTCATTGACATGAGAGTTAAAATTTAAAACTCTATAGGATGGTAAACCCAGCTCGGTAGGTATGACGACTTTAGTCCCAAATGCTAACATATATGGGGATTCTCCAATTGTTGTTATTAGGGTTGTTCGGTATGCCCATAAGACATAATACAGCTCATTTATCTAGTTTCCTTCGCATTATAAAGCATTTTCTTTAACCTGTTAAGCAAAGTTCTATTCGTAACTTCAGTTTGGCCATTACTGTGAGGATGTCCTGGAGCCGAATGCAATTTTTGAACATTGAACTGAGTAGTGTAAGTTGCGAATTCATCATTATCAAATTGTGTTCCACGATCGGTAATGAAACCTTAGGTCAACCCATACCTACAAATGATGCTTTTCCATATGAAATTATACACCTTTTCATAAGTCATGTCTGTCAATGGCTCTGCTTCAACCCATTTTGTAAAGTAATCCACTGCGACGACCAAGTACTTGAATCTTTCTCGGGTGATTGGAGTGGTCCGTCCAAGTATATGCCCCGCATTACAAATGGCCATGGTGAATTTATTTGAATGAGAGCAGTCTGTGGAGTTTTTTGAATGCTGGAGAATCTTTAGCTTTGTAAGGGAAAATTTCCAATCAAGTCAATTTATTGTATTGACTTAATTCTGGACAAAACTTATTGAGTCGTAGGATAGAAGTATGTACCTATCAAGGCTATGATGTTTTAAGATTTGGAGATGTAGCGGCCTAGAGAATGAAGTTTGCATCATTGCCGGTGTTTGTGCAATGTATATACGTCATCAACATTTTGCATTTCCAAGATCTCTAAAAGGTATGAATGCATTTGATATATGTAGAGTTTTGGATATAGTTTTATGGGTATTCTTTTTATAAAAATATTTTTAACATCTTTTATTTTAACTTGGGAAATTTATTTTGGGCGTTAGTATTTTTGTTAAATTTGTTTTGAATTCATATTATCTAAAGATTTTGTTCTCGAACACCTTTCCATAGAAAAATCATAATTAATTAAAAAAAATAAAAAAAATACGAAACCGGCGGCCATGCATCCATATCGAAATTATCTAGAATCAAGGCCTGAAATCTCATTAGAAAAGTCATTCGAACGCCCTCGTTCGAATGAACTTCGAACGAGATTTCAGAATTTTTTTTCTATTTTCTCGTAAGAAGTTTCGTTCGAACGAACTCCAAACGAGATTTCAGTGGGAGTAGTTTTTTTGCAAGTTTTTCCCCACTTTCCCACTTTTCCCAATAAATTTCTACCATCTTTACTTAGTGTGGGAAACACATTTTTGGAGGTAACTTTTGTGACATGTCCAAAGCTTTTGAGAGAAAAAAAGACTCCTAACAAAAGTTCATTTTTATGTGTTCTTCATTAATGATTTAATCATTTCTAAAAGCACACACCCACGTTAGCCTAAATCCAAGTTCTCATTTATATATATCTTCTTTGGGGTTTATTTGGCACCGGGTTCATCTATACCCATTTAAGGAGAAGGTTTGGGTTCATCTCTACCCATCAAAAGGAAGATTGTTTTGGCTGCAACTTTCTAACATGGTGAAAGACACCATGTGTGGTTGACGGTGGGTTGTGCCTCCATTGGTGGACTCCAAGACTACGATGAATGTCGTGGTTATCAATTAGGTGAAGGTATTTTCAAGAACAAGCATTGGGGCTTAAAGGGAGTCAAGTCGAGGGTTGTAAGTCTTTTGCCTTGTAATTGTAAAACCGTATCTAGTGGATTTGTTAGGTCAGGGCCGTCCGAGATTTTTCCCATTTGGGTTTTCCTCGTACATCGCCGTGTAGTGAGATTATTTCATTTATCTTGTTTAACTCACCTAGAACGCATGCTTAGGTTTAATCAAGATAAAATTTGGTTCAAATCACATATTATTTATTTTGGTTCTAATTAAGTTTGGGTTATTGTTTAATTAATTTAAATCAAGTGCAAATTAATTTATCTTGATAATATGCAAGTTTTACTTGAATTGGATTAATGCTTGTTTTTATTGAACTTAAAATGTTGGTGTAGTTTAATATAACTTTTATGCTTAATTTAATTTTTCATGTTTTGATTGTGCTTAAAGAAAATTAAATAATTTTTGAAAAAATAAAATTTGGTATATCATTCAACCATCTCATTATTTCAAGTTTAAATTTGGGGGCTTCCTCACTTTCAAGTGGTATAAGAGCTAGAAGCGCTAAGTTATTGCATTAACACCTTTAATTTAGTTTTGTTTAAAAAATGGAATTTTTCTCGTTCTCAAAATTTTCAGTTTTTTATGGTTCTAATTACGTGTACTGAAAAATGCATACATGCTTAGTAGAAATTGAACGTGTCCCCAAACCCGTAGAGAGATGGACTGACAATGAATTGAAATTAGCAAATTTTAATTTATGAGGCTTTAATTCTTTGTTTAGTGTGGTCACACCGAATGAATTCCGACATATCATGATGTGTGAAATCGATAAAGAAGCTTGGGATATTTTACAACTCACCCACGATGGAACTAGTGTTGTAAAAGTTTCGAAACTCCAAAACCTCACCACTCAATTTGAGACCATCAAATTATTGAAAATGAGACTTTTGATGAATTTTAGGCTAGACTTTCCGACATTGTTAATTCATCTTTTAATTTGGGAGAAAAGATACCCGACGACAGAGTAGTAAAGAAAATTTGAAGGTCCTTACCCGATAGATGTATTCCTAAAGTGATCGTGTTGAATTCTTTACCCACTTTAGCCTCTACGAAACTGGAAGAGCTCGTAGATGATTTACAAACCTATGAACTTGGCATGTTTTCCTCTAAGAGCGAAAAGAAGAAAGATAAGTGCATCACTTTAAAAGCCCGAAAGGAGGAAAAATAAGTTTAAGATGATGAGAGTGATTTTGACTCGGAAGATATGGCTATGTTTGCTAGAAAATTTCTTAAGTTTAACAAAGATAATCTCATAAATGATTTTGAGAAATTTGATAAATCTAATTATGACAAAGCCTAAAAATTCCCTAAAAGACAAAATGAAGATCTACATAGGGACGAGTCAAATCGTTGCTTTGGTTGCGAAGGGTATAGCTATAGGGATTTTGAATGTCCCACTAAACTAAGGAGAGAGGGAAAATAACCAAATTTCATACAATGCCACCCTTAGTGATAGTAATAAGGAATAGGGACCTAATTCCCCCATTGAGCGTAACTTTACCGAGTTCATGGCAAGTCATGTAAATGATAGTGAGAACTCATCCAATGATGACATTATAATACATGACATTTTCGAGGCCAAAGTTTGTGAATCCCATGTTTTTGATGTTTTAGAGAGTGGAGAAGAAAGAGAGAGAGAGAGAGAGAGAGAGAGAGAGAGAGAGAGAGAGAGAGAGTGAAAGTGAAGAAGAGGTTGATGAGAGTGAACTTCAAATTTCCTTTAGAGAGTTATATGAAGAATTAATGAAATTAAAAAGGTCTAATTTGAAGTTAGAAGCTAGTTTGAGGGAACGTGCCAAGGTCAATAATGAGATTGCATTAGTTGAAGACCTTAGGACACGTGATAAAGCTCTTCGTGAAAATCTTGAGTACTTTGAAGGTGAGAGGGATAGCCTTAGAGGTTTAATGGAGGCTATGAAGAAAGAGTTTCTCATGTTTGAAGAGAGTATGTATTTGCGTGAGTCACGCATTTTAGAGTTGGAAGATAAGTTAACAGACTCAAGCCGAGTCAAATTTGATTTGGAGTATAGGTCCAAAAAACTAGATAAAATCTTAGGCATGGTCCAAATAAAAAATGACACTTGTGCTATAAGCTTCGATTCTTATAATGCTTCCGCTAATAAAGTCAAAACCACTATTTTGAGATAATCACCTAGGAACACTTCTAAAGGTCAATCCTTAGGTATCACTTTTCGCCGGGTCTTTACTTGATCACATTGTTGTCGAAAAGGTTAACTTAGGAAAAAAAAATTTGATCTAAAAAAGGATCCTAGAAAATTCAAGAGTAAGGTCACTACGGTAGCCCAGGTCACCCAATCTCGAGATTGTCACTCTTCACTTATTTGGGTTAGGAGCTCCGACTTGGTAACTTTATAAGATGGGATTTATGATTCTCATTTGCTATCACGTGAAACCTCCCATGCCAAATCAAAATGTTAAATATGTTAGTTTTGTTCTCATACTCTACCTTATATGCATCAAGATATATTCTTTTGGTTGTTTTATATTTTGTTATACCCCATGCTTAATCACACGCTAGAATTATAATTTGTGTATATCTTTTGTATTTATTTTTATTTGTTTGTATATTAGTGAGAAAAATACAGAAAGCTTTTTTTTTTTCTTTTGAGTTGTAATTTTTTTATTTTGGTTAAAAATTTCTAAAACTAAAATAAATAAATTATTTTATGTGTATTTTAGTTTGGCACACTTTATGTGGCATATCCTTGTGTTTGAATCCTTTCCTTTTTTGCTTTCATGTGGCTAGAACTTTTGGTTAAGATTGTCAATCCTGAAAATGTTCTTTGTCATGCTTGAATGGAGTAGTTGGATTTTGTGTTGCTTAATAGATTCTATTTTTATATGCCTTGATTCACACATGCATGAGCTCATCGAAATTTAACTTCTCATGTATATTTAAGCTAAGTGAGAAGTTCTCCTATAAATTAAGTCATCTACATGTTGTTATGACTATGGAGGATTTGTGCATGTAAAAACCGTTTTTCGGATTTAAAAAAAAAATAGAAAATTTTTATGCGGTGTATTTTGTTTATCAATAGAATCGGACTGCGAAAGACAAAATTACATTGCATGAAAAGCCACCATTGAAATTTGACCTAAAAAATTGAATGGCAGAGAAAAGAAAAATTAGCCAAGGTGTCCATTGTTTATTTTGTATGTTCAAAAGAAAAAAAGAAAAAGAATATTACTAAAGAAGTTTGTTGGATATGTCAATGGTTTTTCACAATGACAATGTATCCTAGTTATGATAATTTTTGTCATGACTCTATTTGTTTGTAGAATTATCAAAATTCTAGGCTTGTGTACATTGTGTATGTTTGTTCATTGAGTTCACCTTATATTGTCACATGAGGCTATATTTAAGTGTGATAAAGTTTTGCAATCAAATGAGAACTCTGTGAACATGTTTTAGGTGATTGGGTTAATCCTTAGTCTCTAGTTCACACCCGTACACTTCCATTTACCACGTGTATTTGGGATTTTTTCCATACAAGTGTGAAAAACTTAATGTATTTTGTGTCGTGTGTGGTGTTTATACCTATGTATATGTGCATGTGCGTTATTGATATTCATTGTGTGTGTGTGTGTGTATATATATATATATTGTATTTTTTTGTTTTTGTGTCTTTGACTTGCTAGGTAGTCCATATATGCCTTTAAATTCATTTTGGTATCTATCTTGTTGCGAATTTTGGTTGATATCCCATGCTTATGTTTAAAACATGTTAGTTGATATCATTTTTTTCCCATCATAATTTGGTATCTATTTATCCTTGTTGTGGATTAGTTGCTTGTTTTAGTTGCCCATATGCTTTATTGTTATTATCACTTTAAGCACCACTACATGTTAAACTTGTTTTTCGTAAATTCGTATCCCTTGAGTAGATGTAGATTTGAGAGGGATAAATGGTATTTGCTTTAAATAAGAGGGAGAAATAAGTTGGTTTATAATTATTTAACCTTTATCTATTCCTGAACAAAAAGGGGGAGAAATGGTATCTAAACCTTTAGCTTAGGAGATCAAACTTAGGGGGAGAGCTCTATCTTTTTAGGTAGATCATGTTAGATAACAGGGGAGAATTAATTAAGGGGATAACTTTTACTTTATGCATTTAATATATTGATATTCCTTATGCATTTCATGGTGTGTTTAAGTGTGAATGAAATCATTTTTAGAGGCATCTTTCAAGTGACAAATCATTGCATCCTTTGTGTCGAGTCAAGCTATGTATTTTTATTTTTGGGTGGGTTGTGTGTCCTTTTAGATGAACTTGACGGCCCTTAGGATTTTTTTATTTTGTCCCGAAATACCCAAAGGGAGAGATTTGTAAGGGCAAATTTCCAATGGAGTCAATTAATAATTTTGGCTTAACTCCAGACAAAACTTATTGAGTCATAGGATAGAAGTATGTACCTATCTAGCCTATGACATTTAAAGAGTTCAAGACTTAGCGTCCTAGTCAATGAAGTTTACATCAACATTTTTCATTTCCGAGATCTCTAAAATGTATGAATGCATTTTATATATGTAGAGTCTTGGATATAGTTTTATGGGTGTTCTTTTTATAAAAATATTTTTAACATCTTTTATTTTATCTCGAGAAATTTATTTTGGGTGCTAGTATTTTTATTAAATTTTTTTTGAATTCATACTATCTAAAGATTTTGTTCTCGGACAGCTTTCTGTAGAAAAATCATAACTAATTCACAAAAAATCAGAAAAATACGAAAATGGAGGCCACACATTCGTATCGAAATTATCTATAGAAAAGTCATTCAAATGACCTCATTTGAATGAACTTTGAACGGGATTTTAGAATTTTTTTCTATTTTCTGGTTAGAAGTTTCGTTCGAATGAACTTCAAACGAGATTTCTGCGGGAGCGATTTTTTTATAAGTTTTTCCCCACCTTTCCCACTAACTTTATACCAGCTTTACTTAGTGCGGGAAACACATTTTTGAAGGTAACTTGTGGAAGATTTCCAAAGCTTTTGAGAGAAAACATACTCCCAACAAAAGTTCATGTTTATGTGTTCTTCATTAATGATTTAATCATTTCCAAAAACACAAAAATTACACCCATGTTAGTTTAAACCCAAGTTCTCATTTATATATATCTTGCTTGGAGTTTGTTTGCACCAGGTTCATCTCTACCCATTTAAGGAGAAGGTTTGGGTTCATCTCTACCAATCAAAAGGAAGATTGTTTTGTTGTGGCTTTCTCACATTGTGAAAGGCACCATGTGTGGTTGATGGTGGATTGTGCCTCCATTGGTGGAGTGCAAGACTGTGATGGACGTCGTGGTTATCAACTAGGCAAAGGTATTTGCAAGAAGAAGCAACGGGGCATGAAGGGAGACAAGTCAAGGGTTGTATGTTTTTTGTCTAGTAATTGTAAAACCGCATCTAGTGGATTTGTTAGGCCAGGGTCGTCCGAGATTTTTCTCATTTGGGTTTTCCTCGCACATCATCGTGTAGTGAGATTGTTTCTTTTATCTTGTTGAACTCACTAGAACGCATGCTTAGGTTTAATCAATATAAAATTCAATTTAAAACACATATTATTTATTTTGGTTCTAATTAAGTTTGGGTAAGTATTTAATTAATTTAATTCAAGAGCAAATTAATTTATCTTGATAATATGAAAGTCCAACTTGAATTGGATTAATGTTTGTTTTAGTTAAAATTAAAATGTTGGTGTAGTTTAATTTTACTTTTATGTTTACTTTAATTTTCGTGTTTTGATTGTTCTTCGAAAGTAAAGAAAATTAAATAATTTTTGAAAAATTAAAATTTTGTATATCATTGAACCATCTCATTATTTAAAGTTTAAATTTGGGGGCTTCCGCGCTTTCAGACATTTATCAAATTTCTTGGCAAAAATTGTTCAATATTCTCACATTGTTGGCCAGTAATATCCTTGCGCACTTATTCTCTACATGAGTGTTCTTCATGCTATGTGAGCTCCACATGATCCTTCATGCACCTCCTGAATTAGGTCTTGGACCTCTTATGGAAGCACATATTGTAGTAAATTGACTGTTAGTCCGCTCCTGTATAAAACACCTTTGTCTAACACATACCGAGTTTCTTTATATTTCATCTTCTTGGATGCCACCATATCTGTAGGTAGAGTTCCCTCTTCAATGTATGCTCTGATGGGGTCCATCCATGATGTCCCCGTGTCTATGGAAATAAATTGATCATCAGATATTCATCTATGCTCCTATTGGCCAAAATCTCAATAGGGATAGTTCGTCAGAGTTCAATCCTAGTAGCGGAGGCTAGCTTAGCAAGGGCATCAGCTCAGGCGTTCTCCAACCTTGGGATTTTACTCATCCGAATAGTTAGTAATTTTGCAATGACTTCCATCTCCTTGGATAGATACCTGGATGTTAATTCTCCTTTAGCTCCATATAAACCTAGTACTTGGTTCACCACAAACTGAGAGTCACTGTGTGCCACAACTTGCTCAGCACTCAATGATTACGCTAAACTTAAGCCCGCAATAAGGGCTTCATACTTTGCTTCATTATTTGAAGCCTAGAATTGAAAACACAAGGCATACTCAATATCAATACCATCAGGAGTGTTAAGTATTATACTTGCTCCACTATGGGTTGCACAAGTTGACCCATCAACATATAAATTCCATATTAGGGCATTGTTGTCAAACTCTTTGTCTGTGCCCCATAGTGGAATATTTTTCCTCTTACTTCTTCATACTTCCTGATCATCTCATGTGTTCGGGAAGAGGAATCTAGTAGGTTATCAATTGCTTCTTTTGACAAAAGTTCTTCGAAAGCTTTCTTGTTAACATCACCTCCTCCTTATTCTTGTTCGACATGTTCACTTTATTGCTCAGAATAAGTGAATTCAGCTATGAAATCTACCACTACTTGGCCTTTCAAAGAAAACCTTGGTTCATATATGATATCCTACTCCCCTAATTCCACAACCCATTACATTAATCTACCAGATTTCTCCGATTTATGCAAAGCTTGCCTTAGAGGCATATCGGTGTAAACTATGATTGTATGGGCTTGGAAATAAGGTTTCATGCATCTGGATGCTTCAATCAGTGCTAATGCCAATTTCTCCAAATGAGGTTACCTAATTTATGCTCCTCGGGAAGCCTTACTGGTATAGTATACGGGTTTTTGAGATCCGTTCTCTTCTCGAATCAATGCAAAACTCATGGTTGACTAAAAAATAAATAAGTACAAGTACAATTTCTCACATGTGATTGGTCGGGAGAGCAATTAAGGTGATCCCAAATACTTTTTCAACTCCATAAATCTTATTCACATTCTTCGTTGTATTCAAAACTTTTTCTATGTACCTTAAAGAATGACAAGCACCTATCCGTAGCTCGGGACACGAATCTGTTCACTATTGCTGCTCGCCTACTCAGCCTTTGCACATCTTTCTTACAGGTTAGGTATTTCATCTTAATTAATTCCTTGATCTTATATGGATTTTCTTCAATTCCCCTTTGATTTACTATGTACCCGAGGAACATTCCTTCTTGCACTTCAAAAATCCACTTGGTCGGATTCAACCACATCTGGTGCTTCTCAAGTTGATCAAAAGTTTAGCTAAGGTCGACAATGTGATCAGATGACTTTTTTCTCTTTGTAAGCATATTATCCAGGTAGACTTCCATATTCTTACCTATTTTCTCTTCAAAACCCTTATTAACCAGCCTTTGATATGTAAAACCTGCATTTTTCAAACCAAAAGGCATAACATTATAATAGTATATTCCTCGAAAAGGGATGAAAGAAGTGCTTTCCCTGTCTCCAGGCTTCATTTTTATTTGGTTATAAAAAGAATAACCATCCATAAAACTGAGTAGCGCATGTCCTGATTTAGCATCCACGAGACGATCTATTCGGGTCAAAGGAAAGTGATCCTTTAGGCTTTCTTTATTTTAATTTGTGAAATCTAAACACATTCTTCACTTGTTGTTCTTCTTTTTTACCATAACTACATTGGCTAACTAATCTGGATATTTTACTTCATTAATAAAAGTTATTTTCTAAATCTTTTCGACTTCTTATTGTATAGCTTGGTTCATCTCGAGGCTGAACACTCTTCATCTTTGCTTTACTGGTTTAACGTCTTTGTTTATGTTGAGCTCATGGCAAAGGAAATTGATATCTATCCCAGGCATATCTTTATGATTCCAGGCAAACACATGCTTTCTCTATCTAAGGAAATGTACCAGTTCTTATTTAAAAATACGATCAACCACTATCCCTATCTGAGTCGTGCGCTTTGGTTTGTGGTTGTCTAACACAATGCTTTTAGTTGGTTCCATAATTTCTCCATTTTCCAGTTTTGTTGCCTCCCTTGGGTCTAATGTTTCAACCTCATATTCTTCGTCGGTTTCAGAGGTGTTCACATGGTAAATAGTGGTTATCTTCTTTATTTCTTCCAAGTCTTCTTGCTCGGCAGAAGAGTAGTATCACTCTCGTGCGCTCTGGTTTTTTATGTATGTACTGATATAGACATAGGGAGAGATTTGTAAGGACATATTTTCATAGGTCCGTTATCAATTTATTATGTCATATATCACTACACCGTCGAAGAGTATTCAAGAGACATCTACATCAAAGACGAATCTGAATTACTCAAGTTCTTCATCATTCAAGACTCCGCGAAGTTTACTTTGGTAAGGTTATGTTTTAATACCTTAACTTTTCACTTAGAGCTTTTGGAATATTTTTACAAAATATTTTCTAAGTGTTGGAGCAGACTTTTTCATCAATATTTAAGAATGAGTATTTTTTCTAAGTGTTGAAGCGGACATTAAAATAATATTTTTTTTGCAACAGTCGTTCGAGCGACATATCATGTCGTTCACGCGAGATAGCATGTCGTGATCTCATTCAAACGACAACTGTCCTTTATTCGAGCGACATACTGATCTCGTTCGAACGATCTTTATTTTCGAGGCAGCGTGTTTTACCTATAAATACTCATTATTTGGTAACGTTTTCATTAATAAGTCACAGCGTTTTGACGAACTAAAAAACTGCGAAAGCCGAATTCTTTTAGGGTTTAATCCCTTTTTAGTTTTCAATTCACAAAACTCCCATATGCTTTAGTGAATTGATTTGGTTTTCAAGAACACTTTGCCTTTGTTCATCTTTCGTGGAGTGTGTCTCTACACCGTATGGCTGCGTGTCATTGAGGATCTTGCTGCGTGAAGATTCTTTGCTGAAGATTGGACTGCGAGTCCTTGGAGGGTGTTGCGTGTATTCTCTTGTTGAGTTCAAGACTGCGTGTCTTTGTGGGTTGGATGCACATTGATCCATTGCAGATTTCTCTATATAATTGTAAGTTGCGATTAATTAATTCATAGTGAAATAAAGGTTTTACCCGAAAGGGTTTTTTTCCTGAAATCTGTGCCTCCGTATATTTATTTTGTCGCATGCTTTATACTTATTTATGGGTTGGCACACGCACCATAGATGCATGTTTAGGGGCTAAATTAAATAAAGTTTGATTGGAAAGTTGCGAGTTAGTCGGTATCACACGCTTCTTAAATTGGTATCAGAGATTTATTAAAAGCGACTGCATACCTTTCTCAACCTACATTATGCATGCTTGGGATTTGGGCCAGAAGCCCACAGGCATGAGCGCCGCCATCGCTTAATAGGGCTTTTAGGCTTAAAATTTGGGCATGTTTTGATTTTTTCAACTTGAACTAGTTTTAATTAATTAATTATTACGCTAATTAAAACATGGTCATTTTAATTAATTAATTAATTAGAAACTAGATTAAATCACAACCATTGGAAAGTTGTGACTATTCGTGATTAAATAGCCCCTGTCCATGCACCAGTTTTCGTGGCTATAAATAAATTAAAATGAATAGCCCCTGTCTGTGCACCAATTTTCGTTTAACCAGAAAAATTCCTTCTTTTGCAACTTCGTCCTTCTTTCCTAAAGTTAGAGAGTTTATCACCATTATTAGTTCATAGAACCAACACATTGCAATGTTTCCTATGGTGGTTAAAGACAACTTTATCCTGAGAGACAAACATCCATAGTTCAAGTCGTAAGCACCATTAGCGAGGGCGAATTCTATCTTAAGGAGAAATTGTTCGACATTCGAGTCGGTCTTAAATTCATTACGTGATTCTGACAATCATGAACTGCAAATGTTCTTCCTTCTATTTGTGTTCTTCAACATCATATTGTTCTGTAATTCATTGTATTTTACGGTTTATAATTACGGTTTATAAAATTCTTTTCAACAATAGTTTTTATTCTATTATAAATAGTACAAAAGAGACTGACTCATCGGAGTGCATAACTTGAGGGAAATGGTTGTCCTCGAAAAACTTCTTTTCTTTGTCGATTAGGAAAATGGGTGATGCGATCCATATTTCAAAAGCTGAAGCATCACTGACTTCAACATTTTGCACCGACAAAGATGAAGACACTAAAAGGATTGAACGACATCAAGACCATTGAGCGGATTTGTAATAATTCGAGAGCCACAACAGTAGGGCTGACAATTTTTGACATAATAACCTGTTTATGGTAATAACTCGAATATGACCCGAACATGACACGATTAGCTCGTATAGATTTAAGATTACTCAAAACTTATAATAAAATCAAAATCGTCATGATCCGAAAATGACACGACTAACCCAAATTTCCACCCCTACACAACAGCCTTCCCAAGTTCTTTACTTCTAGAAAATGCCTCGTCATGAAGAAAATAATCAACTGGTGAAACCCATTTCCCTCCAACAGGGTCTGAATACAGGATACGAGAATATCTAATATTTTTGAATATTGCATATCAAGACATTCAGTTATTTAGAAAGATGTTATTTTAAGAAGCCGTACCTGATAAAACTACTTTAATAGCTCTACTGATTGCATGCTCTGCTCTTCTGTGATTGAAAATCTGTAAGGAAGTTCATGGTTATGATCTTCATCGAAAATAAGATGAGTAAATCGTTCTGGGTGGTTCTCTAGTGAATATGTAATCTAAATGTCATGCCCTATTAATGGTGAGGAGGTTTTTTGTACATGATATCTGTACAAGGTCAGGTTTCATGCCCGTCTTCCAGGGTATGCCCCAAGTGTGTACATTGAAGAGGAACTTCACTTGTTCGATGAAATGATGGTCCCTAATTTAGAGATCGACTCCTTCACCATATCCTCTATTCTTGGGGCTGTTGCGCACGTAAATAGATTGAAAAACTCTATTGCGATCAAAGAATTTACTAAAATTTTATGGCCTGAATGACGTGGAATTGTTCAGTCCACAAAATTTCAATCGATTCTTCGGTTATAATGGAAAAGTTGAAATAGATTTGGCACTGTTACCCTAATTCAAGACCTTATCATAAAAATGAGACTAGAATCAGAAGTTTCAATGAGTAGTTCTCTAGTCATGATGTATTTAAAATGTGGAAGAATTGATGAGTGTTACAATGCATTTCATGTTTTCTATTCTGGGAATAAAGGCTTATATATCAAGGGTTTAATCATTCAAATATCGGAGGCTAAAGAAAATGTGTTTCATTTAAATGTCTCACCCTAGGGTTTAAATTTGATTTTAGGCCTTAGCATGAGATTTTTAACTCCGCTTCTTCTATCGCCCTTCCCGATATACAAATTGAAAAGTCGTGACGTGTGATAATTGATTAAATTCAAATTTGCAAGTTTCCAAGAATCTTTATTTAATTAGAATCTACTTTAAATCAAATAAATACAGCTCCTAAAAATGCATCTAAGGTGAGTGTGTCAACCCATAAATAATGAAAGCATGTGACACAAAAATATGCTGAGACACAGATTTCAGGAAAAAAACCTTTCGGGTAAAACCTTTATTTCACTATGAATATATAAATCGCAACTTACAATTACATAGAGAAATCTGCAATGGATCAACGCGCAGTCAACCCACAAAGACACGCAGTCTTGAACTCAGCAAGAGAATACACGCAGCACCCTCCAAGGACTCGCAGCCCAAACAACAAAGGAAGAACCGCAACTCTCCTCAATGACACACAACCATAACACTTTGTACAGACTCCCTCAGTAATGACACACAGCCTTTGGTTGCAAAGATCTCTCCACAAAAATGAACAATAACAAAGCTTGTGTTCTAGGGTTCCAAAAGATTCACAAAAGTAATTGGGATTTTTGTGTGTGAATCAAAAAGATGTTTGGCACATCAAAAATCGAAGTCTTGTTGTGTTTGAACTCTTAGAAACGTTTTCTCAAAGGCTTGAAAAAATACACCACCGAAGTAGTTATATATATAGGAAATATGAGCTGATGGATAAACATCACACGGAACTGTTCGAATTTATCCCAGGCGGATCGGTTCGACCTCGGATCGGTTCTTTTTTAAAATAGGCTTCTTCGGTTTGCAATCGGTCCGTGGTATACTGGTGCAAAGCGGATCGGTCTGGTAGGTAGGCGGACCGGTTCGGGTGAGGATCGGTTCATTTAAAAAATGGGCGGACCGGTCCGGTTACCCAGAAATTAAAAAATATTTTAAAAGCCTCTTTTTGCATGAAATATTTCATAAAAATTTCCCAATAAAAAGTATGAAACTTTAAGGGACTTAAAAACAAAACTTTACCAAGTTCATTCTCGCAGAGGCTATGATGTTGAAGACGCTTTGATATTCGGATCCGTTGATGTACATGCGATCTTGAATTTCATAAACGGTGTAACGGCGTACGACATACAAATCGATAATGGATAAAAATGTCCTTACACAAATCGATAATTATCGATCTTCAAGTTCGTCATTATTTTTGTGTTTGTCTCAGCTATGGGTCAACTTACTCAAACATTGAGGCCGAGACTCATATTACTGCATTACTGGTGACAAATATATGTGTGGTTTGAGAGTTGATGCCTAGGTAGTGTTTTGGACGAGTCTTTAATTGTAGGAACACATATCTCATCATAGATAAAAAATCAGTTGAATCTTTTTAGGATCAACTGAGGGTTTGGTTTGCCCATCCAGTTTAGCCACAGATTCTAAAATTTAAATGTAGCTGCGTGTTTCCTTATTGTTCCCCACTGTGGTATCAAAGAATCCATTAAAAAATTTTATCAATGACCCAATAACTTATGTGTCCAAATAAAAGCCTATGTGCAAATCTACTACCGCTGGAATAGATGTACAATTGAGGTTATCCTAAGAGCTTGGGTATTAAGTGTACACCTAAAAATTAGGTGGGTCGGCATGGGTTTAAGTTTGTTGGGTCAACCGGACCATTTGGTTAGCCCTATCAATAGGACGACTTATTTTTAACATGACCCAATCATCAACTGAGGGTTTATTTTGGTCTATAAGAAGAACCTTACTAGTCAAGCCAAATATAGGCCCTAGGGATAGCCTATATATCTTGAGACCCAAACATGGTTTGGTAACTATAGTAGTTAGACTCATAATGTAAGGCCCTAAAACATTATTAGGAAGGTTAATTACATGAATAAGTATAAGTTATTAGTTATAAATTGGTTATGTGTGTTAAACATGTTAAATATCATGTTTAGGGGATGTATGCTCATGTGGTTTATATTAGATGCTAATCGAGCTTATGATCGGGGATAACACGTTTAAAGAATATGACTAGTGAAAAGCCCCGGATTATGATAATCTCAAATTAAAATATAATTTCCTTTTAAATTAATGCGGAAGCGTTGAGATGGTTTTAACTTTCAAAAATAATAACAAGTTTTAATATCTTCAAAATGAATTAAAGCATAATTCAAGTCCTAGAATTTGCCTAAGATATGATTAACAATTATATCCAAAGTTAGGCGAAACCAAATTAATGCAAGTGACAAGAATTACACAATTTCACCCAATATTTAATTTAAGTCCCAAATTAAATGAGTGTGAGAATTAAACCGAATTTTATCTTGAAATTATCCTAAGCATGCGTTCTAAATTTTGTGCAAGATAAAATTAAACAATGTCACACTACACCGCGATGTACGAGGAAAAACCCACTAACGGGAAAAAACCTCGGGGTGGCCCTAGCCTCAAATCCACTAAAAATGGTATTACAAAATACAAGACAAAAGACTTACTTCCTAAACTCGAACCCTCTCAAGCCGTGACGCTTCTTCTTGTATCGACCTCCAATTAGCGGATAACCAATGGAGCTCCACCGTGGTCTCGGAATACACCGATAGGACTTTAAACGGACACCGTCACCCGAACATGGAGCCTTTCTCCAAACGGGTAGAATATCACCAAAAGTCTTCTTTGTGATGGGGTGTAGAAGCAAACCCGAAACGTCTCTTGAATTCGGTAGAGAAAACCGGTGCCAAAAACTCCAAGTAAAGATATGTATATATGGAACTTGGATAAACAACTATTGGGTGTAAACTGGAGTGTGTATGAATTTTTCTTTAGAAATTGACACTCAAAACATGAACATTTTCCCTAAAAAGATTAGCTCTCAAACTCTCTCTAAGAGATGGATATGAAATGGAAAAGTTATCTTGGAAAATGTGTTTCCCGCACATAATAAAGTATGTAAAAGTTGGTTAAAAAACAAGTGGGGAAAGTGGGAGAAAACTGCAAAAAAACTGCTCAAAGCTGTTCCCGCCCTGGCGTCTCGTTCGAACGAACTTGACTCTCGTTCGAACGAGACTTCTAACGAGCGACCAGCCTGGGCTCGTTAGAATCTCGTTAGATACCTCGTTAAAACGAAAAACTCGTTCGAACGAAACTTCTAACGAACGACCAGAAAGTTTGTAAAATTCGATTTTGGCCCAGAAACTTTTATAAACTTTTATATACTTAATTTAAAGTTTCAATTTGATTCTTTCTGAAAATAAAATGCAGTTTTTATTTCTCCTAACACCCAATACATATTGTTCCAAACTCCTATATAAATATAATTACATTCATACCTTGGGAGCATGGAACCTTAGTTGATGACGTGCAAACGAGGCACATAAATTACGGCATGTTGATGATGCTTTATACTCTTTGCCGCTACGTCTTCAACAAACACTTCATAGGTCTTGAATATTACAATTAAATAAAATCCTATGAATAAATGTTTTTGTCCGGAATTGAGCCAAAACTATAAGAGGACTCAATTGGAAATTTGTGTCCTTACAAATCTCCCCCTTTGGCTATTCCGGGACAAAAACCAAACAAAAATCCTAAAGGGCCGTCAAGCTCTACTAGACTCAAAACATAACCCGCCCAATCTTGACTCAACCCAAGGATCAAACGCTTTGCCGTAGAAAGATGCCGCTATAGAATAATTCCTGCACACTTAAGCAAACTCATCAAATGCATAGGGAATATCAAAGTATTAAATGCAATTAATTAATTACTCCCCCTAAATTAATTCTCCCTTTAAACACATGACCTACTTAGAAAGACGTCTCCCCCTAAGATAAATCTCCCCCAAACGAAGATACGATAATAATAGGATTAGATACCATTTCTCCCCCTATCATCATTCTCCCCCTTTTTGTTCGGGAATAGGCAAAGGATAAAGAACTAAGAAACAGCAAGTGAAAGCTTAAAGTGATAAGACATGAAAGCATATGGGCAATTAAAAACAAGGCAAAGACAAACAAATATCATATATATATATACTAGAAATATATCAATGGACCACTTGCATATATATATAGATATAAACACACACATGACACAAAATACAATAAGTTTGCACACTCGTATGGCAAAAATGTGTCATATGGAAACGGAAGTGTAGGGGTGTGAACTAGCAACAATTAAATTTAGACCCAAGCACTTAAGAAACATTCACGGAGTTCTCATTTGATTGCAAACTTCATCACACTTAAATATAACCTCATGTGACAATATAAAGATTGAACTCAATGAACAAACATACACAATGCATACAAGCCTAGCATGATGATGATTCTACAAACCAAATAGAGTCATGACATTAAAGACAACTAGGATAAACGGACATTGTGCAAACCGTTGATATACCATCCAATTCTCCCTCAATGAGCATATATATTCTTTTGTTTGTGAATGAATATATCAAACAAACATAGGCCTTGGCAATTGCTTTCTTTTAAATGCCAGATATTCTGTTTTTAGGCCTTTGGATCACGTATTTCTTTTAGATCCAATCAACGGTGGCTTACAATCGCAAAGGATTTAATTCATCCTTTCGGAGCCCTTCCCCGTGCATATATTTATTGATCATGTTTTCATTTTTCGCACAAATCTCACATGCAACGGATTTTGACATGCACTAGTCCTCCTAGGTCATAGATATGTAGATGACTAGATTGATAGGAGAACACCTCAAAAAGCTCAAATATAACATGTGACATTAAGATTTCAAAAGATCTCGTGGATGTGTGAATAGAGGCATATAGAAATAGAATCCATTTAAACAATACAAAATCCAACTACTCCATATAAAACATGGTAAAGAACATTTTAAGGATTGAACATCTAAACCAAAAGTTCTAGCCACATGGGAGCGTAAACGATAGGATTCAAACACAAATATATGCCACATAAAGTGTGTCAAACAAAAATACACACAAAACAAAATCTTTTTGAGTTTTTAACATTTGTCAAAAATAAATATTTACTCAAAAGGACAAACAAAAATCATTTGTATTTTTTCATTAAGCTTAAATGAAATAAATAAAACACAAATGATAAACTAAAAATCTTTTTATATTATGCAGTCAATTCAAACACAAAATATAATACAAAAAGATAAGCAAGTCATAGTTTCTAGCATGTGATATGAAATAAGGCAATGACTATAAAATGACTAAACAAGCATACATTTAGCATATGAATATAGCATGAAGTACAAACACTAAAGTATGCAAACACTAACACAATTATCCTTTAGATTTAGCAAGGGAGGAGGCATGTGTAAGTAAATGAGAATCAAAATCCCTATTTTGTAAGGCAACCAAGTCGGATTTCCTAACCCAAATTAATGAAGAATTACTATCTTGGGGTGTAGAAATATTAGCTATCGTGGTTACTTTACTATGGGATTTTCTAGGAATTCGTTTAAGATCTAAACAAAATTTCCTAAGATGACCTTGTCGACCACAATGTGTACAAGTAAGAGCATGTCGAAAAGATTTATCGAAGGAGTGATCATTAAATGCATTCCTAGAAGATTCTCCTAAAACATTGGTTTTGACTTTAGGGTTAAAATCATTACAAGAATTGAAGCCTAAACCAAAAGTGTCATTTTTAATTTGGACCGTTCCTAACATTTTATCTAGTTTTTCCGAACGACACTCCAAATCAAATTTGACATTACTAGAATCTTTTAATTTATTTTGCAATTCTAAAATTTTAGATTCTAGTAAAACATTTCGATCTTCAAAACCAAGAAGCTCCTTTTTCAAGGATTCCATTAAACCCCTAAGGCTATCTCTCTCGCCTTCTACATAGTTAAGCTTCTCTTGAAGAGTTCTCTCATGTGTCCTAAGGTCTTCGATTAAGGAACTTTCATCAATGACCTTGACACTCTCTCTTAAACTCGCTTCTAACTTCAAATTAGCTCTTTTCAATTTAATAGATTCTTTATATAATTCATGAAAAGCATTTTGAAGTTCACTCATATCAACCTCTTCTTCATTTTCACTCTCTCTTTCTTCTTCACTCTCACTATCATCAAAAATAAGAGAATCATGTACAATGACCTTGGAAGTGGCATGTGCTATAATTTCATCATCCGATGATTTCTCATTATCACTCACATGTGCCATAAAAGCCACAAAATTTTTCTTAGTGGGGGATTCGGGCTTCTCTTCCTTATCACTATCACTAAGGGTCGCATTATATGAAATGGGTCGTTTACCCTCTTTCCTTAGTTTAGTGGGGCACTCAAAAGCCCTATGGCCATAACCTTCACAACCAAAACATTTATTAGACTCGTCCCTATCAATATTTTCATTACTAGGTTTAGGGATCTTATCGGCTTTAGAAATCTTCTCATTTTTATCATGTTTAGAAGATTCAAATTTCTTAAAATCATTTTTAACTTTATCTTTGTTAAATTTAAGAAATTTTCTAAATTTACGAGCAAACAAAGCCATATCTTCCGAGTCACTATCACTATCGCTCTCTACTACTTGTTTAACCTCTTTGCGGTCTTTTAAAGCAACGCCCTTTTCAATTTTCTTTTCAGTTTTAGAGGGAAACATATCTAGTTCATAGGTTTGTAAATCACCTACAAGCTCTTCTAATTTCGTAGAGGCTAAAGTGGGTAAAGAATTTAAAACGGTCACCTTTGGAATAAATCTATCGGGTAGGGACCTTAAAATTTTCTTTACTACACGGTCGTCAGGTATTTTCTCTCCCAAGTTAAAGGATGAATTAACAATATCAGAAAGTCTAGCATAAAATTTATCAAATGTTTCTTTTTCATCCATTTTGATAGTTTCAAATAGAGTAGTGAGGTTTTGGAGTTTAGAAGCTTTAACGACACTAGTTCCTTCATGAGTTAATTGTAAAATATCCCAAGCTTCTTTAGCGGTTTCACACGTCATAATACGTCGGAATTCATCCGGTGCGACAGTGCTAAATAAGGCATTTAAACCACGGGAATTAAAATTTGCTAGCTTAAACTCATTTTCAGTCCATCTATCGACGGGTTTGGGAACACGTTCATTTTCAATAAGATGAGTTGGTGGGGAGTACCCGTTAACAACAGACATCCAAACTCTCTCGTCAATAGATTTTAGTGCCGATCTCATTCGCGCTTTCCAATACGCGTAGTTTGAACCATCAAAAATAGGAAATTTTGAAAATGGGGAAAAATCCATTTTAGCCAAAAATTAAAGGATCTTTAATGAAATAATTTATCGTTTTTGGCTCTGATACCAATTTGAAAAGCCCCGGATTATGATAATCTCAAATTAAAATATAATTTCCTTTTAAATTAATGCGGAAGCGTTGAGATGGTTTTAACTTTCAAAAATAATAACAAGTTTTAATATCTTCAAAACGAATTAAAGCATAATTCAAGTCCTAGAATTTGCCTAAGATATGATTAACAATTATATCCAAAGTTAGGCGAAACCAAATTAATGCAAGTGACAAGAATTACACAATTTCACCCAATATTTAATTTAAGTCCCAAATTAAATGAGTGTGAGAATTAAACCGAATTTTATCTTGAAATTATCCTAAGCATGCGTTCTAAATTTTGTGCAAGATAAAATTAAACAATGTCACACTACACCGCGATGTACGAGGAAAAACCCACTAACGGGAAAAAACCTCGGGACGGCCCTAGCCTCAAATCCACTAAAAATGGTATTACAAAATACAAGACAAAAGACTTACTTCCTAAACTCGAACCCTCTCAAGCCGTGACGCTTCTTCTTGTATCGACCTCCAATTAGCGGATAACCAACGGAGCTCCACCGTGGTCTCGGAATACACCGATAGGACTTTAAACGGACACCGTCACCCGAACATGGAGCCTTTCTCCAAACGGGTAGAATATCACCAAAAGTCTTCTTTGTGATGGGGTGTAGAAGCAAACCCGAAACGTCTCTTGAATTCGGTAGAGAAAACCGGTGCCAAAAACTCCAAGTAAAGATATGTATATATGGAACTTGGATAAACAACTATTGGGTGTAAACTAGAGTGTGTATGAATTTTTCTTTAGAAATTGACACTCAAAACATGAACATTTTCCCTAAAAAGATTAGCTCTCAAACTCTCTCTAAGAGATGGATATGAAATGGAAAATTTATCTTGGAAAATGTGTTTCCCGCACATAATAAAGTATGTAAAAGTTGGTTAAAAAACAAGTGGGGAAAGTGGGAGAAAACTGCAAAAAAACTGCTCAAAGCTGTTCCCGCCCTAGCGTCTCGTTCGAACGAACTTGACTCTCGTTCGAACGAGACTTCTAACGAGCGACCAGCCTGGGCTCGTTAGAATCTCATTAGATACCTCGTTAGAACGAAAAACTCGTTCGAACGACATATTGAACGAATGACCAGGTCGTTGGCAAACTCGTTCGAACGAACTTGGTTCGAACGAAAAAACTCGTTCGAACGAAACTTCTAACGAACGACCAGAAAGTTTGTAAAATTCGATTTTGGCCCAGAAACTTTTATAAACTTTTATATACTTAATTTAAAGTTTCAATTTGATTCTTTCTGAAAATAAAATGCAGTTTTTATTTCTCCTAACACCCAATACATATTGTTCCAAACTCCTATATAAATATAATTACATTCATACCTTGGGAGCATGGAACGTTAGTTGATGACGTACAAACGAGGCACATAAACTACGGCATGTTGATGATGCTTTATACTCTTTGCCGCTACGTCTTCAACAAACACTTCATAGGTCTTGAATATTACAATTAAATAAAATCCTATGAATAAATGTTTTTGTCCGGAATTGAGCCAAAACTATAAGAGTACTCAATTGGAAATTTGTGTCCTTACAACTAGTTGTGTGGTTAAATGAATCAGAAAATATGTTTCTAATGCACGATTATGTTTATAAAAGTAAATTAGGGAGTTAGTGCGAAATTGGCAATGTTTAGTCGCTAAATGTGAAAGTCTTGAGATTTTTGGTAAATTGCTACTTTCCTGTTCGAGCCCAAATTAGGCGTACTAATTTTATGATTTTGGAAAAACACAAAAGATGAAAGTTGTATATGTATAAGTTATCTAAGCGTATACACAAAGATGAAGTAAATCGGGGCCCGTGATAGTGAGTTATGGTGATTTTACCAAGGTAGGACAAATGTGTCATTAATGTAATTGTCTAATTCGACCTTTCATCCAAACAATGACGTGTTACCACTACCCCTATTCCTATTGGACCACTTTAAAACGTATTTCTGATTATAAATGATATTTAAGTCTTATTACTCACAATAAATAACAAGTTTTGCCTAAAGAGAGAGAAATAGAAGAAAGTTAAGGAAGAAATCTTTGGAAAATTTCTATAAATCGAGGAATCCTCGTAAGGTAATTACTTCTTTATTAAAGTTGGTGACATGGATGAGTTATATACTTGGCATATTTTTATTTTTGATTTTGATATATATTTTATTGATACCCATATTAATAAATTGTGTTGGAACAAGGATTGTTTAAGAACATGTGTAAGAACGTGTATTAGGATCGTAAATGTTGACTTTAATGTCCCAGATTTAAATTTCCTCCTCGTGATACTTTTTAATTTAGGAAATTCAGGTTTTTGATGTTTATATAGGTTGAAAAATGTTTATTATATGTTTCGATGATTTATACCCAAGGACGAGGTTATGTATGCTTAATGTTAAGTTATGCTTTAATGTTCATTTTCGACCTAGTTGTGCTAAAAATGGCAGAACTTATGGAATACATATTGGAATTGAGTGATTCAAGTGGGATGCTAAAATATACTCATACATGTATAAAATATCCAAAAATTGTTTAAAAATACCAAGTAATGAACCATTGGTGATAGTTTGAAGTTTTGGTTTAAAATCTTCCCTAAAGGAGTAAGAATACATACCAGATGTTTGATGTTTTGCTCGACATAAGCCCTAAAAATTATGAAACATTAATTTTGTATTATTTAATGTGTTTTATTATATTGGGTTGAATATCATGAAAAGTTATAAGGTATAAAAATTATGAAAATTCCAAGAAGTTGAAGTTGTGTTGCTGTTATTCTTGAGAAACGATTTGGAAAAAGTTGTAGTAAAATGGGCATAACTTTGTCTAACGAATTCGTAATTTAATTCCGTAAATTGTGTTAGAACCCTAATTAATTGGGTGTTATAGAAATATGAAGTATCACATTTAATTCCTCCTTAGTTATTTCTGATTGACCAAATGTTGTGATGTATTACTGGGTTTGATGTTAATCGGTGTATTCAAATACTAATGACATTGACTTGTTACGTGGGGAAGCAACTAATACTACCATACCAACGAAGTAGTTTGGTATTAATCTTAGCACCAAATTCAAGGTGAGTCACCTATCCTATGAAAATAAATGCTTAGATTTTCATATGGAATTGTGTAGTTAAATACACGTGTTAAACTGTTTATGGAGAAATGTGATATTTGTGAAACATATGCATATGCTTAACACTGTTAAGCAAAGTTATTTAATGTTATGGAGGGTCCTCTATATAATGTTAAGGACCGTGGTGGGTCCTATGGTATGTGGCGATCCCGTTAACTTAAACTAAAGGTTTGTTATACTCGGGCCTAATTATGGGATGTAGTGTTCCCCTTTAACCGTCGTGGGTTAATTGAACTGTGGAGGGTCCAGGCTTGCGAGAGTTACACAATTCCTATTGGGTTATAACATTAGAAAAAAAAGGGTTATTTAAATTGGTTATATTTGTGGTATATGGTCATTCACTAAGCTTGTGTTGCTTACACTCTTAAAATGTTATGTTTCAGGTATGCCTATTGTTTGGAGTTCACTGCCAAGTTAGGATCTTAAAACGGGGGAGTGACGGATGTCTAATATGGTTCGAATATCAAGAAGCTTTTTTTTGTAAAGGTTAAACAAAGAAAGTTGTATATGTAAAGTTGTTTAGTACTTGTTAGTTGTAAGAATCGATAGTTATGTTTTATCGAAACATGCCTTTGAGAAAGAAAAATCTTATGCTATTTTTCCTCATAGATTTAAATTAAAGCATTATTTAAGGCAATTCATCTCAAATAAAAAGGACGATTTTAACTTAATTAAGTTGGGCGCGACAAATAATGTATTGAGAGTAAAAGAGGGTCTTAAAAATGCCGCAGTCGAGTCAATATGAGGCTGAATCATCAAATAGTCATGTGTAGTAGGAGTTCTTCAAAATGCCTCAACCGAGTCAATTTTGGCTGAACCAATAAACCCAAACTGATGGTAGGTTTCTTGGGTTTGAGTTTATCATTGAATCACGAAAAATACAAGCGTGTTGACGGGGTAGTTGAATTAAGGATGTCGAGCCTCTCTATATTGAGGGTGACTTTTAGTTTGAACTTTCACATTACTTCGTTTGACTTCCCATCTTTATGGTTTTAATGAATGCATTGATACCTTGAATATTTTTGGTTAAGCATATCATATTTGCAGGTTCTACTTATTTAGTATCCTCCATATGCTTGGCCATTTATATTCGATTTCATTCATAGGTTTGAGGTCAAACCTTAGTTAGTTGATAGTCGAATAAAACCCCATAAATTGTTGAGACTGACCCCATGAAGGTGGAGGGAGCTAAGGGTCCCAAGAATATGCAAGTCGACCCTATGAAGGCCGAAGGTCATTAGGGTATGTCAATGCTTCATTCAATTATATGAAGGTATGAGGGAGTTGAGGGTTCTAAGAATGAGCAGGCTGACGCTATGAAGGTTGAAGTTCATGAGGGTCCATCAAGTTATGCAAATGACCCAATAAAGGCCAAAGGTCATGAGTGTCCATCAGATGTTGCAACCAACCCTTTGAAGGTATGAGGGAGATGAGGGTCCCAAGAATGATCAGGCTGACCTTATGAAGGCCGAGGGAGCCGAGGGTCACCATAAATGCGGGAGCCAATCCCCTATTGACCTATAGTCGAATAAGACCCTTAAACCTTTGAGGCCGAACCTTGATTAATTGATCTTCGAATTAGCTCTTACTAAATTAGCCGAACAAATTGATGCAATGTTAATTCGTTATTAAATGAACTTTTACTAGGACTGGACAATCCAATTTATAATTTTCTCCAAGTAAAACTCTTGTTTTGCATATCCTTTTTATGCTTATTATAGGTCGTGACTAGACTTTGCATTGGGATTTGAATGATATTTATATAAATTTAGTCCCCAAACCAATTCGTCTTAAACCATCCGAACAAGTAGATACCAATAACCACATTTTCCCTTCAACTAATTTGTTTTATATTAGCTAAACAAGTTAATATTTCCCTCTTATATTTATCCTCGATTATAATTAAGTTTTACATTTAAGATGAGGGTGAAATTATTATCCATGTAACAATAATTTAGTCTTCAAACTAATTTCTCTTAAATCAATCGAACAAATAATGAATGTTGATCCATACTCATCCTCAAACAATTTTTTATAAAATTGGTCTAGCTGATTAATCTTTCCCTCTTATATTTATCCTGGATACTATCTAAGTTATACATTTAATGTGGGGGTGATATTGCTATAAATTTAATCCTCATTCCAATATATCTTAAATCAGCTAAGCAAGTAGATAATAATCAAGACTTTCCCTTAAACTAATTTACATAAAAGTGTCCTAACTAGTTAATCTTTCCCTCTTATGTTTAAACTGGATCTTATCCAAGTTCTAGATTTAAGATAAGGGTGATTTTCAAAAAGAATTTTGACTTGAGCCTATGCTCATTACATTTTAAGATATGATTTCTAACTTTTACTAGGAGCATTTCTTCCGACCTTTTTATTGTCAAAGTTTTTTACCATTAACGAAGTTTACTTGGACTTAACAGGTTATATTTAGTCATGGTGGCTTTTTTCGTTAATTTTGTAAGTCTGGACTTATACCCTCATAGTTTTGTCCTAAAAGATGAGCCAAACCTTTTCTAGGTTCATCTTTTTTTAGGAGACGACCCCTAACTATGTCGTAGTCTGAGAAATGATTGTGAGTCCAGATCCCAAAGCATTTCCCCTTTTCATGTAATAGACAATGTTTTGGCCATAAGAAAAAGAGGATACATCAAATCAAACAAGTAGAGTAGGAAGGAAACTTGTGTTTATATTCATACACTTGGGGAAACTTTACATCATGTAGTAAGCTTTTATTTACCTAATCCCTTTTCCTAATTATCGTCTTACTTTCCATCATCGCTAGAGTCGTCATCTTATTTTCCAACCATTGAATTTTTAACATCCTTATTATTGGATTTATCCTTTATTGGAGACCCTTGACATTTCCTTTTCTCTTCAGGACAACAGTTTTGGTTCACGAGCCTGTTAACCTGACACTTCTTGCTAAGATTTTCAATTTCATCCCTAAGAGCATAGCATTCATCAGTATCATGGCCATGGTCTTTGTGAAAATCACAATGCTTGTTCCTGTTTCTCTTAGTTGGTGGGGACTTTAACTTTACTGACCACTTGAGCTCTTATTCATCCTTAATAGAATTCAGTATGTGATGAACCTCTGTAGTGAGGGGCGTGTAGCTACTGAAATTCTCCTAAAACATATTTCCTCCCTTGTCTTCTTTGAGATCTCCCTTTTTTGTTGTTCTCTCTTCTTCTGATTACATGACCTTCCCAGCCTTTACCAAAATTTCTTTCATTATGCTAGGAGGGTCTTTTCAGAGTGTCCATTACAATTTTCCAAATTATAACCCATTGATAAGGTTTATCATTGTAATTTTTTCATCATAATCCGTAACTACAAGTTTATCTTTGTTGACCCTAGAGATGAAGTTATAGAGAGTTTCCCATTTCTTTTATTGGACATTTACAAGGGGGTTCCCCCTCCTAGATGGTTTTATGCCGAAGTATAGATTGTCAAGGAACTTATCAAGAAGATCTTTTAATCTTTTAATATGACCCTTAGGAAAATATGTGTACCACACATGTCCTTCCCATGTGAGATTACTTGAGAATGCGATACATGTCATATCATCCGGCATTGAGTAAATACATTCTTCCGAATGGTATATTCCCACATGATAAATGGGATTTGAGCAACCATCGATGTTACTTTCGAAGGTTTAAACTTAGTAGAGTAAGATAGTTTACAATTTATGGGACGAAAGGAGATGCTTCCATATATACCCTTTCAAAGGGATTTATGCTATTTGTTAGGTCACCTAATGTTTTCTCTCCAGTCTATGAATAGATCTTTTTTAGGGTCATACACTTTCTACATGATTGTCTAAGGAGACTTCTTTCATCGAGGTTCCTTTAGTCCTCTTCAGCAATGTATGAGACAACTCTCGAGGTCCAACACAGTTCAAAACCCTTAGTGTCGACGTTCTTCTATGCCCCTGGGATATTTGGCTCATGTTACATTTAATTTTAGTTTGAGGAGTCCTTGACTACTTAAGGCCTAAGGCTTCATGAGCCTAAGGAATGCACTCTCTTTTTTCTGGGAGGGGTGCTCAATCCAAGTTCCCCTTTCAGTTTCTGGTATAAAAGTTCTACCTGGTCGGTAGGTTTCATCTCAGCTTCTTAGATACGATTCAACCTCTTCTTTATCTTGTTATTCTTCGCCATCAAGATATTTTCCTTCATATCTCATTTGTAGTTGTAGGCACTCTATTATGTTCTTACCTTTGAACCCCGATGGTCCAGCCTTTCTTAGTTCATGAAGAAATTCCTCCTGTGGATTTATGATTCCTCTCCCTATCGGAGTATGAGGGTTCATCGCCCCCTCTAAGTCTCTTCCCATAATCATTCGTGTGAGAGCCATCATCCGTGATTGTATTTTTCCGATTTGCAAGCATTATCTCCAGAGCTCTAGTGAGTTTTTCTATCTCTCACTACACCAAAATGTGCCTTTAGTAAAAGTATTTTACCATCTGGGGAACAAAATTAGTGATAGATTTTTACCATTACTATTAGTAACGGTAAAATTCCATTACTAATTCTGAATTTACCAATGGTGTTTTATCGTTACTAAATCAGAAGTAGTAAAAGTATTTTGCCATTACTGAATTAGTAACGGTAAAATACCATTGCTAATTCTGATCAGTAGCGGACTTTTCTGTTACTGTTTTTACCAATTTACACACATTTTATAATGCTTTGTTTTATTTTGTAATGGTAAAGGTATGTTAGTAATATTAATACACACACACACACACACAGTGTGTGTGTGTATGTGTGTGTGTATGTTCAATATCCAATATCCTGTTCGGAATTTAAACAAATGAAATTATGCTCAGCACACTATTCAAATTCCAATAACATAGTCCACAAAAGAAGGACATTATATTTAACATTTTCATTTTATATAAACATCCACTCTTAATATAATGTTTTCATAAAATGCATCCAACATAACATCCTAATATAATCACTCCAAAAATGAGATGTTTTAATTTATAACCAATGAATATATTATATCATTCTCCAATCTCTATCATTATATATACAATAAGAAGTTTCAAAAATTTCACATAAGTACCCACAACATAACTACTATAAATAAGCTCCTAATAACATATAGATTAAATCATCCCTAGGCTATAAAGACGCTTAAATGCAACAAAATAATCTACAATAAATTAATAGAAGAAAATTACATTAATTCTCATACTGTAAACTTGTCAATGGACCACGAAATTTCGAGGCATCCTAATCATGGACAAATCCCCACAAATTCGAGAGGTGCAGTGCGAACAATACCAATTGCCTTCGGGAGAGAAAAAAAACAATGTTAATTACATATCCATATATTATATAGCTACTATCGATATATTTCACACCGACCAACATATCGAGCCAAATTTCAAGAGTGGAGCACTCAAGATAAGCCATTAAATGTTGCCTGTAATCCTTCATTAACAGTCATTACAAACATTTATATATTATTTTTAATTACATAAATCAATTGCACAAAAGGCTTACACGTTAACGTTGCGTAAGGCTTACTCCTCGTTTTTTGACAAGAAAACGCCTTACGTCTCACTTTTTCCTTTTCAAAAATTTATGGTAGCGTCAATAAAAAAATCAAAAGTACCTTGTTGTTGTAAAATTTAGATATTTGCCAACTTTCTCCCACATGTGCAATAGTCATGCTCATGCCTAGAAATGGGGGAAGGCAATATAAGGAACAAAGAGGGGGTAAAATCAAATCATTTGTTTCCAAAATAGAGAAGCAATTAGATAATTCTCTCACCACAATCTTTGTCTGTATGTGAAGTCCATGCTAAAGTTGTTAGAGTGTCAGTGGAAAGTTTCAAGTGGTTGAAGAAATCAGATCACCTTCCTTTTGTCATCTGATTGTCTTTTATGATCACATCATTTAACGGCTGGAGAAATTAAGCTAAACCCACCATGTTAGGTTTTTGCAGAATAAGCTTTCACAAATTCAATATCATAGATTCATATCACCAGTCTATAAATAATTAAGAATGAAAAAAATATGATGATAAACTTCCATTACAATCCAATCACCAATATATTAACCAGAGAGGATTGTAAAAAGTTTAGAACCCATATAGGCATGCATCCAACATACTATAGTCAAGCTTTCCATAAATCCAATATTTTAAAATTCATAACATCAGTCGGTACTTTAGATTATGATAAGAAAATAATGTTGAATAGAAACCCCATAGGACTATTATCTCAACGATTCACCTTTAATACTTCAGTTCCAACAACTTAGATAATCAATAGCACAAGAGATCTAGCTACCACTGCTCATTTTTAGTAATAACCGAACAATATAAATATATTCCTTGCGCTACTTGCAATACTATTAATGAAATTTTAGTGCATCTCTAATTCTGACCTTAGTCGCATCCACAACTTGACTATACTTTGTAAGGAACAAAGAAAAAAATTTATTGAAATAATTTTTTAAAAAAAATGATACTATGGCCGATGAAATATAAAATAACGTAGTAGTCCCTATTGATTTTGATAAGGAATTAATTTTATTGATGATGATAATGTTAGTAAATGTTTGGCCGCACAAAAAAAAGCTTCAGGTATATAAATTTATTGACCAAATGCAAAAAGAATTCATTATGTAGAAGTCCTAAAGATGCTTCCAGTAACGATTGTATTATTAAATTAAAATCACATCTCTTCCCTAAAGGATACATTATATAAAGTCAAATTAGCTAAGGAAAAATAAAACAATACAATCGCAGTACCCCAAGCTCATACCTTGATCATTGAAAACCTTGCAAGGATAAGGAATTTCTAGTTCATATAATCCAATGTTGATTTCTTGGTTTTTGTCCACATAGTTTTTGACCATTCACAAAGTGTTCAGTATAGAGAGCTTCTGTTGTAAACTAACACCGCTAGGCAATCTGATATTTAAGCAAACACCATCCGACTTAAATCTGGAGAAATTTAAAACATCTTCCTTCTCAATTTCTAAAGTTTCAACTTTCTTATCTAATAGGGTTTCACTTGATTCACTGATAATTACTCATGAAGCTTCCACGTTAACTCATGAATGTTGATCAGTAACTTTAAGTTTCAATTATGGGACAACACATCCATCTCAAACACAAGAAGGCATATGACCTACTCCAGTTTTGTTGAATTCTACCATCTCATGATTAGGTGGTTCTTTCACTATTTTAATTAAACAAGTGGCATGTTCAACATTACCAGTGTACAATTCATTAGTAGAGACTTTTAGAGAAGACACATCATTGTTCAACTTGCAGTTTACCTCATGTATATTTCAAATGAAAAAATAAGAGTGTATCATGCACAATATAGTTGCAACATATTCTAGGTCTAGTGGTGGAAGTTTGAGTTTTCCTCTACTTGTTCATAATGTTTATTTCTCTTCACTACCTTCTAATATGCCAAAGTTCTATGTTCATATATTGAAGGTAATCGATATTCTTAACTTGAAGAACTTCATAACTCAGATGAAAAAGGACCTGAAGCTCTAAAGGCAAGTTTTTCAGATTTATTTGAATCAACTATCGCAGTCAGGATAGTTGCAGTTATTTCCTATAATTTGTAATTAAAAAAGTTAATCATGCTTGAAAGAGAAACTTCTAAATTAATTGTCGTATAAATTGAGAGATAAACTTAAAATCTAAAATGAAACACACCATAATAGAGTCAGTTAAGGAACACAATGTTATTATAAAAAACATAGCTTTAAACTTCAACGCATTAGTCTTATATGTGTATAAAGTGGAAACTTAATAATTAATCTACAATTTGTTATCTTAGAGCATCGACCTTTACTTACATGAAGCTTGGATTCCTTTACATATTTGAACTACGAGAATGTCAGAACGTTAATGATTCTTCAATAATTGTGTTTTAAGAAATCAACATTGTAACTCGTATGAACTAACCGCATAGTCATAAGACTCTCGATTTGGGAATAGGACTAAAATAAGGAAATAAGTAGCCTATGGCGTGGAAACATGCCTCTAGGGGAACCCCAAAAAAAATCTCAAACGGACCTACGAGGGGCATGAACACCTCGCACGGGGCTAATATAACTCATAAGAATCGACCGCGTAGTCACAGGACTCCCGATTTGGGAATAGGAGTAACATTTGCAAATAAGCAAACTCAGGCTTGAAAACATGACCTAAAGGAAAAACCCAAAACAGCCCCCAAATGGCCCTGTGAGGAGCGCAGACACCTCGCACTAGACCAACGTAACTTATAGGAACCGACCACATAGTCACGGGACTCCCGATTTATGAATAGGTCTAAAATTTACAAATAAGCAGACTTAGGCTTGAAAACATGGCTCTAAGGGAAAAGTCAAAAAAAATCTCTAATAACCCCGTAAGGGGCGCGAACACCTCACACGAGACCAATATAACTCATAGGAACTGATCACGTAGTCACGGGACTCCCGGTTTAGGAATATGACTAAAATAGGCAAATAAGAAGACTTAGGCTTTGAATCATGCCCCTATGGGAAAACCCAAAATAACCCTCGTACGGCCCCGTAAGGGGCATATACACCTCGCACGGGACAAATATAACTCGTAGAAACTTATCACATAGTCATAGGGCTCTTAATTTACTAATATGACTAAAATAGGCAAATAAGTAGACTTAGGCTGAAAAACATGCCCCTATGGGGAAAACCCAAAACAACCCTCGAACGGACCTGTGAGGGGCACAGACACCTCACACATGACCTATGTAACTTGTAGGAATGTACCACATAGTAGAATATGACTACAAATTTTAAATAACCAAAACTAGGCTTGAAAACATGTTAGGGGAAAAGCCCAAAATAGTCCCCAAATGGACTTGTGAGGGGAACGAACACCTCACTCGGGACCAAAGTAACTCTTTACAACAGACTCCCAATTTCGGAATAGGGTTAAAATTTACAAATAAGAAAACTTAGGCTTGAAAACATGCCCTAGGGGGAAACCCCATAATAATCCCCAAGCGGCCCCATGAAAGGCATGGACATCTCGCACAGGACTGATATAACACGTTGGATCTAACAACTTAGTCACGGGACTTTCGATTTGGGAATAGGACTAAAGTAGGCAAATAAAAACATTGAGGCTTTGAAACATGCCCTAGGGGAAAAAACCAAAACAATCCCCGAATGTCCCTATGAGGAACAGGGGCACCGCGCACTGAACCAATGTAACTCATAGGAATTGATCGCGTAATCATGAGACTCCCAGTTTAAAAATAGGACCAAAATAGTCAAATAATCAGACTAAGGCTTAGAAACATGTCCTCATGGGAAAACACAAAATAGCCCCCTAATGGCCCCATGAGGGACAAGAACACCTTGCACTAGACTAATGTAACTTGTAAGAACTGACCATGTAGTCATGGGATCCCTATTTAGGAATAGGACTTAGAAAGGAAAATAAGCACACTTAGGCTTGGAAACATGCCCCCAGAGGAACCCAAAACATCCCCTTAGCTGCCCCATGAGGGGCATGGACACTTATATGGGACCTTTGTAACTCATAGGAACATAACGTGTAGTTACGAGACTCCCTATTAAGGAATACGACTAAAATAGGTAAATAAGCAACCCAAAACAACCTTTAAACGGCCCGTGAGGGGCATGGAAACCTCTCACATAACCAATGTAAATCGTAAGAATTGGCCTTGTAGTCATGAAACTCCGAATTCGGGAATAGAACAAAAATTTATAAATAAGACTTGGGCTAAAAATATGCCCCTGAACTGCCCCGTTAGGGGCACGAACGCCTTGCACGAGTCCAATGTAAGTCGTAGGAACCGATCATGTAGTCACGTGATTCCCAGTTTGGGAATATAACTAAAATTTGTAAATAAGAAGATCTAGGCTTTAAAACATGCCCCTATGGGAAAACTCCAAATAGACATTGTACGGCCCCATGAGGGACACGAACACCTCGTAGGAACTAAGCGCATAGAGACAAGACTCCATGTTTAGGAATAGGAATGAAATAGGAAAATAAGCACAATAGGCTTGGAAATATGTCCCTAGGGAACCCTAAAAGAGCCCATGAATGGCCTCGTGATGGGAACGAAGACCTCACACATGACCAATACAACTCGTAGAAATTAATCGCGTAGTAATGGGACTCCTTGTTTGGGAATATGACTAAAATAGGCAAATAAGCACACCTAGACTTGGAACCCTGCCCCTAGGGGGAAATATAAAACAACCCTCGAATGGTACCGTGAGGGACACATACACCTCGCACAAGACCAATGTAACTCATAGAAACTGACCGCATAGTCACAGGACTCCCAGTTATGTAATAGGACTAAAATGGTAAAATAAAAAGACTTAGGCTTGGAGACATTCCCCTAGGAGAAAACCCAAAACATTCCTAAAGTGCTTGTGAGGGGAACTAACACCTCAAACGGGACCTATGTAACTCATAGGAATGCACAACGTAGTAAAGAATTCCCAATTTAGGAATAGGACTAAAATAGGAAAATAAGTAGATTTAGGCTTCAAAATATCCCCTAGGGGAACCCCAAAACATCCCATAAACGGCCCCATGAGGGGCACAAACACCTCACACATGACCAATGTAACTCGTAAGAATTGATCGCATAGTTATGGGGATCTCGATTTGGGAATAGGAATAAAACTTACAATTAACCAGGATTAGGATTGAAAATATAACCCAAAGGAAAAAATAGTAAACATCCTTCGAATGACCCCCGAAGGGCATAAACACTTCAAACGGGACCAATGTAACTCATAGGAACTGACCACGTAGTACATGACTCCTGATTTTGGAATTGGACTAAAATTTTCAAATAAGCAGACTTAGGCTTGAAAATATACCCCTAGGGGAAAAATTGAAAACATCCCTCGAGTGGCCTTGTGAGGGGAATGGACACCTTGGACGGGACCAATGTAACTCGTAGGAACTGATCAAGTAGTCACGAAACTCCTGGTTTGGGAATAAGACTAAAATAGGCAAATAAGCAGACTTAGGCTTGGAAACTTAACCCTAGGTGGAAGACCCAAAGTAACCCCGAACAACCCACGAGGGGCACAAACACCTCACATAGGATCAATGTAACTCATATGAACTGATCGCATAGTCATATGACTCCTAATTCGGGAATAGGACTAAAATAAGAAAATAAGAAGACTTAGACTTGGAAATATGCCCTAAGAGGAAAATTTAAAATAGCCCATGAACGGACTCATGAGGGACACGGACACCTCATACCAGACCAATGTAACTCGTAAAAACTGGTCGCGTCGTCATAGGACTCCTGATTTAGTAGCTAGACTAAAATGGGAAAATAAAAAGACTTAGGTTTGGAGACATGCCCCTAGGAGAAAACCCCAAAAATTCTTAAACGGCCTCATGAGGGGCTCGAACACCTCGCACGAGACCAATGTAACTCGTAGGAATAGATCAGGTAGCACAAACTCCCGATTTAGGAATATGACTAAAATAAGAAAATAAGTAGATTTAGGCTTGGATACATGCCCTTAGGGGAAAACCTAAAACATCCCTTAAATGGCTTCATGAGGGGTGTGAACACCTCGCATGGGTCAAATGTAACTCGTGGAAATTGACCGCATAGTCATGAAGATATCGGTTTGGGAATAGGACTAAAATTTGAAAATAAGTAGACTCTGGCTTGAAAATATTCCCTAAAGGGGGAAACCTAAAATAGCCTCTGAACGGTCTCATGAGGAGAACGAACACCTCGCAGGGGACCAATGTAACTCATTGGAACTAATCGCATAATACAAAACTCCTAATTTTGGAATGGGACTGAAATTTGCAAATAAGCAGACTTAGGCTTGAAAGCACGTCTCCAGATGGAAAATTGAAAACTGCCCCCGAAAGGCCCTGTATAGGGAACAAACACCTTAGACGGGACCATTGTAACTCGCAAGAGATGACCCCGTAGTCACGAGACTCCTAGTTTGGAAATAAGACAAAAATAAACAAATAAGCAGACTTAGGCTATAAAACTTGACCCCAAGGGGCCCGAACGACCTCATGAGCAACACAAACACCTCGCACGGGGCCAATACAAATCGATGGAACTAACTGCATAGTCATGGGACTCCTGATTTGAGAACTTGAGTAAAATAGGAAAATAAACAAACTTAGTCTTGGAAACATTCCCCTAGGGGAAATCCAAAACAACCCCGATGGCCCTGTGAGGGGGCACAAACACCTCGTACAATACTAATATAACTCGTAGGAAGTGATTGCGTAGTAACAAGACCCTATGTTTGGGAATAAGACTAAAATTTTTAAATATGTAAACTTTGGCTTGAAAATATACCCCTAGGGTGAAACCTAAAAAAGCCTTCGTATGGCCCTGTGAGGGGAAACGAACACTCGCACGGGACTAATGTAACTCGTAGGAACTGATCGTGTTGTCATGGGACTCCCAATTTTGGAATAGGACTAAAATTGGCAAATAAGTAGACAAAGTCTTATAAACATGCTTTTAGGGCGAAAAATAAAATATAACCGCCAATTGGTCCGATAAGGGGTACGGTCCGAACACCTTGTGGCACCCCGCCTAATTAAATACCGGGCGATCACTCCTTTATTAAATTAAAATCAAGGTGAACAGTTGGTTCATTCTTAGCATCACTGTCGTAAAAATAACTTTTCCAAATTTAACACCCTATTTAATTAAGCTATGTGTCAAAACCAATTTTAAACATTTCTTTCCAAATTTTATTTTGAAAATAAAGATTTAATTATCTACAGCAATTTAATATTTAAAGAATCACACCACAATAATCCTGGAATATATAATCCAATTAATTTAAACATTTAACAACTAAATCCCAACATTTAAAACTTAAAGTAAAACATGCATGCTGAATAAATCCCAAAGTAACAGTACTAGAAATAACTGAAATACAATTGTCCTAATAAAACAGCTAAATAGTGGAAAGGGCGACACATGCCCCAATAACTAAGAATGATAGAAGTGGAATCAAGTAAATGAAATCGTCTAATCAAGTGGCCTACAACTCCCACCTAAGTTGCAGCACGTTCCTTCCAAGGGATCCTAAACAAGACGCCCCTGTGGCTGGGCACCTGTAATATATACATATATACACAAGAGATAAAGAGGAATAGAAACGGGTCAGATCCCGATTGTGTATATGATTTAAAAATTCGTTTAGCAAGTATTTAAATTGATACAGGCCAATGCAACAACATATTAGTGCGACACTCTCTTGAGAAATTCTCGCCTCTCTTCTAATGTGCACTCTTATCGCACTAACCTTCCCAATGGTTTATCTCATCATATATCACACTATCCTTCCCCAAGGATTTAACTTATCTTAGGTGACTCTCAAAATTTAAGATTTAACAACATCATGGTTTAAAAAGGATAATTTCATTTAGTACACAACACTCATTTTAACTTTCTTGATTCATAAAGTTTTTCAATATCATATTATACTTTTCAAAACAAGTATTTCCAATTTGAGTCATTATACATGTCTTACTTACCATAACACAGTAGGCAGTTTCCCATATTTCAGAAGTTCATATATATATTAAATACTCGTATAATATATATATTCTAACAGCACCCCACATAAAATTTTATGGTGCGGGCATACTCTGCTATCCAATCCCCGTATCAATCGTACTAAAGGAAATACAAGTTCGGAATCACTCTCGAACTGTATAAATACATACACATACAATATTGAGGCGAGGCATAGTTTCCAAGTCGCAAGAGGTCAGTACATACCCTCACGTCTCTTAGGACCGTGACTACCGACTCGATAGCCTGTACCTAGGATTTCTATATTCTAGGGTACGAGTCAATATCCCCCATAAGGCACACGATATAAGATCGTCCCAGCGCGGAAACCTCAGGGATAGCAAGTAGCGCGGGCATGATTTTTACAAGTATATAATATATGCATACACAATCATATAAATATACCACTTTTATTATATCATTTTAGGTTTATCCAATAACCCACATTCACAACATTTATCTTTATTTTCCCATTATTATATATCAAGTATAATGGTTCGTTTCTAACTTTAATTCGAAGGGTTTTTTCAACTTACTACGTGATTGGACATAAATATTGTATATTTATTCCCCTAATTTCAGTGCATTTGTGAACCCGAGTGATGTAACCTATATGGATTTGATGCACATTTATGCTACTAATCTTCGTTGGCAAGTATTTCGTGTTTCGTTCTTCTCTTATTGGTAAGAGGAAGCGAGACAATGAAAGAAAAGCTAAGAAGACAAGTTCAAGGGCATTTTGGTAATTCTACAAGCAGATCCCGAAGGAGGAGTCAACTGGAAAGTGGAAGAGATCGGGACAACGAGAACACTGGAAGAAACGGCACCCAAATCCGAGCTACGATTGATGAGTTATGACCCGTTGAAGTTGAAGAAAAATCCAAGGAAGAAAGGAAAGAAAACAAGAAAAAAATTCTTAGTGTTGAATGGAAGAAAAAGCACCCCAGACCAGCAAACATTCGCGAACCCAGGGGCGAACCGGTTCGGGGTACATGCGAACCGGTTCAGGGGGCCTGATGCGCGAATTTGCCTCCTTTATTCTGATTGGCTCTAAGTTTTCCTTCTTATAAAACATCAAAATTTCGTGGTTTAATCCTCTACATCACAAAAGGTTTCCAGAATATCCTTTAAGTCATCACTACATGCAATTTCCTATCTCAAATTGGGTTTTTCTTCCATACAATTCATCCTAATCATTCCTAAACCAATATGAAAGATGCATCAACGAAATAAGCAAGATAAACACTTGCCTGGTATTTTCAGAAATCTGGTTTGGTGTTGAATTTGGTGTGGTTGCGTTCCCCGTCTCGCGATCTACGCGTTGGCGGTGGTGCAAACGGTTGAGTTTTGAGCCTTGGAATGCCTTGAGAGCTCTCTCCTCTCCTCTCCAATGGACGTTCTAGTGTTTTGAGTTATCTAACCCTAGGAGATAACCTAAACATCTGATACAACCCCTTTAATTTTCGTGGGTTTAATTACCCAAAAATACAAAATGACTAAAATGTCCTCCCGGGGTACTAATTAGGCCTAAAAATGCCCCGAGACCCAAATCAAACCCCCGGGTATACTTTTCTGACTATCTCGACCCTTTCGGACGCGTTGGCGCACTCAAAACGACCATACGGACAACTTATAAAATATTTACTTTTATTTATCAATATTTAGTCCCGACGCGACACGGGCGTGTCCCGACTCAAATTTCTAAAATTGTCATTTTATTCACTCGTGACATTTAATATGACCACTATTATATATTACTTTGCTCATTAGTAATATTCAACAAATTTTTCCATAATTACTAACTCTCATCACGTTAATAATTACAACATAATTAATTTCCGGATTTTTATTAAATAATTAATTCACATTAAATTTAATAAATCCCCAAATTAATATAGCATAAAAATACGGGGTATTACACACCTGTCATAGGATTAATATAAGTCTTAGGAACTAACAGCGCAGTCATGGGACTCCTAGTGTGGGAATAAAACTAAAATAAGAAAATATGCACACTTAGGCTTGGAAACATGCCCCTAGGGTGAAAACCGAAAATAGCCCCCAAAAAATCCCGTGAGGTCCATGAAAACCTTACACGGGACCAATGTTACTCATAGGGACTGATTGTATAGTCACGACACTCTTGGTTTAGGAATAGGAGTAAATTTACAAATAAGAAGACATCGGCTTAAAAATATGCCCCTATGGAGGAAAACCAAAACATTTTCTAAACGAACCTATGAGGGACACGAACACCTTGCACGTGACCATTACAACTCACGGGATCTGATTGTGTAGTCACAGGACTTCATATTTGGTAATAGGACTAAAATTTGTAAATAAACAAACTTAGGCTTGAAAACATGCCCCTAGGGGGAAACCCAAAATATCCCCGTAAGGGGCTTGAACACCTTGCACAGGACTAATGTTACTCGTAGGAACTAACCACGGATTCATGGGACTCTTAGTTTGAGGATAAAATTAAAATAGGCAAATAATCAGACTTGGGCTTTGAAACATTCCCTTAGTGAAAAACCCAAAATAGCCCCCAAACGGCTCGTGAGGGACACAGATACCTCACACATGACCAATATAACTTGTAGGAACTGATCTTGTGGTCACGAGACTCCTGGTTTAGAAATTGTACTAAAATGGGAAATTAAGCAGACTTTGGCTTGGAAACAGGTCCCAAAGGGAAAACCCAAAGCAAACCCCAAACGGCCCCCCGTTAAGGGTACAAACACTTCGCATGGGATCAATGTAATTCGTAGGAATTTATAGCATAGTCATGGAACTCCCAGTTTGGGAATATAACTAAAATACGAAAATAATGATACTTCAGCTTGAAAACATGCCCTTGGGGGAAAACCCAAAACATCCCTCGAATAGCCCGTCAGGACATGAACACCTCGCATGGGACCAATGCAACTCGTAGGAACTCATTGTGTAATCACGGGCCTCCTAATTTGAGAATATAACTAAAATACACATATAAGCAGACTAAGGTTTGGAAACATGCCCCTAGGAGAAAACCAAAACATCCCCCGAACGACCCCTTGAGGGACACGAACACCTTACACGGGACCAATGTAACTTGTAGGAGCTGACCGCGTGGTCACAGGACTCCTAATTTGGGAATAGGACTAAAATTTATTAATAAGAAGACTTATGCTTGAAAAATTGCCCTTTGGTGGAAAACCCAATGTAACCCCTGACGGCCCCGTGAGGGGTTGTAAGGACATATTTTACATAGCCCGATTACGTTAGAGTATGTCGTATACGACTAAAATCGTAGAAGATTTATTCAAGTTCAATCATGCATTAAGACGGATCCGAATATCAACATTCTTCAACAAAAAAGCCTCCGCGAGATGAATTTTGGTAATGTTGTGTTTAAGTCCCCTTACGGTTCATTTAAAGTGTTGGGATATTTTTTTGAACTATTTTTAAAGACCCGAGATGTTATTTTTCGTCAAAAGAATTTTTTCTATGTGTTGAGGCAGAGTTTTAATAATAAAAAAAAAAAATTCTCTCCGGTCGTTCAAGCGGCAACTTAATGTCATTTAAGCGACATAAGCATGTCGCGTGATGTCGTTCAAGCGACATAAGACCTCGTTCAAGTGACAAAAATAATTTGTTTGAGCGATTGCGCTGACTTAATTTTTTTTTAAATAGCTCGTTAAATGAGTTATTGTTCCTGAAAAATACCTGACATTTTTCGATACATAGAAACTGCAGAATACTTTTGTCTTCTTCAATTTAGGGTTTAAACTTTTTTTTTCAATTCACAAAAATCCCAATAGTTTTGTGAATTATTTTGGAACCCAAGATACATCTTTGGTGAAGTTTCTCTTGTACACAAGATAAATCTACGGTTGACGACTGCGTGTCATTTGGGAGTACTCGTGGGTGTTCCTTGCTAATTTCAAAATGTTTGTTCTAGTGGGCTACTGCGGTTGATCCATTATTGACTCTAGGATGCGTCTCAATGTGAGTCTCTACGTGATATTCATATCAGATTTCATTGTGTATGTAAGTTACGATTTATTTTACTTAGTGAAATAGAAAGGTTTACCCTTTGGGTGTTTTTCTTGAAATTTGTGTGTTAGCAAATTTTTATGATATTTTGATTTTATCCACGTAGTTTCACGTGTTAGGGATGAATTTAATTTGGTTTAAAACTGGCAAGTAATTAAATAAGTATTTAATTGGAATTTGCAAATTCGGTTTAATCAATATCACATTGACATTCACAAATTGGTATCAGAGCTCTTAAGTGATCACCACTTTTACAAATTGTTATCAGGGTGGGTTTCTTGAAATTATTGAGTGATTCTATTTTTCAAAAAAATTTGTGATATTGATTTTTTTTTAAATTTATTTTGAAATATTTTCGCAACATTTCATATGAAATCTTATATAATCGGTTGCCAGTTTTTACCGGGTCTAATTATTCTTACTAAAAATCTTGTATAAAATCTCATTTAAAAGCAATGGATGAGCGAGTTTGGGTTGTTCGCAAAAGAGAATGGAATCCTCCCACTATCATCGCTAATAATGTCACGAATCTTAAACCTGTGACATATTGGACTAAGGATGAGTTTAGGCGGAATACTTTTAATTCTTGTGGGCTAAGTACAATTTTTGGTGTCGCCACTCCTGAGCATTTTTATGTATTATGACGTGCACCACGTCTAAAGAAGCATGGTATGTTTTACAACTTACCCGTGAAGGCACTTATGCGGTCAAAGAGTCTAAACATTAAAATTTAACTACTGAATTTGAAATAATAACCATTCTTGAGTCTGAATGTTTTGATGATTTTTGTCCATGTTTATCTGTTATTGTCAACACTAGTTTCAATCATGGTGAGCAAATTCCTGATGCACGAGTGGTTAAAAAGATTTTTAGATCGTTGCCTAAATGTTTTATCCTTAAAGTGACTGTTTTAAATTCCTTAGGTAATTTTATCTACTTAAAGTTAGAATAACTGGTAGGAGACCTCCAGACATATGAAATTAACATGTTTCCTGACACTGTCAAGCCTAAGGATAGAGGGATATCACTTAAAGCCTAGTCTAGGAAGGGAGAGTAAGTTTCCAAGAGAGATAAGAAAAATAAATGGAAAGTTTGGGAGTTCGAGTCTGAGGGCGAATTTGATTTTGATATGGCCTTGCTTGCGAAAAAGTTTAAAAAGTTTCTCAAATTTTCCAAAGAATATTATTCTAAATAAAAGATTTTTTGAGAAAAGTAAGAAGAAGCATGATGCCAAAGAGATCAGGGAGAAAGAGAATGAGAAAGAGAGACAGGAAGAGGAGATATGTTTACAGTGTGATGGTAGAGGGCATAAGGCGTTTGAGTGTCCCACTAGGCTAAAGAGAAAGGGCAAGAAGATTGTCATGCCATCCACTCTTAGTGATAATGAAGAAAAGGTGAAGGATTCTGGGGATGAATCTTCACATGGGATGTGTGTAGACTTTTTAGCTATTCACATGAGCACACCGAGTTTGTCCTACGATGATGAGGATACTAGTGCTCGTGAGACCCCGAGGATAGTTTGACTGTTTCTAGAAAGTGTAATAGTGAGTGTGCTAATGAGGGTGATAATTAGATCCAAATTGCATTTAGAGATATGTACGTCGCGACCTTAAAGACTAAGAAATTGAATAAAGAGTTAGGTAGTAGGGTGATAGATTTGGAGAGAGATTGAGAGTTTAAGAGGATTTAAGGTGTCGATGAGTCAACTCGAGAAGGTTAAGATTATTTTGAGTGAGCAATTGATCGTCATAGGTCAGGAAAAAAGTGAACTTCTAGCATGTGTGTCACAATTAGAGAGAGATCTTGAATGTGCCCAGGAGTTAAAGGTCACTATAGAGGATACATTTAGAAATGTTGGAAAGATGATCCTCGGTCTCGCTTTTGGTAATGTTGAGAGCCTAGGAATAGGTCATGACGGTGCGTCTACTTCCCACATTGCACCCGAGCTGGTTCTCGAGTTTATGATTGATTCATATGTCTCTGAACCTAACCCACCTAGGCGTACCGTTCCCGATAGGAGAGTACGCCATAAACGTTTTTAGAAAGGCCTTCTTAGGCCCGTGTACATTTGCACCCATGGCAAGAAGAGAGGACACCTTAGGAAATTTTACTTTAAGTTGGGTAATGTGTCACATTTTTGCTACTACACGTGTTCCTAAACACGCACCCAAACATTATAGTTGGATGCTCCGGATGATTACATTAGAGAGTTTGCACATTTTAGGGAGCATGTAAAGTTTTTGGTCAAAACTTCACATGATTTGATGGATTTTTTCATAGGATGACACCACCTTTGAAAAACTCCACCGCACCTAATGATTGGGGTTTAGACTTGTTTTCTAGCATATGATGATTTTCATGATGATATTTTATGCCTATTGTTAGTGTGTACAATTTTTGTATTTATATTTTCCATTTTTATCTTATTTTTTTGAAAAAAACAAAAAGATTTTCGTTTTTGAAAATTTTTGGAAAAATACAAAAATATTTTCTATTTTTTGAGAAAAAATTGAAAAAGCCAAAAATATTTATTTTGATAATTTTTTGGAAAAAGACAAAAAGATTTTTTGTATTTCGTTTTACACCTTTTATGGATGGACATTTAGGATGATCTAGTCACAATTTCATTCCATATCCATGTGACTGGTTGATAGTGTTTTGATATGTGTCATCATTTCCTTTTTGTGCTTTATAATATTTGGAGTCATTAAGATGTAACTTGAGATTAATACCTACATGTTTGACTCTTAGTATCCTTTAATGCACACTTGCACAAATTTGTTTGATTATTTTTCTTGTCTATAACATGTTGGTCGAAGTGTTTCCATCTCAATCCTGTCTTTAAAATGAACCACATGCGATAAAACTTGACAATGAAAGACTGCATGTAAGAACCGTTGCCCGAGAGGAATTTTGTTTGAATTTAAAAAAATGATGAGTGAACACGGGAAAGGGCTATGAGAGTAAAAAATTAATTCGCCGTGAAATCCACCTTTAGAAAAGAGCCTGAGAAAAAAATCTATAAAAAGAAATATATGCCAAAAATGGGGCCAATAGGATTTCTCTAAGTTGATAAAAATAGAAATCTTAAAAGAGATAGAAAAAAATAATATATATATATATATATATATATATATATATATATATATATATATATATATATATATATGAGGGAGTTTGGTCGAAAATAAATCAACGGGTTTGCACATCCTAACAAGGTCTTGAAAAAATATTATATAGTTTTAGACGTTATTGGTAAAATCATTTTAGACTTTGATGTGTCGATTAGATTGAGTCGATGTCATATGAATTCTCATATTTTAACACCTAAGGACGATTTTGAGATCATTCGTTAGGAGTATTTGTTTCTTGTCTCATGTGTTTAGGTACAAAATTGAAGATCATTATTTTGTACACCCTTATGATGACAAAGAAATGTTAGAGTTTTGAAGATTTGAAGTTGAAGATTTTTGAAGATAAGTTTTTATACTTTAATTTTTAGTACCTTTTCATTTTTGGGTTCATGGGAGGGTATTTGATTTGTATAAGAATTTTGATTTAATTATTTAGATGTTTTTAGTTTGTACAGTCATAGGGGGAGATTTATAAGAACATATTTACATAGTCCGTTTACATTAGAGTATGTCGTATACCATTATAATCGTTGAAGATTTATTCAAGTTCAATCATGCATCAAGACGGATCCAAATATCCACATTCTTCGATAGAAAATCCTATGCGAGATGAATTTTGGTAAGGTTATATTTAAGTCCCTTTACGGTTCATTTAAAGTGCTGGGATATTTTTCTAATTTGTTTTTAAACAACTGAGGCATTGTTTTTCATCAAAATAATTATTTCTATGTGTTGAGGCGGAGTTTTAATAAAAAATTAATTTTCACTCTGGTCATTCGAGCGACAGCTTAATGTCATTCAACCGATAACCTTGTTCGAGCGATATAAGAATTTTGTTTGAGCGACTGCGCCGGCTCAATTTTTTTATAAATAGCGTGTTAAATGAGTCATTCTTTCTAAAGAAGACATGATGTTTTTTGATACACAGAAACTACAAACTGAAAAATACTTTTGTCTTCTTCAATTTAAGGTTTAAAACTTTTTTTTTTCAATTCACAAAAATCCTAATTGTTTAGTGAATTATTTTGGAATCCAAGATACATCTTTGGTGAAGTTTCTCTTATATAAAGGATAAATCTACAGCTGACAACTGCGTGTCATTTAGGAGTCCTCGTGGGTGTTCCTTACTAACTCCAAACTGTGTGTTCTTTTGGGTTGCTGCGATTGATCCATTATTGACTCTAAGTTGCGTGTCTATGTGAGTATCTACGTTATATTCATTGTAGATTTCATTACGTATGTAAGTTGCGATTTATTTTACATAGTGAAATAAAAAGGTTTTCCTTTTTGGTTTTTTTCCTGAAATCGGTGTGTCAGCAAATTTTTATGATGGTTTGAGTTTAGCCTCGTAGTTTCTTGTGTTAAGGCTGAATTTAATTTGGTTTAAAACTGACAAGTGATTAAATAAGTATTTAATTGGAATTTGTAAATTCGATTTAATCAATATTACATTGTCATTCACATATTAGTATAAGATCTTTTTAGAGATCAGCACTTTTACTGGCGTACGAACACCTCACACATAACCAATGTAACTTTAGGAACTGATCGCATGGTCATGGTACTCCCGATTTTTCAAAATAAGGTTTTTTCTTATGTACTGCCTAAAAACAGTTTTTTAATTAAATGGAATAGTCACGGCCCAAAGTCAATCGTGATCATTTTTTATTTTTTATTTTTAAAAAGGGGGTCATAGTTTTAGGCCATGACCATTAGTCATCCGTGACAACAATTGGTCATGGACCAAGTTCGTGACAAGCTTCCCCATCTAGAAATGGCTTAGTTACGTGACCATGACCAAAAATAATATCACACGCATAAGGTTGTGATCGTGTCTTTGGGTCCTGAATGAAGTCCTTGACCACCAATATTAATCACGCTCAAAATTGTCACAAAATTCACCCGTGATTCGAAGACATGGTCAATACCTAAATTCGGGACCATCTCCAGCTTGTGGTGTAGTAAAAGCTACGTTTTCTGGAAATACTTATCAACACACTTTTTTATTATGTAATTTAGGATATAAGTGTTCATCCTAATATGCTTTGAAGATCCTATTTTAGGAATCAAAGATTTATTCTCTTTATCTTGTTGAGAATCATTTCATATGGTGGATTCTGTATTTGTTGTTTATTCATAGTGGACTCAGTAGTGTGGTGTTACGGTGTAAGTGATGGATCTCGTGTTCCAATCTTTGGTAATTGGTGAGCTTGTATCTATGGATATCTAGTCATATGTGGACTCACACGTTATGGCACTGCGTAGATGGACTCCTACATGTCGTTGTGAAGGAGGGGTTTGAGATTTAAGATGCGTCAAGGCTTACGAGGGTGACGAGTTGTTGTATAAGTCTTCTTTCAGTCTTGTGTAAATTTCGTATCATAGTGAATTTCATTGACTGGGTCATCCCAGTTTTTTCCTATTTGGGTTTTCCTCATACATCAGGCATTGTGTGATTGTTTATTTTACTTTATCTTGCTATTATCTGATGCATGTTTTGGGATAAAATAAAATTGGATAAAACTAGTTTACACAACTTTCATTTAAATATTAATTTTAAGTTTAATTTGGGTTAAACTTGTTTAATTGAACTTCAAATTGAGAATATTTTAAAAATAGTTAGTTTCCTTATGTTCAACCTTCGCCATATTAGAACCTTATAGCATAGAGGACTTTCAAATTGGTTTAAGAGTAGGAAATCTAAGTTATTGTATAGATCTCTGTTTCATTTTGTTTTAGGTTTGATTGGGTGTTTATCTCTCTCTCAAGAGTTTGTTTGTTTCTCTCAATGGGTCATTATAGTCATAGGTTGTTCGGTGTGTTTAGGGATTATGATGACTTTGATATTCGGGAGTATTATGAGCTTCATAACCGTGCCAAAAAATTAACTCATTTGATATTGATGTTTGCAATAAAAGTTCCTAGGGATTTTTTTAGGATCTTAGAAAAGGTCCTAGGAAATCTAGATCTTGTTTTACCATGGTTTCTGTGAGAAAAAGAAATCATAATTAAATATTTCTAAAGACCAAGGGGATTAAAAGAGTAAAGAAAATGGTCATAACACACAATATTTATGTGGTTCGAAAACTGCCTACGTCTATGGAGAGGTTTCTTAATTTTTATTAATTCTCAAGATGGTCAGAATTACATGCCCCCTTCCCCTAAGATGAGGGTTGTATTTACATCAATTAAAAGTAATTGAGTCATATAAGTAACTCTCCTAGCTCCTCATTGGATCATTGGTAATTCTTGTTTATCTCCTTTGGGAATGTAGATAACCATACGAGTCTTCAATTGTCCTCGTGATACGTTCTTGTATTTATCCACATGATATTGGATTTGACGGGGGCAATGTGTTGGGCTTGTTTGGGTTGCCAAAAATTGGGCCCTCATGGTTTTTCCCTAAAATTCTTGGCCAAAGGTGGGCCAAAGAATTTTACATTCATTGTTAGCCCTATGTTGAACCCAAAGCCTGAGATGCGTGCTCAGACATGTTCGTAATTATTTTGAATCGGCAAGGATACGCTGATCTATGTATAAAATGAACTGCCAAAATGGATCTTGAGTGTCATTTCTTTTGATTGAGATGTTCGAAATCGATCCTCACTTGTTTCAAACTCTGTATAGTCATTCTGCCTCTCGTTATTACTTAAAAAGATAATTTGAAGCTTTAATTCTATAAGTTATCTGTGTCTCCTTTTGCTTTTCCATATTCATAATTCGTTTCTGATTATATTTGCCATATATTCTTCTTTTATTCTTTCATTATGTGAAAATGGTATAAACTGTCCATGCGAAGAACTTGGAGGATTTTAGAGAAACTTATTCAATCCCTTCTTAGGTTACAATCGAGTGTGCTTTTATGCCCGAAAACTGTATTGTGGGTTATGGTGGCCACTGGATTCACACTCTTTCGATGGTTCAGGGGGAATAACATTCCCCCAAATCAATTTTTTCTTGAATTTTGTGAATTTTGGGATGTTATTCCCACCCAATGTGCTCCCAATACATGGACGATTGTCAATAGGGTTCAGAGAATTATCGAACTATATGGGACCAACCTAGGGATCCCAGAAATTAAGTATTGTTATTCCTAGTCGCACACGATGGATGGTGTTTTGTACCTAAAGCTGAGGAAGGTCGGCATGGTACTGGTAGTTAGCCTTCTTGATTGAAATTAGGGATACTGGGATCATGGTTTTATTTCTCGTAATTTGAAACATCCTCCTCTCCCAGAGGGCGAATAATACCATGGGTTTTTGTGCTCAGAATGGGTGAGTGATATAGGTTAATACTTTGCTTTTATGCCTTTCATAAATTTTATTTTGATTGTGTGGTACTGATTACGTTTCTCTTTTTCTTTGTTTAAGTAGCTCGATCAAAGAAGAAAGAGATATTTTCCTTCTCATATAAAAAGGGAAGAGCTTGTGAAAGTTAGGAAATTGATGGAACCCTTAGTTCTAGGTGGTGACCATCGTCTTTCTTCTTCTTTCCTTCTTGAATATAAGAACTCTATTAGCAGTCTCACAGGTCATCCAGTACACATCATTCTTGATCTTCCACCTCCTTCACTAAGTGGGGAAGCTTCTTTCTCATCTTCCTTTGTATCATTAGATATTGAGTCCATTCCCATCAAGGAGGAAGATTTAATGGCCCCGAGGAAAATAATTCTGCTGATTGATGATGATGATGATGCTGGTGCCTCTTCTCTCAAGACTAAGTCCTTGAAAAGGACTGAGAAAGAAGGCCCTTTGGCCACTCACTCAGACTTAATGGTTCGATAAAAGCACAAGAAAGACAAAGCATGTATGCCTCCACAACCCTCGAAGAAGGATGATGTCGCCACTTTTGTGATACTTGACAGGTGATGTCAGTGGTCAAGAATCCTTCCTTAGTGTAAGAGAAAGGTTTATAATTGCTCAATGTAATATTTTTGGATTATCTTGTTACACATAAACTGCACCTTCATGATTGCTTCTATGTAATTGAAGACAAAGTTAAAGACTTTTTAGAAGATTGAAGAATCTCTCATCTCAACAACATTCATAAGAGTTATGGATGCTTTGGTAAAGACTTTATTTTTATTTTTTTGTTATTTTATATTTTTAAGAGTTTGCCTTTCAAAATGTTTTAAAAATATTTTTAAGTAATTGTTGGAAATCTGGTTGGGTCATTACAACGAGTTTGTATTTCCATTCAAATGAGTTATATTAGGTCATTAGAACGAGGTTACCATGATTGAAAAAGCTGATTTTTCATCATTCGATAGGTCGTTAGAAGCTGGTTCAAATGGCAATGGGTATGTTGTTCGAAAGAGATACCAAGTCATTCAAACGAACGCACAAAAAACTGTTTTTTGATGAAATCTCATCCGAGTCTCTTAGGTTTATCCTTTTATAAAAAACTTTCTTATAAAAAGAGAAACGAGATTAAAGTATTCAAGAACTCTTTTACAAGCTTTTCCACACCCTTTTAGAGTTCCATTTATGATCAAACTCTTCCAATTTCATCCAAACCCCTTGGAAATTAGAGATCACGTTATTAAATCAAGAAGAACATAATCCTTATTCAAAGACCTTATAAACTTCATATCTATTGCTGATTTTTGGAGAAAATATCTACTATTGAAGAAGAAAGCCGATCGATTTACACCGAGGGAAGACTTATTCCTGTGGGCAGTGTTGCAGTGTGCCATTGATATAGAAGATTTGAATAATTATGTGTCATACATATTTAGCTAAGTAGTTTGTAAGTCGTATCGTGTTTGTCGAATCTTGTACAGTGCTGAATTAAAGGTTTTGTCCTAAAGGGATTTTTCCTACTTTTTCGCGTATTTGCCTTCTTGCTTTGCTATATTTAATTTGGAATACATCACTCCATGCAGACTAAATTAATTCAAAGATAAAATTTATTAAAATTGAATTTGTGTGTGGTTGGACCAATATACGAATCATTTCATAGGATCCCCGATTTGTCAAATTGGTATCAGAGCTGGTTGCACTAAAATATTGTGTGATCCTTTTTATAAAAAAAAATTCATATCAATTTTTAAATTAGTGATCTTTAGAAATTTGGATTTTATGAATAATTTGCATAATAGGGAACCAGTTTTTGATGGGTCGTGTTATGCATACTAGAAAGCTAGGATGAGGTATGCCTTAAAATATATTGATGAAAGAGTTTGGTTTATGTGTGAAAGAGGGTGAACACCACCCACTGTGACCAACGACAATTTTGAAAATCCAAAACCTATCTCTTTGTGGACAGAAGATGATTTTAAATAGGTAAATATTAACTCACCTAATTTAAGTGCCATTTATGGAACCGTCACCCCTGACGAGTTCCGTCGCATCATGACGTGCACCATGTTTAAAGATGATTGGGGTATCTTCCAACTCACTCATGAGGGTACCCATGCTGTGAAACCTTCTAATTAACCTAATTTCACCACACAGTTTGAGGATATTACCATGCTAGAGTCTCAGTCCTTTGATGAATTTTATGCACGATTGTCTAATATCGTAAACTCTAGTTTTAATTTAGGTGAGAAAATTCCTAAAACGCGTGTAGTTAAAAATATTTTGAGATCATTAATGGCTCATTTTATTCTTAAGGTTACCATTATTAATTCATTAGGGATATTAGATATGCTTAGGTTAGAAGATCTCGTATAAGACCTTCAAACGTATGCGATCGACGTGTTTTAACTTTTAAACCTAAGAAAAAGGGGATTGTACTAAAAGTTCAATCTAAAAAGAAAGAAGAAGTGTCGTATGACTTTGAGTATGATTTTAATTTGGAGGACAGATCGAAGATGGTTGGAAAGATGCTCTTCTTTCCTGCTTTAGGCCCTTGGGAGAGGAAAGGTATAGGTTATGACGATGCATCCATTTTATATACCACACCGAAATCGATTCCTAAATTTATGGTATATCTTTATGGGACTCGACCTAAACCATAAAAGAAACCAATATAGAACCAAACAAGTCTGTGTTTTCACTTACTGCAAAAGGAAATATCACCTTAGGTAATTTTACTACAAGTTAGGTAAAACTAGACATACACAAACTCTCGCGCACCGCTATAGCTACTTTGTAGTCTTATAGAGCAAGTTGAGTTCCTAGTCAAAAGTTCACAAATATTAATGGAAGAATTTAAACGAATGTCTATGCCATTTGAAAACCCTTCTAATGCTCGAACTAGAGCCAACAACGACAAGGTCAAACAATAGGTTACCTCCACTTGGGTACCTAAGCAAGACGACACGGCCCTTATTATTCATATTTCTCTGAAGGTTAAAAACAATTCCCAATGGTATTTTAATAGTGGGTTCTCTAGGCACATGACTGGTCACATCTCATTTTTTACTAACCTTGATAATCTCAAGGAAGGAAAAGTCACTTTTGGTGATGGGAGTAGGTATAGTATTTTCGAACATAAATGCGCTGAGATACCCAAATTTCCTAAACTAGACAATGTGATGTATGTAGAAGGGTTGAAAGAAAACTTAATTATCATAAGCCAATTGTGCGACATAAATTTTACAGTAAAGTTTGATCGGTCCAAATGTAACTTTTATGATCAATCTGGTGAACTTTTACTATAAGGAGTGAGGACTAAAGATAATTGTTATGATATTGTGCCCAATTCCTCCTTTGTGTGCAACAGTGCCCCGGCCTCCTATATGGACCTTTGTCATCAACGACTAGGTTAAGTGAGCTTTAGAGATCTTTAAGAGATTAGTGAAAAAGGGTCTAGTTCGTGGCTTACCATCGCTTGGGAAATTAACTTTATCTATTTATGGTCCTTGACAACAAGGAAAACAAATTCGATGTTCCCATCAATAGTTGAATACCATTACCACCACACGTGTATTATAGTTAATTCACATGGATCTTATGGGACCTGCTCACTTGTAGAGTTTAGGTGGTAAAAAATACATCCTCATGATGGTTGATGACTTTTCTTGATACTCTATCATTGGATTTCTTACAGAAAAGTTTGATGCGGTTGAGTTCCTATCAACTAAGTGTCATTCCCTACAAAACCAACACAGTGTCACTATTAATCGGCCGCGTAGTGACAATGGCACTAAATTTAAAGAAGCTGGAATGGATAGCTATTGTGATGGATTGGTCATCAAACATGATTTATCTATCGTTCGTACTCCTCAACAAAATGGGATATTTGAGAGGAGCAACTAGCCGATACAAGATATGGATAAATCCATACTTCTTGGGAGAAATATGGGCGACGAGTACCTCATATCATACGATGAATAGGTATATCTTTGTCCGCACCCGCTACACACGTCATATGAGTTATAGATGGGGAAGAAGCCCAACCTACAGTATTTCTGTAATTTCGTGAGTAGTTTCTACATATTGAGAGATAGAGAGAACTTAGGAAAGTTTAATTCCCAAAGCGAAGAGGAGATAATTTTAGATTATTCATCGTCGAGTAGAGATTATGGTGTCAATAAACGTCACGATTAGAGACGATGAGTTATCAGTGTCTATTCAGCCTAGCCCCAAGTGTGAGGATAATGAATTCCGTGGTGATGGTCCCATCCTTACTCATACTACCTTAGTGGACCCCACTCTTGATTTAGGGATCCACCCTCTTAGGTTCAAAAGGGTTATAACCCTTTCTCTATATATGTGATCCCATACTAGGTGTCAAGAATTATTCTTAACTTGAGAATGTGGTTAGCTATCTTTGCTACACGTCCTTAGTCGAGCCCAAGAATGTGAAAAAACACATAAGGATGAACATTGGATATCCACTATGTAAGATGAGTTTCTTAAGTTTCGTAAGAAAAATGTCTAAGAGTTAGTCCCCTGACGTAACGAGACAAAAGTTATAGGTAGCAAGTGGATTTATAAGAATAAGATGAATAAGAATGGTACCATAGTTCGCAATAAGGCTAGGTTTGTCACTCAAGGCAGCACACAAATTGTGGGTGTAGACTTTGACAAGACATTCACTCTTGTTATTGGGCTTGAGTCCATCTTCTTATTACTTTCCATAGCATGTCATATGCGCCTTAAGTTATATTAAATGGATGTCAAGAGTTCCTTCCTTAATGATATTCAACAGGAGGGAGTTTATATGGAACAACTAAAAGGGTTTGAAGAACCAAATAATTTGAGACAAGTCTTTTATATTAAGAAGGTAGTGTATGGTTTGAAGCAAACACCCCACATTTAGTACGTGAGTCTTACTTATTATCTCTTAGATCCTGGCTTCAAGAGAGGCGGAGTGGATGAGATGTTGTTTGTAAGGAGAGAGAGTGGTGATATATTGGTTAGATGAGTCTATGTGGATGACATAGTATATGGATCCACGTGCTCCTAAAATTCTTACACTTTTGAGATGAGCATGGCTGGTGAGATTACGTTCTTCCTAGGTCTCCAAGTTCAACAGTTAGAGGATGGGATGTTCATATCTCACTGCAAATATGTTAAGGACCTAGTAAATTAGTTTGATTTAGAATTCGCTAATCACTCATACACCCCTATGAGTGCATTGACTAAACTTTGCAAAGGCACTTTAGGTAAGGATGTAGATAAAACCCTTTATAAGAGCTTGATAGGTAGTATTCTCTACTTGATCACTAGTCATATGGACATTACCTTCAACATTGAAGTCTGTATGCGATACCAAGCATCCCCAATAGAGTCACACTTTCTCGCATTTAAATGTATCATCAAATACATAAGTGGAACTCTTTCATATGATATTTGATATTCTTTTGATACCGATGACCGTTTCCCCCATTCATATGTCGATTGTGTCGGGGATGTAGATAGTTATAGGAGAACCTACGGTGGGTGTTTTTACTTTGGGAGTGCTATTGTCTCTTGGTTTAGTAAGAATCAAAACTCTATATCTTTGTCCATGGCGGAGGCTAAGTATATTACCACTAGGAGTTATTGAATGCAACACTTATGGATGAAGAAAATGTTGGAAGATTATGGTATTTCACAAGGCACTCTGACTATTTCTTATGATAATATGAATGCAATTCATATATCCTGTAATCCAGTCTAAGATCCTCACATAAATAACATTAGGACACGTGAGGATTTTATTCGTGATCTCGTTAAGGAGAAGGTCATATCCATGAACTTTATGAGCATCAAACGTTAATTAGTCGATATTTTATTCGTAATCTCACCACAAAGATGTTAAGGACCTATTAAATTAGTTTTGTTTAGCCTTAGCTAATCACTCACACACCCCTATGGGTACATAGACTAATCTTTTCAAAGACACTTTAGGTAAGGATGTAGAGCAAACCCTTTATAAAAGCATGATATGTAGTCTTCTCTACTTGATCTCTAGTCGTCCGGATATTGCCTTTAGCATTGGAGTCTGTATGCGATACCAAGTGTTGATGTAAAAAATTAGATTTGATCTAATTAATTAATCACAGATAAATATAAGTAAAGAAACGAGACAAGATATTTTTAAAGTGGTTCAGCCTTTATGAAATGGCCTACGTCCATTGTTTTGTATTACGGGGTGTCTTGCCTTGATCTCAATTATGTTTTCCTAGTTGGCTCATTTATGTCGTGAGGGTATTACAATGTATTTATAGCCTTTGGGCTGTTAAATGTGGATAGATAATATGCCTTTATCGAATAGGCATATACATCTCTACATAGTAAGGAATGATTTTAATACAAGAAACATTGAATCTGTCCGGTCGTTTGGTCTTCCAAATAAGTAGTTCGGTAGACTGAGTAGCTCGGTACCTGATCTTGTACCATGATGGATGACGCGTGTCTCCATATAATTGGTCCATGTCAGCTGACTAATTATTGTATCAATGCCAATCATCCCCAAAAGAGTTACACTTGCTCTCACTTAAACGTATCGTTAAATACATGAGTGGAAATCTTTCCTATGATATTTGGTATTCCTTTGATACCGATGACCATTTTCCCCCCTATTCATATGTCGATTGTGTAGGGGATGATTGTAGTTATAGGAGCACCTTTGGTGGGTGTTTTTACTTTGGGAGTGCTATTGTCTCTTGGTTGAGAAAGAAGCAAAACTCTATATCTTTGTCCATAGCGGAGGCTAAATATATTACCACTGGGAGTTATTGCAGACAACACTTATGGATGAAGCAAATGTTGGAAGATTATGGTATTTTACAAGGCACTATGACTATTTCTTATTATAATACGAATGCGATTCATATATCCTGTAATCCAGTCTAACATTCTCATGAGACGCTTTACACGTGTTTTTTTGTCGTTTCTTAAAAGCTCTCTAATCAAAACCTTTCATACCTACAAAATTATAATAAAACTAGAGTGTAGCGGTAAGTAAGGGAATCAATCCAAATCTAAGGATGAAACATACATGAGAGGCATGCAATTCATTTGTTTATTATTCTCTGTTTCGATTTTTGCATTTTCTATTTTTTTAGCCTTTTCAAATATTAAAACAATTTTAAGATGAGATCGAAATATGACTACTAAATCAAGGATGTAAATTAAAGTAAGTGAAGATATTAAGTAAATCTAACTAAATAAAAATCTAAAATATGAGATGGGTGAGGAAATAAAAGTGAGAACTAACAAGGGATAGGATGACACCATATATTCTAGTTAATTAAAATTAATTAATTCATTAAAATTAATTATCCCAAGTTAGTTTTAAAATCACAAATCAACTCTCTTTGCAAATGTAATTTTAATAATAAAATTTTAGAAAGTTATTTCTAACACTCCTACAAGTCTTGAAATGTAGATCCAAACTTTATTTAACAAATCACCCGCTAGGATCGATCGATTAAACTAGTTTAAATTATAAAAGTAAGCCTAAAGTTGAAATTAAAGGAATAATACCACACTTGAGAAACCCATATCTCTAGTTCGAATCGAAAATGAGTATTATAACTGAATTTCTATTTTCTCTCGAAAATCATTTACCCTCTCTCGAGGCATAAATAGAAAGTAAGAGTGTAAAGTTAATTATCAGAGGGAATTTTAATGTAAATAAACTAATTAAAAAGGGCTAACATCAAATAATGGGATCATCCCACCCCTTGAAAGGGGATTTAGCGTCACATTATATTAAACATGATGAACAAATAATCAAAGGCATATAAAATAAAAGAGTCGAGAAAAAGAACAAATCTTTAACAAGTTTCCTTGAAATTGGCAATTTGAACTCTATCTTCTTCAATACAAATCAATCACTTACAATTAAATCTCACCAATATCTCCAAAAAAATAATAAAAAAACTATTTATAAAATATTTTTCTCCCTAATTTATTTTCTAATAAACTCTCTCTCTTCTTCTACCAGTCTCTTCTAGATTTTTTTCAAATGAGCTTTTGGGTCTTCATTTATAGAGAGGCATATGGCGCTAAGGGTAAATTGGGTAAAGATAAAAAGTGTTCATGGAAATGGTAAGAGGAGTATGGGGTGTGAGAGGATATAAAAATCTGATTTGGTTATTTGGAACATGTGGGTTAAGAGGGTATTTTGGGTATTGGGAAAAAGAAGTTAGTTGGGGTTTAGAATGGAAAAGGGGTTAATAGGGGTTAAGGACATGTGGGGTAAATGGGTTCTATTTTGCATTTGGTTTATTGGCTTTGGCAGGTACATGATTTTGGTCTTGGCTTGGTTTTGAACAGGTGGAAAATCGTTTTTGGCTTTGGGAGTAAATAGGAGAAAGTGAATTTGGGTTAGAGAAGCTACCATAGTTGGAGCTCGAGTTTAGGATTATGAGTTACGGGTTGTTGATGGTTTCGGTTCGTGTGGGGTTATGGGGTCGTGTGGGGCTGGACATAATGGGGGTGTAATTGGGTTGGGGTAACAAACAGCAAGGGGGATCCGGGTTATGGTGCTGGTTTTAGGCGGTGGCGGGTTAATGAGCAGGTAAAGATGGGTTCGGGTTCGGGTTCGGGTTCGGGTCTGGGTTTAGGTTAGGTGGGTTACGGGTATGCGGAGGTGGCTATTGGCAGAACCCAAGATGGGTCTCCAGGAGATTCGGGGTTACGGCTTGGTTCGTGGGTAGGTTATGGTGGTGCCCGGGTTTTTTGGTTTGGGTTTATGGTTAATTTTTGTTTGAGAGAAATGGGTTTAGTTATGGAGTTTAGTGTTTGCTGATAATGGAGGTAGGAGAGAGAGTGAGTGGGAAGGAAGATGATGGTGAGGGGAGATTGCGTGTGGTGAAGTGTGTAGTAGAATGGTGAGGGTGTGGGTGTGTTATGGTGTGAGTAAGGTGTATGATAAAGGGTGAGGGTTTAGTTTAGGTGTGAGTGAGTGTAGGATAGTGTGGAGTGTGTGTGTTTAATTTGTGACCCTTAAAATAAAAATAAAATCACGACACAACTGAAAGCATAAAAATAAAAATCTAACTAAAATTCTAACCTAATAAAAAAATAAAACTAAAGAAATATTAAATCTAAAATTAAATTCCTAGTCTAAAAATAAAAAACTCAAAATAAAATAATACTAATAAACCTAACTTAATAAGAAATAAGAAAATAAACTAATACTAAAAACTAAAAATCAAATAAAAATAAAAATTAAATAAACTAAAATGCACACTTGTAGAAATATGAAAATAACAAAAACACACGTGACACACAAAAATAAAATATAAAAATAAATCCTAAAAACATATACATGACTCAAAACACAATATAACATAAAAAAATAAACACAAACGACACAAATAAAAATTTAAAATAAAATAAAAGAAAAGAAAAGAAATAAAAGGGAACAAACCAAACACACACGTGCTCAGGTGATGGTTTTGGGACATGATAGAGAAGGTCTCGGTTTAGGTTACGGGACAGGGTAATTAGCTCCATAAATCGCACATTTGGCTTGAAATAAGCATCGAACTTTCACAAACATCGATCAAGCCTTCACAATAAACAATTACGCGCATATGGCCCAGTTTGCCGAGAATTAGCAACTAAAAACGATATATTCTGGGTATAAAATGTACACTTTTGGGTGCTTATCACGTAACACTTATAGATGAAGCAAATATTGGAAGATTTTCGTATTTCACAAGGCATTGTGACTATTTCTTATGATAATACGAATGTGTGGCCATCCCCGATCCTTGCGGTGGGCGGGCGGAGTAAGGATCCTAGGTCTCGCGCGTCCCTCTTGAGAGCTCTTCGGCCGGTGTCATTGGGTGAGGTGTAAAATGTAGAGAGATGGAGTCGCCAGTCTATTTTACTCAAAGCAGACAAAAGAAAGGGAGCCATCCCGAAGGACATCATCCAAAGACAGACTGATGCATATGAAACCAAAATGATTCGAAAAGGGTTCGAAGGCTAAGTTACGAAATGGGAAGGTGTTAAGCATCCATTCCACCCTTACAGTCTCTTATGGGTTTTCGCTATTTTTCTTTATTTTCCCTGTGATATGTGTGCATGTGTATATGTAGTGGAGATAGGAATCCTCGACTTGTACCATGGAAGAGATAAAGTGAGTCATCTGTAGGAATGTAAAAATAACATTAGAAAATAGGATTTACGCGATTATCTTTACGTTGATCGTTATGAGGGAATGATAACGCATATGGGATAATACGCTACTAAGAACAAATATATATATATATAATCTAAGAGAATTGAACTTAAATAAAATATAAAATGAGAAAGAAAAAGTAAGAATAGGACTCGAGTCTCGAGTTTTACCCCGAGACACCTACGTAGCCTATAGAGGCATCAAAGTCCACGTGGTTCGCATGCAAAATGAGGGGTGAGGTTTATCCCATAAATCCAATCGGGGGATTCTCTTATTTGTGTGTGTACGTGTGTGTGTGTGTAAAAAAGTGTTTTAGTTGTGAGAAAAGTGTAAGAAAAGTGTGAGAATTCCGATTTGGAATTTATGAGCAAACCCTCTTTTTTTTTGGGGGGGGGGGGGGGTTATTTGTATGAAAATAAGATAAGTGAAATAATACTAAATAAAAATTATATTAGGATATGTAAGATGAGAGAGTATAAGTGCTAAGTAATAAAAACAAGTTAATGCGAATTTATGAGAACTTAAGGAGAGAAATGAGAAAAATGGACCTTCTTGAAGATCTTGAGAATGATCTTGAATGTTGGAGAGAATCCCTTGCACTTGGATGATGATGGAGGGTAGTGAATTCACCAAGTTTGTAAAAAGGATGAAGAAAAGTGAAGGTTGGAAAGGGATTTGGATGTGGAAATCACGTTGACTTCGAGAGAGGTTTTTTGGATTTTCTGAGAGTTATGTATATCAGATATGGGCTCCCTTTGCAATGAGGACAAGGCCTCCTATTTATAGGCCCAGGACATTGTTGACCGGCATAGCCCTGGGCATGGTCTGGGACGTGCCGTTTGGTAGTGTCTTTCTGGTCTTTTCGGAAAATCGGACGCAGAGTGCAAACCATTGATCCGAATCATACACGCGGTAGACCGTTGGAAAGGTATTTTAGAGACATTAAAAATTCCTTTGGATCGCTCTCGGGTTTGGGAGTTGACTTTGGGTCAAATGTGGCTCGTAAGCGCTCGTTAGTCCTTTGGACGACGAATCGTAGGACGCAAACGGATCATTCGTCCGCATGATAAGTCAGAATCGCGCACGGTGCAGACTGTTGGAAAGGTTGGGAGATGTAATTCGACATTCCAATAAGTTTGATCCAGTTTGGGGAGTTAATTTTGGTCAATCGGGCCCTTGAAGCATTTGGTGGCCTCTCGGAGTAAAATGGACCGTTCGTCCGTACCGTAAGTCAGAATCGCACGCGGGATGGACTGTGGGAAAGGGATTTCAATGCCCTTTGAAGATTCATTTAGTCTCGATTGAGCTGAAGAGTTGACTTAGGTCAAACGGAGCCCGAGAGCGCCCGGTGGCCTCTAGATCAGATTTTTGGGGAAAACGGGTCGTTCATCCACATGGTAAGTCAGAATCGCTCACGGGAAGGACTGTTGGAAAGGGATTTCAGTACCCTTTGAAGATTCATTCAATATCGTTCGAGATGAAGACTTTGACTTTTGGTCAAATGGAGCCTGGGAGTGCCCTATGGCTTCTAAGTTAGTACTCGAGGTATGACCTGGGTTTGTAGTGATGAAGGGAGGTGCTAGGGACCTAAAGAGAGTTTAAGGGGTAACAGAATGGGGTGTCTACAAATCCCCTAGACGGGTGAGTGTGGAACAAACAATAGCAGTCGAATAGACACCGCATGATGCTTCTAAAAATAGGATGACCAATTCAGGGGTTCGAGGTCGATTCTGAGGACTTAAGGAAATGAGGATGACCAATTGTGTGGGTTGAAGCTAATTCTGAGGGCTTGAAGATGAGATGACCAATTCTGCGGGTCGAAGACAATTCTGAGGGCTTAAGGATGAGGTGATCGATTCTGCGGGTCGAAGCCAATTCTGAGGGCATAAGGATGAGGTGACCGATTCTGCAGGTCGAAGCCAATTCTGTGGGCTTAAGGATGAGGTGACCGATTCTGTGGGTCGAAGACAATTCTGAGGGCTTAAGGATGAGGTGATCGATTCTACGGGTCGAAGCCAATTCTGCTGGCTTTAAGGTGAGATCACCAATTTTGCGGGTTGAAGTGATTTCTGCGGGCTTTAAGGTGAGATGAACAATTATGTGGGTAACAGACAATTCTGAGGGATTAAGGTGATGATCCAAGACCGAGGTCGATTCTGACCTGAGAAAGGTGACGACCAAGGATTGAGGTCAATTTTTACCTCAGAGAGGTGACGACCGAGGAGCGAGGTCAATTCTGACCTAACTAAGGTGACGATTCAAGACCGAGGTCAATTCTAACCTAAGAGAGGTGACTACTGAGGACTGAGGTCAATTCTGACCTAACTAAGGTGACGATCCAAGATCGAGGTCAATTATGGCCTAAGAGAGGTGACGGCCGAGGACCGAGGTCAATTCTGACCTAATTAAGGTGACGATCCAAGACCGAGATCAATTCTGACTTGAGAGAGGTGATGATCGAGGACCGAGGTCAATTATGACCTAACTAAGGTGATGATTCAAGGCCGAGGTCAATTCTGACCTAACTAAGGTGACGATCCAAGACCGAGGTCAATTCTGACCTAAGAGAGTGTAAAGATTGGATTTTGGGTTCCGCTGGGGAATAGAGAATGAGCTGGGGGAAAATGTAGAGTGTCCTTTGGAGACATGGATGGGGAAAATGATTTTCGGGAGTTCCGCTGGGGAAATTATCTTGTGATGTTTTTTAGTCGGGTATCTGATTGCTGGGGATATCCTTGTCATTTTGGGGATTTTACGGAGGAAAGGCAAGTTTGATGCCGTAAACTCCACTGGGGAAGTGATTAGGTGGTCTAGGTATTGGACATATTGCCCGAGGAGGTTTGATATCTTTGGGGTATAGGAGGTGATCCTTAGAGATTCTCCGGAGACATTATCGGGAGGAGTTTTACTTGGCTCTTGAGAGTTCCGCTGGGGAGATAGGGGTTCCGCTTGAGGGAATGCAAAATTTTCTTGGCGAAAATGTTCTAAATCTTTCCGAGGATTTTTAGGATTTTTCTAAGGATTTTTTCGAATTTTCTTGTATTTTCTGGGAATTATTGTACGAAATTTTAAGGGGGGTGCCGGTCGACATGGTGTGAGGGGTGCCATTCGGCAGTGGCACGGACTTTTGGACTGCCTCGGGAAGGTAAAGTGGCAGTGCCGATTGGTGGGTGGGGGGTGAATGCCGATCGGCATGACCCTTGGCATCCTATATAAAGGGGGAGAATTCCCTTCATTTTTCACAGTTTCTTGCTTTCTTTATTTCTGCAATTTTCCTCTGCAAATCATTCTAGCCTTCCGATCTTTAAGAAATGGCCGCCTTTGTGAGCACTGTAGCGCATAGGAAATGGTTGACTGTTATGGCTAGGCGAACATGGAGTGGAGGGCCAGGGTGCCTCTTGCTTTGGGGAGCGAGAACTCCTTTGATGCATTCGAGCCTATTGCAGTTGAGCAGACCTTTCTATGGGAGCCATCGCGTCATCGCTTTTCGAGGGTGGTGAGCCTCGATGGTTATGTAAGTAACCTAACTTTTGACATTCTTCTCTCTTTTTTCTCAGTGATTTTTCCTTGCTTCTTGAATTTTTGACAAGGTTTTTTCTTTTGACGGTCTGATATCTCTTTGAAGAACATGCGTGCCCGTGGGATGACGAGGCTTAAGGGCATCTGGGAGCATCTTCCACCCATGGTGGATTGGGTGGTATCATCAGCAGGTTTTGGGAGGTGAGAGTTTGCACTAGATGAGATGCCTCGCTCGACAGCGGTCTTATGTGCTTTGGGGGAGAGTTGGTGGGATACTACCCACACCTTCCATTTTGGGTTTGGGGATATGATCGTGACTCCCATAGACGTGCAATAGCTACTGGGGCTAGATTGTGATGGAGAGCAGATAGAGGTGGATCGCTCTCTGAGGGTGAGGCTGGAGGCGGTGCGGGCGGCGCTTGATGACGTAGGGAGGATAGTTTCTAGATATTCCATCCGGTTGTCCTTGCTGAAAGATGTTTTGCTGAGTAGGGTGGTTGATGTGGAGGGCGGGCTTCAGGTGAGGCAGATGGCCCGATTGTTCATATTGTTGGTGCTGGGAGGTTTCATGGTGGCGTCGAGCGGCGACGTCATCCATTTGTGGTTCTTGTTGTACTTGAGGATGTTTTCGAACATCCCTCTCTATGATTGGGGGAGCCTGACTTTGGCTACCCTCTATTTTCTTTAGACGCATTCAGCCGGTGTTGTCGGCAAACTTTTACTAGATCCACGTATCTGCTTGAGGTATTCTTTAATTTGAGCATTTTCTTTTCATGCATTCGCATTTTTCCTTACGCGTCTCTTTTTTATTGTGAATTCTTGTCTTATGAGGTAATTGGGTGCAATACACAGATGATCGCTCTGAAGGACGAGACTGTTGAGGACTTTTGTCGATTGTATCAATGGCGCAAGGCCAATCGTCAGTCGAAGGGATCTCTTTCTTTGGAGGCAGTGCCTCAGGTCTTGAATGGCCTGACCAGTGGTATAGTAGGACTCTTTCCTCTTCAGTCTTAGCTTTTACAAATTTTGATTATGTATTAACTTATGCCTGCTAGCGATTTTTAGGTGACTTTTACCCTTGGGGGACAGACATTCAGGACATTGGGGCGACCGGGGTGAATGCCCAGATGAGGCATTTGCTGGCGCATGAGTTTGGCCATTCTTGGTATCTCGGGGAGAGGGTGGTTCAGCAGATTGTTGAGGAGGAGGTGATGGTTCCACCTGCACAGCCTCCTACGTCCATGAGGCGGGAGTAGCTGTTACCGGAGGATGCGAGGATCGCGACGATGATCGATGAGTCCTACCTGTTGTACACTGATACGGCTTCACCGTATGACTATATGGAATTTATGACGAGCTGGTTAATGGCGCCCAACATATATGATGCCTTGCTTTTCCCTCCTGCGAGTTCGAGTCGGGCGGTGGGGTTTTCCCACAGCGGCGGTGTTCCGTCAGTGTCTGCGGTGGAGACGACTTCTGAGGTTCCATTTGTTCGATTACATACCCCCTCATACAACATTCAGTGGCATGATGGAGGGATGGTCCCCATATTGCACCGTACTCATGCGGTGGATCCAGAGGAGCTGGGTTTGACAGAGGAGGTTCTTCGACCTGAGGTATATCTTTTCCTGTTCCACTTTGTCTTTCTTTTCTGCCTTGATCCTTTTCGCTTTGATACTGATTTTTCCTTTTACTTGCAGCAAGTCTGGGTGTCGACCACTTGGCGGAGGGACATCAGAGACTGGATATCTTCGGCGACTGCCCATATTCGAGATGCGGTCCCGGTTCCTTCTTATTTGGTGCCATATGCTTCGTGCGTGGAGGATTCTGGCTCGAGTAGTGGTGGTGCGTCATCTCTCCATAGGGGAAAGAGGGCGCATCGCAGGGGTGGAAGCTCTTAGAGGGGGTGAAGGGTAGGTGAGAGAGAGATAATGTGGGTTCGGTCCGAGTCCCGTTATTTTTTGCTTTTCTTTATTTCCTGAAAAATTTGATGTAACTGTGAAGAATATATATATGCAATGCAAATGGAGTTTTTTATTATCTTTTATTAATGATGAATGAATTCATGCACATGCACTTTTCACTTTGCTACTGAGACCGTAAAGAGAAATATTTTTGGTATTTTGAAGGAAAGTTTAAAAATGAGAAATCATATAGGGGTGGAACAGGATTTTTGAAATTCTGTTGAAAATATCAATTTATTTTTTATTGAGCTTTTGATTTTGATAAAAGAGGAAAAAGGAAAATTTACAAAAATAGAGGGTTGTCGATCGGCAAGCCCCTTATCTCGCCTATCGATAGTCAAGTCCAGTCCCATCAATTCAAAGCTTTGATTAATGCCCTCTTCAGCCTCTTGTACTTTGTGGCGTATGATTTCTTTCGATTTCTACAGGGGTCATGTCTTTTGTGAGGGTTCTCAAGTATAAAAAGGGGTAAGGGTGGAGTGTTTTCATCACACCTTCACAATCTTACTTACTTGCCTACTATTTCTTGGTCTTGCAAGATGGTTCTCCCTGGTAGCATTGAGTTTGCTAACTACCTCGAAGCCTTAGAAGCAATGTGCTCTTATAATGTCGACTATGATGCTTTCAATATGCGTCGAGTTTCTTTGTGGCGCAACCATCCCATTGAGTGGAATATGTTAATGGCGGTGGTACAATTTTGGTACCCCGAAGACCTTGTATTCCGCTTTGGGTTGGATGAATTTTGTCCTACCTATGAGGAATTTTCTGCCATGCTGGGGATAAATCCCACTGTTACCACGACTCTGCCTGAGTTTTCCCATTCTCTTAGGGATTTGTTGTCTCGGCTTCTTCTTATTTCACCATCGACGGCTAGACCACTAGTTGCTGGGGGGATGATCTCCCTTTCGGTGGTGTTACAGTCCGTGCATTTGCAGGAGGTTGGCGATGCTGGATATACCGGTGCCGTTGTTCTAGGCTTGGTTTCAAAATTGCTGTTAGTGACTGGGGAACTGCTGGTGGACCCACAACTTGCAGCTATTATTTCCTGGATGTCGTACCGTTGCAATCCCGCGGCAGTGATACTAGCGATTTCTTTGAATGGCCTGGATGCCTGGCGAGAAGGTCGTTCTAACTTCCTGAGGGGTAGCCCCGTGATGCTATTTATATAGTTGTCTGAGAGACTTCACCTGGTGACTCCTCTGGAATACCCTTTTTCGATTGTACCTAACTTCTTTTCGCACTATTTCATCAGCGTTGGCTTGGACATCGAGACTTGGGAGAACTGGTTTGCAAAGCACGGGGCTCTAAATCTGTGCTAGTCAGTGCCTTGGTGGGGACAGTTTTTGCCTTTTTTGGAGCTGGGAGAATACCCGTATGTTTGGCCGGTTGGTCTCAGACAGACCTCTTTCTATTTCCCTTGGCAGCTTCTAGGTCAATTTGGCTGGGAGTAGGTCGTGCCACCTCAGACACTAGACTTATTTCCGATAGAAGATTTGACTGAGCATCTACGCATGCGTCTTGGCTCTTTGTGGGAGAATCAGTGTCCGTCGACCCATTCTTCTCGTCTATTGGGATAGTTTGGCACATCCCCGGGGATTATATGAAGTGGTTGTGGAGGAGAGTGGTCAGTAAGATATTGGCAGTAGAGACTGGACAAAGGTGGCTCGTCTTATTTAATACCATGGAGGGAGGTGTTGTGGTTTTTCCGAAGCTGGTTCAGACTTATCCATCCATGGAGCGCCTGCGACACTCTATTCAGGCAGGGGAAGCTTGGGGATCCCAGGATGCAGATGATGATGACAGAGTAAGCTCCTCTGGTACCTGTGGATAGGACTCTTGGAGAGCTTATTTTGTAATGGGGGATAAATGTAGGGATTTCATTCGCCTTTTTAAGAAAATAGGGGAAGAGAGTTGTCTGTTCCTTTTCTTATGTAATTGCACTGCAATTTATTATTAATGAAATAAACAAGTTTTTTATCATCCAGCTGTGCCTTTTTGACGAGTTTTGTATTTTTGAATTATTTATACCGATCGCTAAGGCATGCATAATCCTTTTGTTCAATTATATGTGAGAATAAACTGTTGTTCTTGGATATAAGAAAAGAATAGTATTTTGTGAAAAAGAAATGGTCTTGCTCACGTAAAATGTGTGAGCTGCCTACGTACCTTTGTGGATTTGAATATTTTTAAATTGTTTGAAAATGGTTTTGTAGAAGATCAGGCCCACGTGGAAATGAAGAGATTTTTTTTTAGAATAGAAGGGAGATGAGAAGAGTCGTAGCGCACCGAGATTCGGACTAGGGTCAGAACTTCTTGAGACGGTCCAGGTTGACTGGACGAGCCATCTCTTCCCCATCTAAGTCAGTGAGCATGACAGTACCACCGGATAAGATTTTCTTAACAATGTAGGGGTCACTCCAATTGGGCTTGAATTTCCCCCTGGGGTCCCAGATGGGTTCTATTATCTCTTTGAGAGCTAGATCCCCTTCTCGGACACCACGGTCCTTGACTCTCTTATTGAATGATCATGCTATTCGGCGATGGTACCCTTGTATGTGGTATAGCACTTTTAATCTCCTTTCGTCTAGAAGGGTCATCTCGTCAAGATGGCTTTGTCACCAGTCTTCTTCGCTGCTTTTGCTTTCAAGCATGATGCGCAACGAGGGTATTTCTAGCTCCACGGGTAGGACTGGTTCCATGCCGTAAACTAGAGAGTAAGGGGTATCCCCAGTAGAGGTTCGATAGCCCTAGAGGGCATATGGGATCCGGACGTCCCAATCTCGACAGCTTTCTGTCATGTTGCTAATGATGGCCTTGAGGTTTTTATTGGCGGCTTCGACTGCACCATTGGTTTGAGGTCGGTAGGGAGAAGATTTGTGTCTCTGGATCCCATATTCGTTGACCACCTCTGTGTTGACCACCTCTATGTCTCTGGATCCCATATCCGTAGGAATGTAAAAATAATATTAGAAAATAGGATTTACCCGATTATCTTTACGTTGATCGTTATAAGGGAACGATAACGCATATGGGATAATACGCTACTGAGAACAAATATATATATATATATATATATATATAAAATCTAAGAGAATTGAATTTAGAGAAAATAGAAAACGAGAAAGAAATAGTAAGAATAGGACTCGAGTCTCGGGTTTTACCATCGAGATGCCTACGTAGCCTATAGAGGCATCAAAGTCCATGTAGTTCGCATGAAAAACGAGGGGTGGGATTTATCCCATAAATCCAATCGGGGGATTCTCTTATTTGTGTGTATATGTGTAAAAAAGTGTTTTAGTTGTGAGAAAAGTGTTAGAATTCCCGTTTGGAATTTATGAGAAAAATCTAATTTTCTTGTTTTTTTTTGGATTTTTATTTGTATGAAAATAAGATATGTGCAATAATACTAAATAAAAAGTATATTAGGATATGTGAGATGAGAGAATAGAAATGCTAATTAATAAAACAAGTTAATAAAAATTTATGAGAATTTAAGGAAAGAAATGAGAAAATTAGACCTTCTTGAAGATCTTGAGCTTGATCTTGAATGTTGGAGAGCAGCCCTTGAATTTGGATGATGACGAAGGGTAGTGAATTCACCAAGTTTGATAAAAGGATGATGAAAAGTGAAGGTTGGAAAGGGATTTGTATGTGGAAATCATGCTGACTTCGAGAGAGGTTTTCTGGATTTTCTGAGAGTTATGTCTATCAAATCTAAGCTCCATTTGCAATGAGGACAAGGCCTCCTTTTTATAGGACTAGGGAATTTTCAATCGACATATCCCTAGTCCTGCCAATCGGCAGGTGTGTTTAGGCACACTGCCGATAGGCAGGGTCTGGGACCTGCCATTTGGTAGTGTCTTTCTGGCCTTTTCGGAAAATTGGCCACAGAGTGAAAATCGTTGATTCGAATCACACATGGGGTGGACCATTGGAAAGGTATTTCAGATAACTTCGAAAGTCCTTTGGATTACGCCCGGGTTTGGGAGTTGACTTTGGGTCAAATGTGGCTCAGAAGCGCTCATCGGTCCTTTGGACTGGGAATCGTCGAACGCAGAGGGATCGTTCGTTCGCATGGTAAGTTAGAATCGCACACGGGTCAGACCGTTGGAAAGGTTGGGAGATTTATTCGACATTCCAAAGAGTTTGATCCAGTTTGGGGAGTTGACTTTGGCCAACCGAGCCCTGGAAGCATTTGGTGACCTCTCGGAGTAAAACGGATCGTTCGTTCATACCGTAGGTCAAAATTGCGCACGCGATGAACCGTTGGAAAGGTATTTTAGTTCCCTTTGAAGATTCATTCAGTCTCGATCAAGCTAAAGAGTTGACTTAGGTCAAATGAAGCTCAGGAGCGCTCGATGGCCTCTAGATCAAATTTCGGGGGAAAATGGGTCGTTCGTCCACATGGTAAGTCAGAATCGCGCACAGGATGGACCGTTGGAAAGGGATTTCAGTTCCATTTGAATATTCATTCAGTCTCGGTCAATATGAAGACTTTAAATTTTGGTCAAACTTAGCCTGGGAGTGCCCTATGGCTTTTAGGTCAGTACTTGGGGTATGACCTGGGTTTGTAGTGATAAAGGGAGGTGCTAGGGACCTAAGAAGAGTTTAAGGGGTAACAGAATGGGCTGTCTACAGAATGCGATTCATATATCCTATAATCCAGTCTAACATTCTCACATAGAACATATTAGGACACGTGAGCATTTTATTCGTGATCTCGTTAAGGAGAAGGTCGTATCCATGAACTTTATGAGCATCGAACGTTAATTAGCCGATATTTTCATGAAGCCTTAAGATGCACTTAGATTTAAGGATATTAGGAAGTCTTTGGGTATTTTCTCCGCTGATTGAGTTCGGGTACTTTATCAAGTCTAGGATGTTTATCTTGTTCATATCTCATATTTATTTTTCTAGATTGTATCATCATTATACTGATATGTTTTCTTTTTGATATATTTTGAAATTTTTCAAAAAGAGTTTTGTTTTAATCAAAATTTTTGAAAAATTAAAAAGATTTTCGATTTTGATAATAAAGGTGAAGACGATTATATTTTGATAAATTTTTTGAAAAAGATAAAAATATTTTTGTATTTTTTATTTTTAACTGTATATGGATAATATTCAGATCACTCTTACATTCCATCCATTCACGTGACTTTTTCATAGTGTTTTGAGACATGACTTTGTTTGGTTAGTGTATTTAATAATTCGTGGATAACATTTCGTTGATCATTGATGATTAATCTCTAAATGTTAGACCCTTTGTCACCTTTATTACACACATGCACGATCCTTATGAACATTGTACTTACTTGTCACGTGTCAAATTTGATATTCTCATCTCAATTATGATTAATAACGAACCAAATATAAAAAGAGATAAGTTGTGTTTGTAAGGACCATTAGTTGGATATTGTTTCCCCAAAAATATTGATATATGTTAAGCAATAGAAATATTCTATGAAATAACAAAATATTATTTGCGTTAAAAGCCACCATTTGAATAAAGGAGACTAAAAAGATCAACGGAACACAAAATACAAGTGCCAAGACCATTTAGTTTATATTCATTGTTACTTCACTATATATGAGAGTTATGATTTCTTCAAAATATTTTAGAGATAATTCTTATACATGTGAGATTTCGAGGGGGTTATAAAGTTAAAGATCAATGGGTTTGCTAACAAACTTTCTTGAAAAGCATTAAATAGTTTGACGTTATTTTTTTTTAGAATCATTAAAATTCATGGCATAGTGTATAAGTTGAGTCAATTTTATTTAAGTTTAACATTTTATACCTAATGTTGAACTTGATTTGTTTCTTTAGAAGTATCTCATGACTTCGTGCACCTATGTTATGAATGTTTATGTTAATTTTCCTATGGAAAATGTTCACACAATTACATTTCGTTTTCACAATTAAGATATTATAGTATTAGTCCATGGTGTGTTGTATTTGTACACTTTACATTCTTTTAAAAATATTGAAAAAATTCAAAAATAGTAGGTGGAGAACATATGCCTTTTGAGATTATCATTACATGTGCTTTTATTGATTATCTTTGTGATGATATCTTGATTCTTCATATGATGCTTACTTTTCATGTTTAGATTCCGCTCCTTTGTCTAATATGGACAAAAAGAGGGAGAACAAATTGAAGGGGAGTTTTACTTATTTTTTTAAAATTCGTATGCATCATGGTATATCTTTTGTCTCACGCGTGTAGGTCATTCCTCCTTAATTATGAATTCATGGATCGCACAAGATAAAGACTTTTCAGATGAAGACATATACAAGATTGCATTTTAGCTTCTTGATTTGTGAGGGCATTACGTACATTAGTCTTTAGGGGTCAATTTTGCTTCAGTGTGTGTTTTTTACTAAAATAGTCAAAGGAGAAGATTGTAAGAGAAAGTTTAATAATTTCTCAATGTAATTTTATTTTGTCTTATCCCGTTAGACATACATTGCACCTTCATAACTGCTTTTATATATTCGAAGACAAAGTTAAAGACTTTTTGGAAGGTTGAAGAATCATTCGTCTTAATAACATTCCGAAGAGTTATGGACTGTGCCGTTACTGTAGAAGATTTGAAGAACTGAGCATCATACTTAGTGAGCAGAGTAGTTTGCAATTTTATTTTGGCTTATCCCATTAGATATAAATTGCACCTTTATAACTGCTTCTATATATTCGAAGACAAAGTTAAAGACTTTTTGGAAGATTGAAGAATCGTTCATCTCAATAACATTCTGAAGAGTATTGGACTATGTCATTGCTGTAGAAGATTTGAAGAACATAGCATCATACATAGTGAGGAAAGTAGTTTGTAAGTCGTATCACGGGTGTTGAATCTTGTATAGTGTTGAATTAAAGGTTTTGCCTAAATGGGATTTTTCCTACTTCTTTGCATATTTACCTTCTTAGTTTGCATATTTAATTTGGACTACATCACTACATGCACACTAAATTAATTCAAGGAAAACATTGTTAAAATTGAATTTGTGTGTGGTTGGCTTAATATACGAATCATTCCATAGAATCCCCACTTTCTCACTTGGCCTATAGTTTGTTGAAAGGAACTATGCTCGCCACTGACCATGAGAAGGTCAAATAGCTATCTTATGAGCAAATTTCATCCCATGAAGCTCAGGAATTATCCCTGGTAAGCGAAAGATTCTTTTTTTGTTTATCATTCCATAGAATCCCCACTTTCTCACTTGGCCTATAGTTTGTTGAAGGGAACTATGCTCGCCACTGACCATGAGAAGGTCAAATAGCTATCTTATGAGCAAATTTCATCCCATGAAGCTCAGGAATTATCCCTGGTAAGCGAAAGATTCTTTTTTTGTTTATCTCTGAAGTTTTTGGATACCCTTTTTGTGTTGTTAATATGTTTATTATTTGTTGGTTTGTAGTTTGTGGAAGATTTTGTCTCCATGTGGAAAGTCATTTTAATAAGTCCAAATAAATGACGATCTAATGGTGGATTTGTTTAATTACCAAGAAACCCTTACTTTGGACAGGATGGCCTATGATAAAGAGAGGAAATCCACTAGTGATGCCATGCGCACACTAAAGAGCGATCACGATCGACTAAAATTCACTAAAGACTAACTGAAGGTCGAGCGTGATCGCTTGAAGAAAGAATGTGAAGACCTTTCCTCAGCTAATGAGGCTAGTTATAATAATAGATACACTAAGGCCTTTGAGAATGCCAAACACAGTTTGGACTTCATCAGAAAATCCATCTTCAAAATGGTCTAGGATACTAATTTGGTGAGGAAAAATCTCCCAGTTGATTCAGAATTCTTTGACGAGCATAATCCTAGTTCTTTGCAAAAGGCTGATGAGGAGGCCACCATAGATGCCCCTGCCGACTAGATCCCTGATGTACCTACCAAGGGCAAGGCCCCAGAGACCCAAGATCAGGTAAAGATCATGGACACCTAGTTAGGAATGATTAGTTTATATGATCTTGTAATTTTCCCTTTGGTTTTCATTTGTAAGGGCTTAGCCCATTTTGAGTATTATTCATGAAAGGAGCTTGTGAATTTCAATTTTATCTTCAGTGGTTATTGAACATTCCCTCTTTGCTCTCACTTTCTGTAGTGTACAAATGTTTCCAAGGATATTCATTATTTTTCTATCTACCTTGACATCCTCCTTGGTCGAGATGCAAGTGCCCAAGATCGTCGATATTTTGTCTCTGTTCATAAGGCCCTAAAAATGATAACTGATGCCTACAATGATCAGTCTGACTTAATGGCCAAGCATAAAGATGATGTAAAAGACTTGGAAGATTTGGGCACTCTTATGAAGGAGGAAATGGGTGCCTTGAGGATGCAGCTTTCTCAGGCAAATGATGTTGTGCATGTTTGGTCCCTTCTCCAAGATAAAATGACTCCCTTAAGAAAAAAATACTAAGGCAAAGGATGACTATCTAAGGGATCATGTTGTGACGATGGGCCTTAGTCATGACATCATCAAACTTCACTATATTTTCATAATGGGTCACCTAACAGCATAGCCTGATGGTTATGAGGAAGGTTGGGCTGATGCCCCCATCAGGTTGGACGAGGCAAAGAGTGTAGCTTATAAGCATGATTGGATGAATGCCTTAGAAGTGTTGGAGGTTCATATAGAATCTAAACTTTGGTATATGTACCAAGTTAATTGTCCCATTTTACAGCATCTACCCTTTGGCAATGAGGAAAGTTGGGTCCCTTTAGATGTTATTTCTCTTTAGTTAGCTAGGAACAATGTGCCCTCTCATGAGAGTGATGATGAGTTTCGACCAACCCTGATGATCGCGATGAAGAGCCATTGATTTTGTTCTTTCCAGTTGATCATAACATATTATGATATTTTTCTATGATAATTTTGTAACCTATAACTTTTTTGTAGCAAGGTGTGTATTTAATATCATCTTTTTGAATTTTTACATTCTATTATGCCAAACATGTGTTTACTATCTCATCTTACCTTTTAGGTTGTGTCGTAACACTACCTTAGGCCTAGAATAGACTATGGAAAAAATGCACTTGGTTTAAGGGTTATATACTTGTTCAAGATTTTATCTGACCAAACTCGGATTCATTCAATGCCCAAGGATCCCCCGTAGGTTTTTAATAGCTAGAGAATTTCATGAGGTCTTTATATTTTTTTATGACGACGACCTAGAGACCTTATGGTTTAATTTTAATTAACGAATTCATAATTTTAATTACACTAAGGTAATGTTGGCCGACGTTTCGATCGTTGATGTAAAATGTAAGTCTATCATTTTGGAACAATGCTAAGTAATTAACTGAACCACTTGGGCTTTTATTAAAGATGTTAAATCAAACTGCAAGCAACATAAAAAATTAAAAAAACTAAGTATGCTAGAAATAAATGTAAAAGTAAAACTTCTTGAGATTAGCCGCATTCCAAGTTCTAGGTATCTCCATGCCCTCCATTATTTCCAAATGTTAAGCTCCATGTAGATCATCTCTGTTCATCTTGAATGGCCCCTCCCAATTACGTCCCAACTAGTCGTTTGAAGGTTTTTTGGGCACTGCCAATGACTTTTTCGAGGACATAATCGTGGATAAGGAATTTTCTTTGATTCACTCCATTATTGTACTGCTTGGCTAACTGTTGTTGGTAGGAGGCCAATTTTATCATGACTTTTTCCCTGCTTTTTTTTCTCTATGTCAAATTCAACGCTAATAGCTTCCTCATTCAAAGCTTGCTCGGCCATGGTGGGCCTTATGGTTGGCAGATCAACTTCCATACCATAAGTTAGATAGAAGGGAGTTTCCCTAATAGTTCTCCATGACATAATGCGATATGCCCAGAGAACGTGGGGAAGATCATCCACCCAAGCTCCTTTTGCTCTTTCTAACCTCTTTTTCAAGTCGTTGAGCATTGTTTTATTGAAAGCCTCTTCTTGTCCATTACTTTGGCCTTAGGCCATAGAACTGAAATGGTGTTTAAGCCTCATCACAGAAACCTTGGAAAGTTTTTCTTTCAAACTATGTTTTGTTATCCGTAATAATTGTCCTAAGTAACCCAAAGCGTGTTTGATGTTCCTCCAGATGAATCTGATCATTATAGTGTCTCTGATGTTTGATGGCTGCTTTGCTTCAATCCACTTTGTGAAATAATCTATGCCAACCATTAAGTACTTGAGATTCCTAGCGCAGTTAGGAGTCTCCCTATAATATCCATCCTCTACTATGTGAATGGGCACAAATTATTTAATAACTTTAGGTCCCTGACTAGTTAGTGAAGCACGGGGGAAATTTTTTAGCACTTTTTTCACTTCTGGGCGTAAGTATTTGTCTTTGTACATGTATGGCCACTAGTAGTCTTCTTTGATTGCTCGGAAATAAAGATACATTCCTCATGTATGTCATCCATAGATCCCATTGTGTGTCTCATAGAGAAATCGATCGACGTCTTTTGGATGCACGCATTGAAAGTAAGGGCCTGTGAAGGATCTTATGTAGACTTTTCCCCCAAGTCTAAAGTAGAATCATGAAGGTTTTACCCTGACATAATGAACTTTTTTTTGGTTGATCGGTAAGGTAATGTTTTGCAGATAAGCAATTATCTGATCCATCCATCTCATACCCTTTTTTATAGCGAGAACGTGCTCAGAGACCACTACCTTCATAATGCTAGGTTTGTCGAGGAATTCCACTTAAATTATTCTCCTTAGGTTTGAATCCAATGCTAAGCTTAGGGATGCTAAGGCATCATCGTGGCTATTATACCCGTGAGGGCAGTACTAAATGTGAACTTCCTTAAATTTTGATATCAAATCATGAACCACCTGTATATATGTGGTCATCCTCTCATCCTTAGCATTGAAGTCTATAGTGACTTGGTTGGACACTAGTATAGAATCGTAATACACTTCAAGGTTGTTTGCCCCCAGCAAGTGAGCCTTACGTAGTCTAGCTATGAGGGATCTGTACAAGGCTTCATTGTTAAAGGCTTCAAATCCCAACCTGATTCCTTGATTGATCATATAATTCTCTGGTGTTATGAGCACAGTAGCTACTCCACCACCTTTAGAGTAGGAGGTACCATCCATATACAATATCCATGTCCTAGATTGATCAAACCCATGATATTTTAAATGGTCGGTAATTTGTTAGTCACTAGGTGCTCCTTCTCTAAAATTTTTCTATGAAATCTGTCTACACATATCTATTGATTGATGTTCTTAGTTGATAGTGTATATTAAACCTTTCAATTTCGATTGACCATTTGGACATGTATCATGATAGGGAATCCTTACGCATAATAGCATTAAGAGGGAGGGATATGATGACAGTGATGGAATGGTCCAGAAAGTATTAATTTAACTTTTAGGAAGCAATGACCAATGAGTAGTGTGTCCATCCCAGGCACGATACATTCAGGGGGAGGAAAGGAGGAGGAGGATCCCCCGAGAAAAAAGTGCGCCGCGACCTCACGCCCCTATTTGAAAGGTGCTTCGACCATCGTCGGTGTGGGGTGAATGTAAAGAAATGGAGTTGCTATCCTATTTTTGCACAAAATAGGCAAAATAATATGTTGCCACTTCGAGAGACCAGCATCAAGGACAAACTGATGCATACGAAACTAATAGATCGGAGGTCCGGGGGCCAAGTTCAAAATGGGAAGGTGTTAGCACCCCATCCTTCCCTTTCGGCCTCTCATTGGCAATTGATAATTTTTTCCTTTATCCCCGTGATGTGTGTGTATGCGTTTATATAATGGAGATTAGAATCGTTCGACCAATATCATGGAAAAGGTAAGGTGAGGTCATCCACAGGAATATTCCTAAAATAATAATAAATATGGAGGATAGAATATGAGAATTCATCATGATATTGATCATTATTGGGCAACGGTAATATTTGTTGGATGAAACGCAAATAAGCATTATATATGTATATGTATGATAATTATAAAAATAAGGGATTTTGAGAAATTTGGAAAATAAGAGAAATTGGAAAATTGGACTCGAGTCTCAGATTTTAATCCGAGACGCCTACGTAACCTATAAAGGAATCAAAGTCCACATAGTTTGAATGTAGAATAGGGGTGGGGTTTACTCCATAGATTCGAACGGAATTTTATTATGTGTGTACGTGTAGAAAATGTTTTTTTCATTTTGGAAAAAGTGTGATGGATAATTCCGCTCGAAATTTACGAGTGCAACCCGCTTTTATTTATTTTTGAGTTTTTTTATGGAAAATAAAATATGTGCACTATACTAATAAAAGCGTAGATGTTAATATGTATGAACTAAAAGTGAAACTAGATTATGAATCTAATGTACCAAGAGATTAAAAGAGAGGGAGAAAGAATGGGACCTTCCCTTGGAGATTAATCTTTGATCTTAGATGAACTCCTTTGAATGTTAATGAATGTTAATGAGAGAGAAGGATATTTTCCAAATTGGGTGTGAAAATATGGGTGTTTAGGCTTGAATGGAACTTCTCATATGGAACTTCGATGATTTCGAGAGAATGTTGCTGAGATCACTGACGCTGAAGGATTTCTTCCCCTCTCCTTCTGTGAGTGAGGTCATGGAATCTATTTATAGGGCCAAGGGGTGCCAATCTACCCGCCCCAGGGTGTGCCTATCGACAGGTATCCTTTGACACTGTGTTAATTAGCAGGGTTCAGGACCTACCGATTGGCAGTCTCGTGCATACATTTTGGGAAAGATGAATGTAGCGCACCAACCATTGATCCGAATAGTGTATGGGCCATATCGTTAGAAAGGTACTTCAGATATCTTCGATAGTCCTTTGAACTGATCCCGGGTCCAAGAGTCGACTTTTTGTCAAATATGGCTCGAAAGCGCACGTTGGTCCTTTGGACGAGAGATCGTCAGATGAAAACGGATCGTTCATCCATATTGTAAGTTAGAATCGCGCATGGGGTGGACCGTTGGAAAGATTAGGAAATGTAATTTGACATTACAAAGAGTTTTGCTTGGTTCAAAACATTAACCTTGGTCAACGGTGGCTTGTAAGCACCCAAGGACCTCTCAAAGTAAAACAGATCGTTCGTCTGTACCGTAGGTCAAAATTGGGCACAGGGCGGATCGTTAGAAAGGGTATTCGGTGACTTTCATAGATTCATTTAGTTTCACTCTAGTTGAATAGTTGACTTTGGTCAAATAGAGTTCAGAAGGGCTTGGTTTCCTTTGGATTATTTTCGAGGGAAAACTAATAATTCATCCGAACGGTTATGCTATTTTACGCACGGGGTGGACCGTTAAAATGGTGTTTCAGTACCCTTTGAAGATTTAAAGAGCTTTCGCTCTGACTATAGAGTTGATTGGAGTCAAATGGGGACGGGGGTTCCCGATAGCCTCTAGATCGATACTCGAAGTGCGACCTAGGTTTGTGATGGAAAGGGGAAGTGATAGGGGTATAAGGAGAGACTTAGGGGGTCCTAGAATGTGATGTCTATAGAGCCCCTCGATGGGTGAGCTTGGAACAAGTGATGGTCATCGAATAGACACCACATGATGAAGGGAGGTCAGATCTGTGAACCTAAGGGATGTGGATGACCGATTATGAGGGTCGGGGTCAATTCTTACCTAAAAGAGGTGATGACCGAGGATTGAGGTCAATTTTGACCTAAAAAGGTGATGACCAAGGACCTAGGTCAATTTTGACCTAAAAGAGGTGACAATCTAGGACCGAGGCCAATTCTGACCTAACAGAGGTGACGACTGAGGACCGAGGTCAATTCTAACATAAAAGAGGCAACGATCTAGGATCGAGGTCAATTTTAACTAACTGAAGTGACGATCTAAGACTGAGGTCAATTCTAACCTAATAAAGTTGACGACCGAGGACTGAGGTCAATTCTGACCTAACTAAGGTGACGATCTAAGACCAAAGTTAATTTTGACCTAAAAGAAGTGACGATCGAGGACCAAGGTCAATTCTGACCTAACTAAGGTGACGATCGAGGATCGAGGTAAATTCTGACCTAACTAAGGTAATGATCTAGGATCGAGGTCAATTCTGAGCTAACTGAGGTGACGATCGAGGATTGAGGTCAATTTTGACCTAACTGAGGTGACAATCCAGGACTGAGGTCAATTCTAACCTAACAGAAGTGACGATCAAAGATCGGGTTCAATTTAACCTAACTGATGTGATGATCCAAGACCGAGGTCAATTATGACCTAAAAGATGTTACAATCGAGGATCGAGATCAATTCTAACCTAACTGAGGTGACGATCCAAGAACAAGGTCAATTCTGACTTAAAAGAGGTGACGACCGAGGACCGAGGTCAATTCTGACCTAACTAAGGTGACAATCTAGGATCGAGGTCAATTGTGACCTAACTAAGATGACGATCTAGGATAGAGGTCAATTCTGACCTAACTAAGGTGACGATTTAGGACCGAGGTCAATTCTGACCTAAAAGAGGTGACAACCGAGTATCGAGGTTAATTCTGACCTAACTAAGATGACGATCCAAGATCAAGGTCAATTATAACCTAACAGAGGTGTCGACCGAGGATCGAGGTGAATTCTGACCTAACTCAGGTGACAATCCAAGAGAAAGTTTAATTCTGACCTAAAAGAGGTGTACTTTTCCTTTGAGAAACTTGAGGACTCCACCAGGGATGATTTATCTTCATTGGATACTAGGAAAGAGTGAATGATCTGAGGATTTGTAGCTGGGGAAAATTTGAAGTGTCTTTTGGAGACATTATTGAGGAGAATAATTCTCTATAATTCCACTGGGGGTGTAAAAAAGATGTTTTCCTTAGTGAACAAGGTGCTAGAATGGATTTGACAATTTTAGGAATTTTTCGGGAATTGTTCAGGATTTTATGGTATTTTTTCAGACTTTTTGTACGAAATTTTAAAGGTTGTGCTGATCGGCATAGATAGAAGTGTGCCAATCATCATTGGCACGGTCTTTTGGGTACCTCGACCAGGTGAAGGGTTAGTTCTGATTAGTTGGTGGAGGGGGATGACGATCGGCATGACCCTTAGCCTCCTATAAAAAGAGGGTAGGTTCTCCTCATTTTGCACAACTTTTGGACTTCTTTTCTTCTACTATAAACTTCAACAAATTGTGCTAACATCTGAAATGGCTGACTTCTCAAGCAGTATAACCCATATTGCATGGCTTAACGCCGACGACTGGGTATGGTTAGAGTGGAGGGATAAGGTGGCACTTGCATTGGGTAGCGAGAACTCTTTTAATTCATTTGAGTCAGTGGCGGATGATCAGACTCTTCTGCATGAGTCTTCTCGTCATCGCTCTTCTAGGGTGGTGAACTCTGGTGGCTATGTAATTATTGCATGACTCTTGGTATTCCTTTCTTCTTTTCTTGACGAGATTGCTTTATTTCTTGAATCTAACAAGGGTTTTCCTCATTTCTTGACAGTCTAATGTCTCCATGTCGACTATTCCTGCCCGTGGTATGACAGGTCTTAAGGACGTTTGGGAGAAGCTTCCTCCTTTGGTACGCTGGATAGTGTCCTCTACTGGTTTTGAGAGGCTGGCGTTTGCTTTAGATGAGTTAACCCACGCTACCCCGCTCCACTGCGGTTCTATGTGCTTTGGGAGAAAGGTGGTGGGACACTACCCACACCTTCCATTTTGGCTTCGTGGAGATGATGATGACTTCCATTTATGTGCAGCAGTTGCTAGGGCTAGATTGCGAGGGTGCCCAGATTGAGGTGGACAGGACGTTAAGGTGATGCCTGGGGCGGTGATGGAGGCTTTAGGTCATGTGGAGAGAGTGGTTTTCGTAAACTCTCTATGCTTGTCTTCTTTGAAGGATCTTTTGTTGAGGAGGAGGGTCGATGAGGACGATGGTTAGCAGGTACTTCAAATGACACGCTTGTTCATTCTTGTTGGTGTTGGGAGGTTTTATGGTGGCGACGAGTGGAGACGTCGTCCACTTGTGGATTTTTCCATTTATGAGGGTGTTTTTGAACATCATCTTGTATGAATGGGGGAGCCTGACTTTGGTGACCCTTTATTACTCTTTGGATGCATTCAGTCGGTGCTGCTGACCGACTTTTACTGGGGCCATGTATCTTTTGGAGGTATTCTTTATTTTGCCCATTTTCCATTCATGCACTTCTTTTTTATTTCTTCAATGCTGATCCTTGTCCTTTGCAGACGTCGTTCTATGAGGTGATTGAGTTAAACACCCAATTGATTTCTTTGAAGGATGAGTCTGTGGGGGACTTCTTTAAAATTTTCCGATGGTGGAGGTCTAATCGGCAATCAAAGAAGACTCTTTCTCTGGAGACAGTGCGTCAGGTCCTAAATGGCCTGATGTGCGGGAGATGATACTAACGAAGACCTTAAATGGCCTGGATGCCTGGAGGAAAGGTCGTTCTGACTTTCTGAGAGGGATCCCCATGATGTTTTGTATGTGGTTGTCTGAGAGGTTCCACATGGTGGTTCCACTTAAATATCCCTTACTAGCGATTCTAAACTTTTTCTTGCGCTATTTCCTTAGTGTAGGACTGGACATTGAGAGTTGGTGGAACTGGTTTGTAGAGCATGGAGCCTTAGGATTGTACTGGTTTGTGCCATTGTGGGGTGAATTGTTGTCCATTCTGTACCTTGGAGAGTATAAGTACATTCGACTAGTTGGCCTCAGGTAGACCTCTTTCTACTTTCCTTGGTGGCTTCTGCGTCAATATGGTTGGGAACAAATTATGCCACCGCGAACACTAGATTTCTTTCTTATGAAGGACTCGACGGAGCGTATGCGCTTGTGGCGGGCTCTTTGTGGGAGAACTGACGTCCGTTGACTCATCCCTCTCAATTTGTTGGGGGAGTTTGTCATGTCTCATATGACTATATGAAATGGATATGGACAAGAGTGGTCGCCATGATGCTGAATGTGGAGATGGGTCAAAAGTGGCTTGCCTTCTTTGATACTTTGGAGAGAGGTATTGTAGTCTTTAGAGGCTATTCCTGTCTTATCGCCCAATTGATCGTCAGCTACATTCCCTCCAGTTAGGGGAGGTTTGGGGACCCCAGGATGTGGGAGATGGAGGCAGTGCTTCTGGCAGCTATGGGTAGACTTTGTAAATCTTTTGTATGGCGTTTGGTTTTGTTTGTGGTTATTCTGGTTGTTTAGGAGTAGTGGGGGTTTGTTTTGGGGAAAGTAGGTGTAGGATGGGGAGGGAAGTCATTTGACTCCTTAAGACGATGTAATTGTACCGAAATTTCAAATAGTGAAATAAATAAGTTTTTGATCATCTAGTTGTGCCTCTTGATGACTTTTGCATTTTGAACTATCTATGCTCATTGTTAAGGCAAACATAATGATTTTGTTCATGTACATGTTAAAATGAACTGTCGTTCTTGGGGATAAGAAAAGGATAGTATTTTTTGAAAATAAGGGGGGACACACTCATATGAAGGGATGACGTGCCTACGTACCTCTAAGGGTCTTTAAAAATTTTGAAATTCATTTTTGAAAATATTTTTAGAGGATTAGGCCCACGTCGTTCTGGGTATGAGGAAATGAAGAGATTTTTTTTAAGAATAGAAGGGATATGAGAAGAGTCATAGCACGCCGAGATTTTGGACTAGGGGTAAAATTTCTTGAGACGGTTCAAGTTGACTGGATGCGCTATTTCTTCTCCATCAATGTCGATAAGCATAGTGGCGCTACCTGACAAGATCTTCTTTACTATAAATGGGCCGCTCTAATTGGGCTTAAATTTCCCTCTAAGGTCCCAGATGGGTTCTATTATTTCTTTGAGGGCTAAGTCTCCTTCTCGAACACTGCGGTCCTTGACTTTCTTGTTGAATGAGCACGTTATACAATGATGGTACCCTTATATATGTTATAGATCTTTTAGTCTCCTTTCATCCAAGAGGGATAGCTCATTCAAACGGCTTTGGTGCCAGTCTTCCTTATTGACTTTGCTTTTGAGCATGATGAGAAGAGAAGGGATTTCTAGCTCCATGAGTAGGACTGCTTCCATGCCGTAGATTAGAGAGTAAGGGGTAGCCCCAGTAGAGGTTTGAAATAAAGTACGATAGCCCCAAAGGGCATAAGGGATCCTGTCGGCCCAATATCAATAACTCTCAATCATCTTGATGATGATGGCTTTGAGGTTCTTATTAGCTCCCTCGACCGCCCCATTAGTTTGAGTTCGATACGGGGAGGATTTGTGTCTTTGAATTCGATACTCGTCGACCACTTCCATAACTTCTGCTTTAAAGTGTAACCTGTTGTCTGATACCAGCTCGTGTGGGACCCTATATTGACAGATGATGTTTTTCTTGATGAATTTGGCCACTTTCTTGACGTTTTGAACTGTGTATGACTCGGCTTTGACCCATTTGGTGAAGTAGTAAATAACGATTAGGATGAACTCATGCCTATTGGATGCTTTCAGTGTAACTTTCCTATGATGTCGATGCCCTATGTGGAAAAGGGACAGGGAGAGGTCGTGTTATACAATTCTCATGGAGGAAAGTGTTGTAGGTTGGAGAACTGTTAGCATTTGAGACATCTTCGAACGTAGGTTATGCTGTCCTGAACCATGGTAGTCCAGTAGTAACCTTTTCGGATGATCTTTTTGGCGAGCATATGGCCATTCATATGGGGTCCGTATTCCCCGTTGTGGATTCTGCATCCTTTCTTTAATGTCAACCCCTATGATGCAGTGTAAATGGGTTCCATCGAAGGTTCTCGTAAACAGTGCCTTATTACAGATAATGTACTGGGCGGACAGTATATAGAGAGTTGCTTGGTCTTTCTTTTCAGATCCTTGGGGATACCTACCATGTTTGAGTAGGCTCTAAATATCATAGTACCAATAATTAGCTATTTTTAGTTCTTCCTCCGTGATAAGCTCGATGTGGTAGCAGTGGGTTGGTTTGTCTTATTTCTGGATAAGGAAAGGGGCCATGATTATTCCTTTGGGCATGTCAATTATGGAGGCTAAGGTGGCAAGGGTGTAAGCTAGGTTGTTTTTTGCTCGGGGCAGGTAGTGAAAGGTGATTTCTTGGGATTAGGAAGCTAGTTCCTCAAGATGGGCATGAAAGGGTAAGAGTTTCTCGTCCTTGACTTTCCATTTCCTGAGTACTTATCTGATGATGATGGCTAAATCCCCGTAGACATCGAGGTATCAAATTCCTTTCTTGAGAGCAACTTTGAGGCCTACCGTGCACACCTCATATTCAGTCATGTTGTTAGTGCAGGGGAAATCTAATTTGATGGCAATGGGAGTGTGGGAGTCATTAGGGGTAATTAAGAGGATTCCAATGCCATATCCTTTTTCGTTGGCAGTGCCATTAAAGAACATTTTCCACCGAAGATCTTCTTTGGAGGCACAAAGGACGTTCTTTTCTGGAAATTCAAAAATCCATACATCAGCTTCTTTCATAGGGTAGTCGGTTATGGATCTTCCTTTAATGGCTTTCTGTGTGACATAGGTACTATCAAATTCGGCTAGAAGCATCAACCAACGGGCCATTCGACTGGATAGGGTGGGCTTCTTGAGTAGATACTTAATGAGATCCATTCGGGATACGAGTATGATGGGGAAGGCGAGAGTCTAGTGCTGTAACTTTTGTGTAACCCAGACAAGAGCGACACATGCTTTTTCCAAGGCGGTGTAGTAAACTTCGTAATCGGCCATTTTTTTTATTAGCATAATAGATGGCTTTCTCTTTGCTGGTTTTTTTCAAAGTATTGGGCTAGCAAATCCCCAATTGCAGTATACTTTCGGAGGAGCTTGAATATGGGTTCACAGATGGAACTTCATTAGTTGATAAATTGACTGATGTACTGTAATTTCTCAGGGAATCCTCAGACTTCTTTCTCCATTTGGGGAGGTGGCATCTCAAGTATGGCTTTCACCTTAGCAGGATCTTCTTCTATCCTTTTCTCACTGACCATAAATTATAAGAGTTTTTCGTTGGTAACGCCAAAGACGTATTTTTGTGGGTTAAGCCATATTTGGTACTGTCATAGTTGCTTAAAGAATTTTCGGAGAGAGGGAACATGACCTTCTCTAGTCTTGGACATGATAATCATGTCATCTACATAGACCTCAACTTCCTTGTGTATCAGATCATGTAGAATGGTTTTGGCAACCCTTTGATAGGTAACCCCTGCGTTGTTTAGACCAAATGGCATGACATTGTAGAAAAAGGTTCCCCAAAGTGTGATGAATGTGGTTTTCTCTTGATGATCAGGGTGCATCTTGATCTGGTTATATCCGAGAAACCCATCAACGAATGACTTGAGAGCGTGACTGGCTATATTGTCCATAATCATACCGATGTTAGGTAGAGGGTAATAATCCTTCGGAGAGGCCTTATTTAAGTCTTAATAGTATACACACATGCGGACCTTCCTTCCTAATTTTGACATGGGTACGATATTGGCAAGCCATGTCGTATATTAAATTACTCGAATGAAGACCATGTTCAATTGCTTGACTACGTTGAGTGAACATTCGGTGCAGAGCTTTCGTAGCTTCTGTTTGACTGGTTTACATTTCGGTAGAGCTGGAATCTCATGCAGTGCTATCTCAGGGTCAATTCTTGGCATATAGTCATAGGACCATTCTAAAACATCCATGAATTCCTTCAGTAGTTCTTCGAGTTGAGTCCTCTCATGCTCATCAAGGGTAGCCCTTATCCTAATGTGGTGCATTTGGCTGCTAGAACCGAGGTTAATAACAATAATTTCATCTTTATTAACTTGAACGCGGTTATGTTATTTATTATTAACCTTATTTAGATAAGTTAAGAATTATTCATTTGCAAAGTCATCATCATTAAGAGGTTGATTAGAATCAAGGCAATTAATGTAAGGCACATCAAGATACTCAAAACCTTTATTTACTTCGTTGATAGGAAAAACAGTATTGAGAACCTCATCATAGGAGGTCTCTATTACATTAGAGTTAGGAGAAATAACAAAAGGGGAAAGGGGATAAACATTGGGGTTAGGTTAAACATACAGGTGCATCATGCTAATTGAGAAGAGGTGCATTAGCATCTTTGATGAGGTAGGATGGATCTAATGATATAGTCCCTAAGTGGATCATGCAGAGTGCTAGAACTAGTGTCTACAAGTTGAAAGAATCCTCGGAGTAACTGCCCTCAGAATCCCTGGTATCAGTTATGGTCTCTTTGGTGAGTGGTTGTAGACAGTGCTGTGAACTTTCGGCCCCCGAGTAGCTGTCTTAAAAAAAGATCTCCATTCTTGGTTTCATCCTCCTGTCTATATGGTCATACCAAGGTTTAAGTAAGCCGAAGAAGTGGAAATCTTCACCCTCTCTGATGAATCTTCCATTTAGGGAATCTCCCGAGATAGTTCTAGATCATTCTAACTTTTTTTCAGTCGAGGCTGACGAACCAATCTGAGTTCTTTTTCTGACGGCTGATAGGCTAAACCACAGGGAGAAAAGGCCTTTTTCAACATAATAGGTTCAGTTATCCCTTCTTGTTTATTCCCTAGCCCTAGTCTGGGCATGAAGTGCATGTTCTTAAACATTTGGATTACATTGGCGTTTCTATGGGGATCGTACTCTCGACAAACCCTGTCTTTGAAGTCATCCCCTATTGGGAGTAGGAATGGTTCAAGTTGGAAGCGTGATAGAAGCATATCGTTCACCCTGTGTTGTATCTCAAGTATCGAACTACTGGTGCTTGCATTCTCGATGTTGTCACTATGTCCCAAGATGGTGATAACTTCTCCATTATCAAAGAATTTCACTTTCTGGTGAAGGGAAGAGGACACCCCTTTGATGTTGTGGAGCCATGGTTGTCTAAGCAGTAGATTGAAGCAGGCTGGGATGTTAATGACTTGGAATTCCATAATGGGTTTTATAGGGCCAACCCCTACTACAAGATTGATGGATCCCATTACTTTGTAGTGGGTGTTATCGTAGGCTTGTACGGTAGCAGAGGTTGGAGAAAGGTCGCTCACTTTCAATCCCAAGCAATTGAGGGTTCTTAACGGTAAAACATTCAGAGCTGATCCATTGTCGACGAGAGAGAGGGGGACAGTTTTCCCCATAACTTCAATAGAGATATTAAGAGCATGATTGTGGTTGGGATCAGTCTTAGGGATTTCCTCTTCATAAAATGAGAGCATTCGAGTAGAGGTCAAGGATCCGACTAGGTTCACCACTTTTCTGACATGGTTAAGGGAGGAACTATGGGTCATGTGAGTAGCATGATTGGGGCATTTCGGTGAAATTGAGAAAACATAAAAAATTCTCATAGAGTGATGTTAGATTGAGTTTTCTTCAGTTGATCAAGGACCTTAATTTATTCAAGATTCATTTCTGGCACAGGCATATTCTCAACACCTTTCCCTTTATCGTTTGCTGATGGTTGCAAGTTTTGGTTCTGGTAATGTCTCCCTGACTTGGTCATGTGGTTCATGAAAGAGGGAAAAAATAGAAACCCTATTTCTTCATCGATATCGGGTTGCTCAGTGAACTGGTTAATCTCTCCTATCAGTTCCTCAAATTATATCATTCCGCATAGGTTGGCTATCAGACTAGTCTTTCCTCAATCTGACTTTTCATCCGAATCTTCGAAATCGTCCCCCCATTTGGTGGAAATGTATTATCTTTCCATGAAAAGTTTATACATTCTATAACTTCTATGGACTCTTCGTATAATTATTTCCATTCGACAGGGAAATGCGGGAAAGAAGGGACCAGGTGCCCTTGTAATTTCAAAGCATCGAGCAGCTCGAATATGCTATAAATATCACCAGTCTGTCAAAACAAATCTTCCATGATCTGGACGAGGTCATCTAGACTGACTTTGTCGCATGGGACCACCTAGTTGTCTGACTATCAGGCCCATTTTCGAGCTTCTAAGAACAACCCACTGAATCTCTGACAGTCGATGGTCATATTGGAGGCAAAATTTATCCCAAACTCTACGAGTTGGTTCAGCACTTCTGATAATTCCATATCTTTACCTTTAGAACGAGTACGGATAGTGATGCATGCTCTGGTGAAGAGTGATAAGGTTTGATGGGCAAAGCTGGTAGGGTGTAAGAGGAAATAGGGGCATATTTGGAGAGATTTAGGAGAGTATATGGGTATGATTGGTGATTTACTTGGCATGATTTAGGTTGATGGGTCGAGTTTTGAGTCTTCTTCTAGGAAGATGGCCTTTTCATGATTTGGGAGTGGATTACGGATAGTGTTTGGTTTAGAATTAGCTGGTAGGGTGATGATACCCCTGTCAATTAGGCTTTGGATTTTATTTTGGAGATAGAAACACTGGTCAGTGGTATCGCCAGCAGTTTGGTGAAATTCACAATGGGCATCAAGTTTTTCAAAAGTGGATTTGGTAACAAATGAGGGTCCAAGGGTTTGATCAGGTTTCGCTTCAAGAGAGTTTGGTAGACTTTGGAGAGAGGAGTGTGAAGCTCAATATATTCTTTTCGAATTGGGTTTGGGCGAGTTTTCGGTACCCACAAAGTGGAAGACTAAGAGATGTTGTTGATAGTAAAAACTGTGGTACTAGTAAGCTTTTCAAATATTCTAGGAGAAAACTGTCCAGAGGTTTTCTTTTGTTCAACTTCTGTCTTATCAAGACCTTCTTCGATTTTTACTCCTTCTTCTTGGAGAGCTCGAAAGTGAGGGTAGTACTGTCCTCCCATTGTTGCTCGAATATGAGGTAGGAAGTTCTTCTTCATAATGCTGAGTTGTTCTTCTTTGGAACGCTGATTGGTTATGGTAGTTTCTTTTTCTCTCTATCTTGCTATGAATTTGCTGAATGATTCCCCAGGGCTCTCTTTTAAGTAGCTCTAAGTCGCGGAGGGTAACCTCTAGCTCCTCGTTGTACTTGTACCGTGACATGAACTCATGAGCAACGTCTTCCTAATTGTGAATTTTGGATTCTTTAAGGGATAGGAACCCACGTAGGGCACTATCTTTCAAAGTCTGCTGGATCATCAGATCCATTATTTCTTCGAAATTCCATAGGAGAGTCATGGCTCGATGATATCTACGGAGATGAACAATCGGGGGTCCATTACCTCCAAACTTCTTGATATTGGGCATCTTGAATTTTTATGGTAACTTGGCTTTAAGATAGGGAGGCATGTTTTTTTAGTCCATGTAATTCCCATATTTCTGACCTGTTCGAATTTATTGGTCACCATCTTGAGGTCTTCCTTGACCTTGTTCAGTTCTTCCTATTTCGGATCAACAGTAACACATAAATTAGCCCCTGTCTGAGAAAGGTTTGGCATAAGAAGCTGGGTTGGTGTCGGCCATTAGGAGGAGGAGCACGTGGAGAGTGCTGGTATTCTTCGAGAATCCAAATAGGCTCAGGTGCAGGCAGACCCATGGCGTGAGGGAAAATGACCTTAGAATCTTCGGGGATAGGTACCTGATGTCTTTGCATCTCATGAACCTTAGTTTGAAAGTTATCAAATTTGGTAGTGAGCTCAGCCAGAACCATTAACAAATCCAGCTGTACATTCGGCACTTGATCCGTGTTCTCCATGGAAGGTGGGTGAGTCTCGGATTCGGATGATGTAAAGGGACTGATAGAACTTCGAGGTAATTCGACTAAAGACCGAAGCCAATAGGGAGCCGGTCCAAAGGTATGTGATCGACCCGAGAAGGAGACAAACTGGAACTTATTTTCGAAAAGAAAAAGGGAAATTTGTTATTTTTCAAAAAGGAAGAGGATATTTTTGACATTTTTAGAAAAGATGAGGATGAAAATGTTTTCTTTTTTTTAGGGAAAAGGAGGAAAAATATTTTTGGTATTTTTTATTAAAAAAGGAAAGATGTTTTTGGACACTTTTTGGAAAATTAGAGAGGAAAAGACGAGAGACGGGTCTCAGCATGATTATTATGCATATAGGTTCTCACTTGTAGCATGTTTGCCTAAATGTAAAATGAAATGTCGAACGGGGCCCAACCCTGGAAAAATTGGGTTTTCAACATATATAAATCTATGGTTGAACTTGTAATTAGGCTCATGGGCAGGGTCCCATTTTAAAAATTATGCAAAAATTTAGTAGGCCGACCATTAATTTCGATAAAGTTTCGGGTCAAAACTGGAAATCTAACATGTGTATCCTAGGCTTGACATCTATATGTAGGTATACAGTTGGTTGGGTTAATTGGATGGGGTTCCCCCTTTGGGATGACTTCCATGATATACGTCTTGCTTTTGATGGTAATCGATACGTGTGGACAATCCATTTGATATACATGAGTGTACATGAATTGTCTCACTATATACCTCATGGGGATAGTACATGTGAGAGTGAATTCGATATACTCGACGTACGTGAATGAGATCCCTGTGATATACCTCCTGTCATGATTCGGTCAAGCGATACGATGTTGGGGGAAGTGTTCGATATACGTCAAAGGAACTTGGCTAATGGAAGGTGAGAGTCATATCCCTTAGGCTAACTGCGACTTGCCAAACTAGCGCCCATCACTAAGTGACTCCCCAGTTACGGGACAAAATTCGGTCAATAGAAATGCTCTTTGGTGATGTCGTGTGAATCATGCATGATTCTTTTATTAGTATGTTATAGAGAGAACATATTTTTTATCATTACAAATAGGGAGAAAAGTATAAGTATAAATTGTAAAACTATATTAAGCATAGCTAAGTGATGTGTGAGTGTGTGATAAGTGAGTATTGATATATGCAAGTGGAGGTGTGTGCTAGTGACACCTAAGCATGGATTTATAAGTGATGTGTGAAACATGTGGATATATGTGATCCTAGGTGTAGGCGGTGTGAAGTGTACATGTAAAGTCTTCTATAAGTGTGTGGATAGTAGCATAATAATGAGGTACACATGAATAATAAAGGGGAACATACAAATAGGGAGATATACAAGAAAAGAAAACTCCCATGTAAACAGAGTCTAGTCCTCTTAAAAAGTTCCTAGTAGAGTCGCATTTGTGGCCATCCCAGGCGCGCGGCGTTCGGGGGGGTGAATGTAAAGAGATGGAGTTTCCATCCTATTTTTGCACAAAATAGGCAAAAGAATATGTTTCCACTTCGAGAGATCAGCATCAAGGACAAACTGATGCATACGAAACCAATTGATCAGAGGTCCCGAGGCTAAGTTACGAAATGGGAACGTGTTAGGCACCCATCCTGCCCTTTCGGACTCTCATGGATAAATTTTAATATTTTCCTTTATCCCCGTGAAGTGTGTGTATGTGTTTATATAATGGAGATTGGAATCGTTCGACCTATACCATGGAAAAGGTAGGGTGAGGTCATCCACAGGAATATTCATAAAATAATAATGAATATAGAAGATAGAATGTGATCATTCATCTCGATATTGATCGTTATTAGGGAATGGTAATATGTGTTGGATGAAATGCAAAAAGCATGATATATGAATATGTATGATAATTATGAAAATAAGGTATTTTGAGAAATTTGGAAAATAAGAGAAATTGGAAAATTGGAAAATTGGACTCGAGTCGAGAATTTTAATCTGAGACGCCTACGTAGCCTATAAAGGTATCAAAGTCCATATATTTCGAATGTATAATAGGGGTGGGGTTTACCCGATAGATTCGAACGGAATCTTATTATGTGTGTACATGTAGAAAATGTGTTTTTGATTTTGGAAAAAGTGTGATGGATAATTCTTCTCAGAATTTACGAGTGTAACCCTCTTTTATTTGTTTTTCGATTTTTGATGGAAAATAAAGTATGTGCAACATACTAATATAAGCGTAGATGTTAATATGTATGAACTAAAAGTGAAACTAGATTATGAATCTAATGTAACAAGAGATTAAAAGAGAAGGAGAAAGAATGAGGCCTTCCCTTGGAGCTTGATCTTTGATCTTGGATGAAATCCTTTGAATGTTGTTGAGAGAGAAGGATATTTTCCAAATTGGGTGTGAAAAGGATGGGTGTTTAGACTTGAATGGAACTTCTCATACGAAACTTCGTTGATTTCGAGATAATGTTGTCGAGATCACTGATGATGATGGATATCTTTCCCTCTCCTTCTGGGAGTGAGGTCATGGCCTCTATTTATAGGGCCAAGGGGGGTGTTGATCAGCCTACCCTAGGGTGTGCCTATCGATAAGTAACCCTTGACACTGTGCCAATTTGTAGGGTTCAGGACCTACTGATTGGAAGTCTCGTGCAGACTTTTCGGGAAAAACTATCATAGTGCACAAATCGTTGATCCGAATGACGCACGGGTCATACCATTAGAAAGGTACTTCAGAGACCTTCAATAGTCCATTCGACTGCTCCTGGGTCTGGGAGTTTACTTTAGGATAAATTTGGTTTGTAAGCACACATCGGTCCTTTGGACGAGAGATGTACTTATAAATTCCAAAGATTTTTGATTGGTTTGGAAAGTTTTCCTTGGTTAACCGGGGTTCGGAAGCGCCCGGGGACCTCTCGGAGTAAAACAAATTGTTCGTCCATACCGTAGGTCAGAATCGAGCATGGGGAAGATTGTTAGAAAGGGTATTCAGTGAACTTAAGAGATTCATTCAATCTCATTCGATCTGAAGAGTATACTTTGGTCAAATAGAGTCCGGGAGTTCCTGGTGGCCTCCTAATCAATTTTTGGGGAAAACTATTATTTGGGATGATGTTTTGCGCACATGGTGGACTGTAGGAAAGGGAGTTCAGTGCCCTTCAAAGATTAAAAGAGATTTCACTCTAAATATAGAGTTGATCAAAGTCAAATAAGAACCGGGGGTGCCCAATGGCCTCTAGATTGGTACTCGGAGTGCGACCTAGGTTTGCGGTGGAAAATGAAAGTGATAAGGGTCTAAAGTGAGAGTTAGGGGGTCCTAGAATGTGGTGTCTATAAGTAGGCTAGATTTTATAGTGTAAGGTAGCATTGTTCGGATTCCAGAAGCATCTTGCTAACATAGTAAATAGGGAATTGTCTTCCTTCTTTCTCGCAAACTAAGGACGAACTGACTATATGGTTTGAGACTACTAGGTAAAGGTAGTGAGGATCCCTTGGATATAGAATGGCTAACGATAGAAAATTGATTACATAAGAATTGATTTCTTTGAGTTCCTTTGATCATTATTCATTTTAGGTAAGTACTTTCTCCTTCCTCATCAGTTGAAATAATGGTCAACAATGCTTAGATGACATAATGATGAAACAGTTCAAAGATGCCAGCGTCTTAGTTAGTTTTTGAATTTCTCTCAACATCTTTGGAGCCAGCATTTGCTCGCGTTGATCTTTATTTGATAATGCACTAGGATTACAAAAATTTTCATTGAGTCCTCAAGATAATTATTTGTGCGCTTACTCTTGATGAGTATATCGTTGATGTAAACTTTCATGGTCTCTACCATATATTCCTTGAACATCTCAGTAACCATCTGGTATATGGCCCCAGGATTTTTTAGGCCAAAAGGTATGAGCTTATAATAGTACAAGCCCAGAGGTCTTATCTTAGTTAGGGCCAAATTGTGGAATCTGGTGGTACCCCAAGTGAGCATCTAGGAAGATCATCCTCTCATGGGATACTCAAAAGTTGATTAATTTATCTATTTTTAGCAGAGAGAAGCTATCCTTGGGATATGATTTATTGAGGCCAGTGAAGTCTACACATACTATCCAGTCGTCGTTGCTCTTTTGGACAACCATTGGGTGTAAGAGCCATTTTGGAAACTAAACTTCTCTGATAGACCTTGCCTCCAGAAGTGTCCCTACCTCATTTTCACTGCCCTATCTTTCTCTAGGGTAGTGCGGTGAGCCTTCTATGTTATCAGTGGAAATACTGGGTCAATATAGAGTTCATGGTAAGTGACTCTGGGATCAATTCCCGACATGTCGTATAGTTCCCATGCGAAAACATCTAGGTTATGTCTCCGAAAAGTAATTAATTCCTTCCTCTCTTGATCATATAATGTGGTGCCGATTGAAACTTCCTCTCCAGTAAAAACTACTTCTTCCAATTTTTCCACGACTCTGTCTGCAGGGTCAACTCTTGTCTCTTCTACTCCTGGTATGTCATACTTTAGTTGCTATTTGGATGGAGTTTGTCCTGATGTGTTTTGGGGATGACTTCCTTTTCTCTCTTATTTTTTTTTCTTACGACTGATGGCAATGATATCGCATTTCTAAGAAGAGGCCTAGTCGTCTCTGATCTCCTTTACTCTCGTCTCTGTGATGCATTTGAGTTTTTAATGGTAAGTTTAGGGCAATACCCTCATGACGTGTAATAACCCTCTCCCAAGGATGGCATAGTAGAGTGAGTTAATGTCACCACTAAAAACTGAGTGACTTTAGAGATGTTTCCTTCCCTCACAGGCATGACTATCTTTCCTAACAACATGGTCATATTTTTGGCTAATTCTACCAATGGAACGGTCGCTTCCTATAAATTCATCATCTTCAGTTTGAGCTTGTGAAAAAGATCTAGGTACATCACTTCCAAAGAACTTCCTCGATCCACTAGTAGCTTATCCACCTCCCTATTTGCAATCTTAAGAGTGATTACTAGAGTTTCGTGGTGTGGGGTTACTACCCCGATCAAATAATCCTCTGTGAACACTATGTTCTTATTGTAATCCACAACTTCTGGTCCCCTACACTAGCCAACTCGACTTTTAGTGGAATCTATCTAGAAGGCCAAAATTACCACTGTGATCTTTTTGAGTTCCATCTGAACTGCATTTCCCTGGATATACTTGGGGTCAGAATGCTCGTGAATAAAGAAAAACTTATCCCTCTCTTTGTCATCTTGAACATTATCTGGTTTTGGGTCATTATTAGTGGGACCTGATTAACTTTCTTCTCAATGCACTCGTTTAGATGCCCTGTCTGGGCTAACTCCTCCAGATAGGATTTTAGGGCCTCATAATTCTCTGTCTTTTGTCCATTCTCTTTATGGTAGGTACACCGGAGTGCGTTGTTCTTCTTGTTCGGATCATCTCCCATCTTCTCTGGACACTTGAGAAATTGTTGGTTCTTAATTTTTCCTAGGATTTTATAAATTAGATCCTTAAAAACCATGTTAACGGCCTGGAATTACTTAATTGAACATGTTTTTCTTCCATTATTGGCTCCTACATTTTTCTTATTGTTTCCCTAGTTTGGCTATTTTCCTTATCGTTTTCTTTGGTTGCCTTTGCGTGACCAGTTTCTTCTTGGTTGGTGTTTACCACGTCTTCTACCTTAGCCTACTTTTCAATACGTGACATGAGATTGTCAATGGTGTGTGCTTTTTTTTTTGTGAGAGACTGATGAAATATGGACTATAGGTACAAGCCAATCTTGAACAATTCTATGGCCACCCTCTCCAAGAAATCATCCATCTTATTGAACGTCTCCCAATACTGTTTGGTATATTCTCGTAACGTCTCTTGTGGCTTCTTCTTTATGGTGAGGAGAGAATCCATCCTCTTCGAATGTGAGTTACTGCTTATAAAGTGAATTGTAGACTCTTCCACAATGGGCTTGAATCTCTTAATCGACTTATGGGGCAGCCTCTCGAACCACTTCTAGATGAAATCTCCTAAGATGGATGGGAATATTGGACATATAAGAGCATCGTTATGATTCCATAGAGTCGTCTCTTACTTGTACTAGCAAACATAATTTATGGGTCAGTCTTTCAATCCTGAATTCTGAACCTTGGGGCTGTGAACTTCTTTAGAGGCTCCTCCTCCTCAATTGTCCTTAAAAAGGGGGACTGCATCTATGTAATGAGGGCCTTCTTGCCAGCTCTTTTATGGATCTATCTCCAAGATGTGCTATGTGTTGATCCATCTCTCTTCATACCAAGATTCTTATATCCTTCCTGTGATGTTCCTTATCCCGATTTTATCTTATAATATGAACTGAACGATCCTACTCATGGCTAGTACTCCTTCCTCGGCTGTAAGTTTTGCTCGCCTGAGGGCTTGGGGTCCTCCCATAGCATTTGCAGCTCATTTCTCAAAACTCTTTCTCCATATTCTCCAATCATTACTGAAGACGTGTATTTTCTTCCATTTGGAGGTGATTTGCCTCCTTTTACTAATGGGGTCGTTCCGCACAGGCATCGACCATCCGTGAGATCTGTGTTAATCTAAGTTGCTCATTGCACTTCTCAGAAAGATGCTTTTCGGGGCAAAATCTAGGATTTTTGTCTCGATGAATCTCAAGGTTGACTCTGAGCATGTACATATCAATTCGTAGGTCACCAACAAGGGATGCATTGTGTGGGTGATGAGACATTATGTTTAATTTTTGGTTCCAAGTTTCTTTTTAGAAAATAAAACCGCTTCCCACAAATGATACCAATTGCGAGTATAATAAATCATAATTAAATATTTCTTAAGAGCAAGGGAATTGAAAGAACACATAATATTTACGTGGTTTGGTAACTACCTATGTCCACGGAGAGGCTTCTCAGTTTTTATTAATTCGTCAGAGGGTTATAATTGTATGTCCCCCTGGCCTTGGGGTGAGATTTGTATTTATAGCAATAAAAACAAGTTGAGTTGCACAGGTAACTCTCCTAGCTCATATCTCCTATGGGAATGTAGGTAACCATACAGGTCTTCAATTATCCTCATGATACTTGTATTTATCCATGTGACATTGAATTTTATTGCGGTAGCTTGCTTAGCCTATTTGGCTGTCAAAAATTGGGCCCTCGTGGTTTTTCCTCCACAATTCCAAAAACTCGAGTCATTAATTATTCAGTAATTTGGGTTAGGAAATCAATTTTAGAGGCATTAAATGTTAGACTGTTTGATTCTCACATACTTCTAGATGATTCTTCCCATGTTATATCTTATGATTGATTATTTTTTCATGTTTTCATACACTAGCTTTTGCACTTCGTGTTATATCCGCATGCTAATTGTATGATGCTTATATTTTATATTTTGATTTTTCATTTATTGGGTCTTATCAAAAAATACAAAAAGATTTTGTTTGTCTTTTGAGTTTTGTTTTCACATGGTGTCTTTTGAAAAATATTTAAAAACTCAAAAAGATTTTTGTTCATGTGTAGATTAGTTTTACACATTTTGTGTGCCATGTTGGTGTGTTCGAATACACATTCTTCCATCCTTTCATGTCTATGGAACATTTTATTATGATTTTCATTTCTTAGATTGTTCTTAATCACGCTTGCATGGAGTAGTTTGAAAATGACTTCATTAATGGATTGACTTTTCATATGCTTCCTCACACACATGCACGAGCTCTTTTGGATTTTAGCTTCATATGTTGCATGATCTAAGTGTGGTGTTCTGCTGAAAATCTTATAATTATACATATATATTTGATTTGGAGAATTGTTCATGTGAGAACCATTGCCCATGAGTTAGCTATTTTATTAAAAATATGAGTGTGCTTGGGAAATGGCTACGAAGGGAGAAATCTTCCTTGCGTTAAAGGCCATTATTGGCAAGAGCCTAAAAAATTAAGAGGCAATAGAAAAGAAAGTATTGTCAAGGCTTATTTTTCTTTCATTGTTTCTTCAACTAAATTGGTAATTTTGAAATATGAGATTAAAAAATTGATATATCATTAATTTTGAGGGGGCTATAAGTTAAATATTAATGAGTTTGTACAATGAGTCCTAGTTAATTCATGTTTCACGTTATTGGTTTAATAATCATCAATATCTTGTAGGCTAGTGTGCATTGGGCTTATTTGTCCATTACGAATTCATTTTAGCTGTCAATATGAGGCTAAATCTTTGTTTGATAAACTTAATGCAGTCAAATAGATCTCCTTGGACATTTTTGAATGATTGGATCACAATTCATTTGTTTCTAGTTCACACCCCTTCACTCCGTTTACCACATGCTTATTTAAACACATCGATACTATGCTAGTATGCAAACCTTATGTGTTTTGTGGTATTTTGTGGTATTTATACACACACACACACACACACACACACACACACACACACACACACACACACACACACATATATATATATATATATATATATATATACACATACACTAGCATAATGCTCGTGCCTGAATGCATGGAGAAAATTTTCCAAACACCACTAATACTACTTTCGAGACCTCGTATAAACAACACAGATTTAACTAAAGGCACAATATATCAGCTATATTACACCACACACTTAAACTAATAAAGATAATTATAATCCATGACAACAATACTCGTTTATGTTAAAATTCCAACAAAATTATGGGCAAAATAAATATACAATATTTAAGTCATAATTTTATTTTCCTACAAAAATAGTGTGTAAACAATTTAGAAAATTTGGACAAAATTTCCTTTGTTTATAGGACTATCCACCCTATTTAAAAAATAAAAAGTATTCAACAATACTATAAATAATAATCCATCCCGGACCTCGTATAAACCACATCGTCGATTTAACAATATTCAAATATCAAACTCGTAGTTCCAACAACATGATATATTGTTTAAAAAAATAATGCATAACAGTATGATAATAACATGTAAGGCCATTGGCATCCCATTCCCCACCAATAAAACAAAAATATAGAAAAGTAATTGTCCATAATAGTGAATGATAAAATCATGTCAAAACGAAAGAAAAAAATTAGAATTAGTAAACATAATTAGACTTCATTATAATTAGCCTCCTTAGCAATGATTTAGTTTTGTTTGATGTTAACTTATAAACTAAGACAATTGAATATTTCGACATTGCCCTGTTTGATTAATGTCAATCATGCAAGATTACTGTCAATCTTGAAAAGGTTAAAAAAACTAAATAATTCGGCATTGCCCTATCAAATGTACAAAACTTAAAGATACTAAACAAAATATAAAAATCAGACTTAAAAAATATTAAAGACAATCAACAATACAATATATACCATCATATCATCCATACAGATACAAAAAGAGAATTACTCCATTTGGTAACAAATAAAGTGTATAAGCAACAATTTTCCCGCTAACCATATAGACAACAAAAGTAACTTATGAAACTCAAAACTGAATAACCTAGAATTGAACATCAAACAATCCATATCTTTGATAACTCCTACAATATTGGCCTTGATTGATAAGTACAGTTTCCTTCCATTTGTGAATAAAAAAGTAATGAAAGGCAAAAAAGTTCCACATGATTACACATTAAAATAAATCTCATAAAAATAATCAACCCGATAAATCTCAACGTTTATTCTTGTCAAGTAATAAATACCATACAATAAATCCCATTTGACTACAACCGCTTCATTTATTCTTGTCAAGTAATAATGCAAAAAGCCTTGAAGATACAAAGCATTTGGCTGAAAATCTCTTGGATACAATCTGTAGAGAGTGTGTTGCCTCTGGGTATTTAGTTTATGATCTATTTTATAGAAAATTTGAGAGTGTGGTTAACCATATTTAATGAGAGGAGTGTGCATGCCATGAGGTTATGTTAAATCTTCTTTAGAATGGTTGCTGAAATTTTAATAAAACAACAAAAATATCTATTTGACATAAACAAATAAGGATATTGATACAATCGACATCATCACTTGAGAAAGCTCTCGTGTAAAATAAGAATTGATCTCGCGGAGAAAATTACCTACTTACCACTTGAGAAAGCTCTTGTGTTGTAGCAATGTATTTACCTAACAAAAGTCATTAAAATTTAAGTCAGTTAGAGAGCATAAAAACATTAAATGGGGCACCTCACAACTTTGATGAAACCAAACATGCGGCACAACTTTAATGAAAAATAAGTTAGTTAAACTAAACATTTGAAAAAATGCATACCAACAACTTGGATGAAACCCCTGTTTAGATATTACACCTAAAGCACTTCTCATAACTTTCGTGTGCCACCGCTAATAGTTAAAGAATACACTGGTTTCTTGAACTCTTCATGGCAGTTCTGATGGTTGTCACTTGTCAGTGGCATGCTATTGTGCATTGATTTAGCCATTATAGTGTCGTCTTCTCCAAGTGTTAGTTATAATGTTCGATTGTGGATTCCTCAAATACATATAGCCCTAAAAAAAATATTACAGTTTTTTATTCAAATAATCTTATTCCATAATAATATTTTCCCATAACAAAACAGGGCGTAGAGAAATTAAGGAACTTTACCAAGGCTGCAACACAATGGAATGAACATCTTTGTTATTCATTAGCAACACAAAATATGATGCTTGTTGCTTCAAAATAATGTTAAGAATTAGTGAATTCATAAAATATATTGAGATATGTCGAACCTTTAGTATCATCCTCTCCTTGCCAAGTTTATATTCCTCGCAAATCCAATGTGTTGAGACATTAGTGAAGTTACTCCTAGAATTAGTGAATGCACAAACTTGCTAAGTTTACTCATAGAAAAAAGTAAGCCTTCTTGTTTAATGTTAGAGAGAATTAGTGAAGTTATTTTTCTTCTCTTGTCTATTCAATCAGACGTATTACTCCTTGAATTGGCTCTTATGGGTCCATTTTAAAAACCTGCAGGGGAAGCTCATTGTTATAGAAGTATGTTTTGTATATTGGGAACTATAAGGAGAAACTTTAACCAAATCACTGCAGCACATTCTAAGGGAGTTTTAATATGTGGTAGCAATGGAAAAGTAACTACCAACATTGATATAATATAAATGCTAATACAAAAAGATGTAACATTATCAAAGAAAATTGATTACAAGAATGCTTATGAGAGAAATAACATCGTCATATACATGGTCGAGGTTCCCTGTAGAAAACCAATTACCATTTAAAATCCATAAGGGTAACGATATTTAATTAGAACTAAAAACAACATTAATTAGAATCGCATATGGTGGAAAATTTTTTTAATTAAGGCTAACTACTAATCTACACCACTTCCTAATATCAACATGAATGAATTTAAAAATCGTTCATGTCCCCTTTGAAACATATAGAACATAACATAACGGGAGCAAGAGTACTTGACCACAACATAAATAGATTGATAAATAGCCATTCATCGTAAATCAGAGTTGTGACCCCATGTGTGTTTTACATCGCTCGCACCATAACATAAATACAAAGTTGTTACGACTTCATGAATAAATATACAAAAAAATCGAGTCTCAAACAGTGCACTCTAAAACAATAACTAAACCAAGTCTAAAATAGCAACAAAATCGAGTGTCATATAACAAAAAATGGCCAATGGAGGCAGCATAGTCACAAAACACAAACTTATCTTAACCATTTTTTAAAATTTTCAAAATAATCAGATTTAAGCCCACCCACGTCCACCCCTCCGTTTATCTGTACCAATCAAGAAAAATGATTGAAAAAGAAATTACAAATATAAAAATCAAAAGGAACGTTTTACTACCTCTATTTCATTGGATGGATTGAGAATGTTTTTATTCCCGAGCTCTACATTTGATGTACCATCCACCACAGGCTCATGCAAAAGATCAATATGTTGAGCTGGTTGCAAGACATGTGTAGGCATGAAATGATAGAAATAAGACATTTCCAACATCATTTCAGTTTCTTAAAAAACATTTGGAAGACTTGTCAACTCTAACTAAAGGGCATGCGTTTCATCATCCAAATGTTGTCGTTGGACTCTAAATGGATTTGGTTTTATTGCATCAGACTCTAACTTATAAAGAGTTGGCGTCCCTTGACTCTAAGTGTTTTGATTAAGGTATATATATTGAATTTGTTGAAGAAACTTGCTTTAATTTTCTTCTTGGTGGTGCTCAATTGATAGTCTATGAACCAAAAATGACATTTATAGTTTACACTGGTGTTATCAGAAAACCACTGGAGTATCTGTAGCAACATACCCATGATTGAGCATGAAGTGTGACAACACCGAAAGGGCTGAATTAAGTATTAGCAGTACTCGCTTCCTAATGCAAAAGAAGTGACAAAGTAATCAACTTATTATTCAGAAGTAAAACCAACAAACTAAGTTATTTCATAAGTAATTAGGTGCACCACCAGATTTTTCATGGTAACAAACATGTAAACTATAAATTGTTAACTTAAAAAATATATGATAAATAAAAAAACGTCATAAATATAACCACAAAATTCTTGAGAGCTAAAATATAGATGATTGATACCCAACTTACTACACCTTCAACCTAAATAGTTAAAATGCCTTGCCATATTTAAACATCAATATGAGAAACTCGTGTTTATGAACCACGTTATAAAATAGGTATAAAAAAATTCAACAACAGAAAATGATAAACAATTCAAGACCGTAAAACTTATGGCTTGTAACAAACACAATGAAATTAGTCATCTTCTTAAGAACATAATAATATACCGAACTTATTTGGGTAACTTTGGCACAGAAAAACCATACATGGAACAATGAAATTACCTTAAAAAACAAAAACAATGCGTTGGCCAAAGGTGTCTCAATATAAAGATTCAATCATTATCTTTTGTTTTACTAAAGTGAATACATGATAATACGCTTACAATCACTATAAATCAAACCACTTAAAAGGATGAAAAGCATGGAGAGAATGATATGACTGGCCTTTAAAGCAACCTTTAAAGATAAATAAATAGAAATTACATAGTAATCAATCCATACATCAGAATGATAATAAATAGTTCGTGGTGTTATCAATTAAAACTTACGAAGGTAAATACTCTTCATCAACCCCATAAAAATCACATAACTGTAATCTCTACCTGTAATAGACCATAAATTCAGATTTAAAACACATAATAAAAAGACAAATTCATTAATTTGACTTATAAAAATAACTTAAAACTTACAATCAAGGTGTCATACATTCTAACAAATACATATAAATTTACATATATGAATGAGGAATGACATATCTTCTCAAATATGTTCAAATTTGAAATTAGAAATCCAATTTCATGATGATGTATATTCCACTTTTCAAAACAAGGGATGAACAATGTAATATAGGAAATATATAAATATGCTTACATAAATGTTTTGTATCATACAGGGATAATCGACGCCGAGTGTTCTGAATGTTGACAATAAACTCATCTATATACAAAGTTTAGATAAAAAAATTCAGATTAATAATTTTCCTTCCCACAACACGCCTCCTGGACACCGCATTGTTGTCAACCCTTCTTTCTACCCCCAAAACTCCAAATTGTACAGTGGGTACCCAATAAATTATGAACTCGATTTATAAACTAACAAAATAAATTGATTAACCCAAAATTCAAAACCCAAAAACTCTTAACAGTTGAAGCCTAAGCAGACCCTATTGAACCTTAAAACTGAAACTAAAGAATCCTATAACAACATGATACCATTAAAATACAGAAGAAAAAAGAGATAAGTGCAAAGCCTTATTTTCAAAACAAAATACAAACACCAAATAATATACATGGAAAATTAAATATACACTCTAAATAAAAACACACTAAATAATGGAGGTCTAGTTAAATCCCAAATCTGAAACACACAAAGTCAGTAGACAAAATTAGAATTATGAAAATATTTTTCTTGATCTACAATAAATTATTCACATGGCATCCAAAATCTCGAGTTGAACAAACCCAATCATATAACACAAATAATTTACCCACTAGGATGGTATCCATGGAAGTTATCATATCCAAGAATAGAGGATGGCGGCACCAACTCCACAGCTTGCAGATAAAATGCATAAGATAATATGCAAATTAATTATATATCAAATTCCTATCTTTGTAGTCATATTTGCATACTAATTTCGAAACCACGCATATATACACATGAAAGCAACAAAGAACCCAAAATCGAAAAATAAATAAATTGAAAACACATATATAGACATGCCTATGACATCGTCCATGTCTTGATATGCATTCTTACATATAATTATTTACTCATATATGAATCTATAAATTATAGTTCAAACACAAAATAGAAACATAATAAATTTGAAATCTTGCCATTCAAAAATTTAAATAGAAAATAAAATAAGATAGAACAGTTATTGCCATTCAAAACGAAGACCTAAAAATATAAATATAGAAGCACATAGAGAATGAATACCTGATCAAAGTACCATATATACAAAATACCAATAAGAGAAAATGGTTATTATATCAGATCTACAAATAAAGAACATGTTAGATCACAAAATAAAAATAATTCACAAAATATGAAACTAAAATAAAAACACCAAATTATAAGTCAAAATTTGAAAGCCCTAGCAGAAGAACTTGAGAGTGGAGAACTTGAGCGTGGAGATGAAGAAGATAGTAGGGAAAAGAGAGAAGGGAGGCAGCGTGGAGAAGTGAGAAGGCCGGGGTTGAAGAAGGTGGATTCGTGAGAGGGGAAGGAGAATGAGGGAGAGTTAGTGTTTAAAGGAATAAAGTTGAAATGATAGGAGTGGGATAGAATGAGAATGACGGCTAGGGTTTAGTGGAGTGTAAGAGAGAGAACGAGGGGAAATGATCTCCATCCTTAATTTCTTGCCTTGTTAGCACAATCTAGACCCATACTTAGCTTATCAACTTATGGAATAGTAAAAAAATTATACCCCTTATGTGTGTGTGTGTGTCTATATATATATATATATATATATATATATATACTTATGTAGTTGGAACACTCCCAAGCCTCCAAAAGAGTCATCCTAATTTTTCAGAATTTTGAGTTTTTTTAAATAAAAAAAAAACACTGGTCCCTTGCCCATAATAGATTAATCATGTAAACTAACATACACGATCTTGGGACAGTTTTCCACAATCTCAAATACTTTCAAAAAATCACGTCAACCAACCCACACGATCTGGGGACGATTTTCCAGCCAAAATTTCTCACATAAGAAGTGGAAAGTCATTGCAATATTATCCAAACAGAGAAAAATGCACAACAAAATTAAAAGCGATCACATAATAATGATTCTGAGATTTTTCTTAGCCTCAAGAACACAAGATTGTCACATAGCCATGAGAATCCAAGAAATGGTGCACCAAATTCATATTTTTTTGGCTCATAATCATTCTTACCCCACCACAAGCCTCTCATCTTCTTTAATTCCACACACAAAACTACCTATTTTTTGTTTTTAATTTTTGAGCCTCATTGTGTGTATATAAACAAGAATTACAAGTATTGGTCCAAGAAAATGGCTTCAACTGTGTTTTGTAGTTCAATAAACCCATCAACATCATTTCTCTCAAGAGTCCACTTACCAAATCCAATCTCCACCTAACTAAACAAAGCAAAAGCACCTCACACCTACTACATCGGCATCGCCTACCTCGTCGGCACCTCCAAAGGCCTCATCGATGGCGTCAAATCCTCTGAACCTATCCCCACCACCAAACTCAAGATCAACCGTATCCTTAACACGTCCGACCATTTCGATCGTAAGATCGACAATCGCACCGGTGTGATTGGCCTAATGTACATTGTTATGGATAGCGGTTTGGTTGCGATTAAAGATACCGATGATATAATTATCAGGGTGATAGAAAAGATATTGTACTATTTGACTTTCAATAGTAACTTTTGTAGAGAGGAGGCGTGATCCAGGTATCAAGGCTAGGTTTGTTGCTAAAACAGGTTTGTTGTTTTTATGCTGATGTATACAGGGGCAGATCTAGATGGAAGGATGGTGGGGTAGGTGCCCCACCATAAATCTCAAAATCAATTTTTTTCCCTAGGAAATTGTAAATTAGAGTTGTGCCACAGCCAAAAAAAAAAGAAACAAATTCAAAATTTTACCCCTAAAAGTTTTTTACCCCTAAAAAGCGTTTCGGGGGCTCCCTCCCCCGAGCCCCCAACAATGGTTTGTGCCCCACCCGAAATAAATTCCTGGATCCGCCTATGGATGTATATGTTTGTATTTTGTTCACAACGACAGTATCAAGTTTATAGTATGTGTTAAGTGCAAAGTATTATTTGTAACGACAACAAATTATTTATTAAAAATGAAGTTTCCTTTTTGTTAAGGGATCACCAGTAAATAATTTCATTTTTAAAAATTAGTTTGAATTTATTTCCATGTTTTTATTTTTTTAGTCATTAGTCCAATTGTAATCATTATATAGCACGTGTCACTCTTCGTGAAGAGAAAAAAGGCGGTTGATGGAGGTTTTGAGCAGTTATGGGACTAAATATAATTTAAAAAACACATGGGAGGAGATCCTAAAAAAACTTTGCGCATGAAACTAAACCCAATAAAACTATTTTGTTAAACATATTTTTATCAAAAGTTACCTTTTTATACTCTTTGGATACCGAAAAAGGAACAAACAATAGATTTATATTTTTATCAAATAAAAAATAAAAAATAATATTTTGTATCATGTAGTTTTTACCCGAGTTGTGTGGCATTTTAACTGAGTAATGTTCGCATTTCATAATAAAAAAATATTTTGCATTGTTTCATGTCGTGTCGTATCACTTTATTCACAATGTATCGGTGTTAAATAAAAAAAATAAAAAATTGTGTGTCGTGTCACATTTAAATGGACCGCGTTTGTATTTGGTAAAAAAGGTAACACAACACGAAATATTATTTATCAAATACGAACATAAAAAAAAACATGACTCGACAAGAAATCTTATTTATCAATTACAAACACGAAAAAAATTGCACGACATGAAGTCTGATTTATTAAATACAAATCCAAAAAATGTGACACGACATGAAATCTTATTTACCAAATGCGAGAATAAAGAATGCAACACGAGTTGTGTTCTTTGTGTTCGTATTTGGTAAATTACTATATGAATTAAACAATAGATGCTATGTTTTTTTGGGTAGAGTAAATATGAAGTTACTTGTTTTTCTTTCACTTTTAGCCCTTCCCTTTTAGATTTAGTTTTTTTTTTAAATCATTCCTTGCTATGATTATTGACTATTTTTTTTTTGTCTTATCGGGTATTTATAGTTTTGGATATATTTACCTTTGGGGTTTGTAAATTTCACTTCATTTTGAAGTTTGTTTTGGGTATATAATTTTAGTTTTTTGGTGGTTTGTAATCTTAGATCAACCTCTTTAGGTGAGGTTTGTAATCTCAACTACGTTACTGTGTTAAGTTTTGAGAGAGAGGGTCATTGTGAGTTACTTTATTTTATTTGTCATCTCAATTACAACTACTTAATTATCATATTGTTAAGAAATTTTTTAATACATATTAATTCATTTTTATGATCGGAATATATAGACATACACACATTTTAAAAAATTATTCCAATCCAAATATGAATTTTTTTCTCATAAAATGTGAATTTTCTTTTAAGTAATGTTTATTTATATGCCTTTTGTAAAATTGGCCAGAGCCTCCTGAAAAACCAGTTGAACCAGCAAAAAGCGCCTTTGTAATGATGGGTCATAATTTCTTACAATTTTGGTACTTCGATGATGACAGTCAATATTTTTGTAGTTGTGTATTCTAGGATTAATTTCTTAGAAATTGATGTTGTTTATTTATTTTTCTTAATGAATATTTCTAAATTTTTTTACTTGACTACGTTGTTAAATCATACAGATAAATTTGTTACATTTTTAGTTATTAAATATTCATATTTATTTGAAATTAAAATTTGAATCCAGGCCAAATATATATAGTGAGTTTGAATGTGTTAAAAATCGTCAAGAGTAAGTTGTTTTTTCTATGAGTGTATTGTAATTTTATCTTATGAGTTTGTATAGAATTCTCTTAACGGAATTAGTTGTTTTTTCTTTCATTTTTACTTTGCTCTTTTTCCTTAATTTTATTTTGTTTTACATTGTATATATTTTTATGCTAGGTTTTTACCTTTTCTATTGTGTGCGTTTGGTTTAATTATTTGACGGAGGTAATTTCAAATATTAGATGGAATTAGTTTTAAATTATTTAATTGAATTGTTGTCAATTACGCAATTAGAACCACAATTTTGTTACAAGTAAGTCTTATAGTTTTTTTTAGCTATTTTATAATCATATTTTTTGTTTTATAAATAAATTTTAGGCTTACATGAATGTCATGTCAATTTGAATTTTTACTAGCACACGCGTTCTATCGACGCGACACACATGAGATGCAGCTAAATTTGTAACCGTGTTAATCAATACATGAGAATAAATCAACAATAGTGATGACGATCATTGTATTATATTTAGTTTCACATGCGTCATTTAAGTTCTTTTTTCAATCTGCCACAAACACAAATACACTAGAATATATTAATTTATTTAAGTTATTAACATGTTTATTATTTCCTCATATGTTTTACTGAGTTACGTGGCTTAATATAATATTTAAATTGAAAAATAATGTGTATCACAAACATCCCAGGGTACATTATTTGGTTGTACAATGGGTTGTACCTTACAAATGTACAATAATTTATTGCATTTTGGGATGTGTTGGGGACATTTCGGGACGCGTAACATTACTCTTTATTAGTTTTAGAGCTTCTTATGATCTCAATTGATTTATTACTTTTTCTATAAGTTGGTGAGGTTTTTTTATCCTTCTTATAATCTCGAGTTTGGTTGTTTATTTAATAAACCATGCCTACATTATATGCATAGTGAAAAACTTTACGTTTTTTTTATATGAATTTGAGTAGATTGTATGTGAATGTTTGTATACATATATATTATGTTCTTTATTAATTATTTTTTTCATTTTTCGAAAAAAATAATTTTTATATGTTTGAATTACTACTTTATTTTAAAACTAAATTTGATATGTATTTTTTTAATTATTTAGATTTTCGGACTATGTTATGTTTTACGATAATATGGTCTTGACATTCATTGCTTCATATTATATTGCAATTTATCCACGTTTCCCACCATATTACTTAAATATACATGTTTGTAGTTATGGAGACGATCAATTTTTTAAATACTAATAAAAATTACACATTAAAATAACATATTTTAACTCGCATTACACCCGACTGTGCACCGCAAGGGGCACCACTAGTGTGTGTGTGTGTGTGTGTGTGTGTGTGTGTGTGTGTGTGTGTGTATTATTGGTATCTTTTGCATGTTTATATATATGGTATCGTTTGTTGTGAGTCTTTGCGATTTCATTTAATCCATGTTGTTCATGTTCTTTATCTTTAAATTAAATTGTTATACTATATGATTATATTTACATTGGTATATCATGCTTCATTTCGTATTTAAGTTTGTATCATTTTGCATCCAAATTGGTATTGATTGATCATTATTTGTAAAATTTGAGCTTGTGTTGCCGAGTTGTTTGTCGTTGCTTATTTTTCACTTTTCACCATTGCATCATGTTATTTTTTTCCTCTATAATTACAATTGGTATGTCATGTTCTCACATTCTGGGGGAGAAATGGTTTTGAGGGATAAATGTTTTACTATGCAATCTTTCTTTGTTTATTCCTAAAAAAAGGGTGAGAAATAGTATCTTTCCCTTTGTTTTAGGAGGATATCTTTATCTTAGGGGGAGACGTCTCACCTAGATGAGTATCATTAGACATGGGGGGAGTTTTGTTCCAATGCAAATTTTATATTTGTTACATTCGCATTTCATTTTAAGGCGTATTTTAGTGTGCAAGGTCATAATATGCGGAAAAGTTACAAGCGTGGAAAGGTACTTAAGTTTATATGTCGGCCAATTTGTACTTTTTTCTTTTCTTTTCGGAGCTAGGGATTGAGCCTTAGTGAGCTTGATGGCTCATAGGATTTTATTTTGGTTTTGTCTCGGAACAGCCAAAGGGGGAGATTTGTAAGGACAATTTTTTTAATATAGTTAATTTGTATGTTTTGACTTATTCCGTGTTTGGATAAAACTCTTTGATGCATAGGTTAGGACTTGAGTGAGTTGACCTTTAAGTCTATGATGTGGTTTTTGGAAGAAGTAGCGAACAAGTTAGAAGATCTATATCATCATGTCGTGCTTCGTACTCGTTTCCGTCTTCTTTTTCCAAGGATCTTTCATGTATGAATGCGTATTTACTTTGAGACTCATATTTATATTTAGATGTTAAATTTTTATAAATTGTTTTTAAAATGCTCGCGAGGTCATTAGAACGACTTGGTATGTCGTATGAATTGGTTACCTTAACTCGTTATAACTGGGTTCTAACGAGATTTTGAACAAAACATTTTCACTATGCATTCTGTTTTAATGATTTGTTAGAAGTCGTTCGAATGATAGAAGGGGATTCGTTCGAATGAGATATACCTCGTTCAAACAAGCCGACGAGTTTTTTTCTTTTAGAAATTTTCTTAAATTAATTCATCCTTATCTCAATTTTGGAAAAACCTCCTATAAATAGGAGTGCGGGGCACAAGTTTTGTTTGAGGCAAAAACTTAAATTTTGAGTTTCCGAACTCTATCAAAAAGCTCTTTAAAAGCTTACTTTTCACCCAAGTTGTTTAGAATCGAAGTGTTCATCTTATTATGCTTTGAAGATCCTATTTTGGGCACTAAAGATTTATTCTCTTTATCTTGTTAAGAATCGTTTCATACGGTGGACTCCATATTTACTATATACACATAATGGACTCTATGGTGAGCTATTGCGGTGAATAAGCGGTGGATTTCACGTTCCAATCCATAAATTATTGTTTAGCCAATATCGATGGATACCGAGGCATATGTGGACTCAGATGTTATGTCACTATATAAGTGAACTCCTATGTGTCACTATGGAAAAGCGGTTGAATAATGAAGATGCTTCAATGCTTGTGAGGGAGTCAAGTCATTGTGCAAGTCTTCTATTAGTCTTGTGTAAATTTTGTATCATAATGAATTGCTTTAGTTAGGTCGTTCGAGGTTTTTTTATTTTAGGTTTTCCTCATTCATCGAGCATTGTGTGATTCTTTATTTTACTTTATCCTCTTATCACCTAGATACTTGTTTTAGGATAAAATAAAATTAGGGTAGACTAGTTTACACAACTTTTGTTTATGTATTGGTGTTAAGTTTGATTTGGATTAAATTTTTTAATTGAACTTAAAATTGAGAAAATTTTAAAAATAGTTGGTTTGTTTATGTTTCACCCTTTGCCATATTGGATACCTACAACTTATAAGACTTTCATTATCGTATACGTGAGTCACGTTTGAGTGGTTGTTAAGTATTGTAATCATATTTCATTGCTACTGGACTTATTGTGGTTAGGTGTGATCATGATTTTTTTGGGCTAAGGTTTACACTATAAAATTTCAGTGTCTAATTTATGATTGATTTTATGTGCTTCCATTGTTAATCATCAATGGCATGCAATTTAGACTAGATAATTTTTTTGGCAAAGATTAAAATTTTATTTAAATATAAAAAGGATCTTGATTTAATTTAGATGTTGATTAATTAAGATTTTAATTAATTAAATTTGAACATTTAGGCACATACTTGGGTTTTCAGTTTATATAATTAAACTTCGAATCATGGGTAATGACGGGTTTAACTAATATACTCATACATGTCACTTGAGAGCCAAACCCAATCTTTTGGTTTTACACATAGTATACTTGTTTGGTCTCCTGTTGAAGGGGTAACTCACCTTCAACATAAGTTTTGAAAACCTATGGTAATCGGTTGCCAAACACCCACCAAGTGGTGACCTAGATACAACTTCTGATTTCCTTACCAAATTCACATGGAATAATAATTACATGTTCAATTTCCAAGCCCCATCTTATGTCAAGCAATAACCAAAATGTCAATTACCAACAAGTAGAATATGGTAAGGTTTCCTCTTTACATATGACTCTAGTTTAGTCAAAGGAATTAAATGTTCCGTAAAATTCTATACAATATATTTTTTAATTTTAAACTTTTCCAAATAATATAATAATTTTCCATTTATTACATATAAATGAATTTTATATGTATGGAGATCGAGGATGCATCTGACATATTTTGTCAGAATTTTCCCCTACAATAGGGGTGATCGGATTTATCTCCGGCCTATGTTGTCTTGCCAGAATGCTTTGAGTGAGTTCTTTAATATTTTCTTGAATTTCCTTTTAGCTTATAGCTAGGCTTTGCAAGATCGCTTGTAGAACTCCCATTCCAACTGGCGTTAAGGGTGAAACCCCCTCTCCTATTCGACTGCTTTTAGGCTTTTTCGCCATATTTGTAGAAAATTTCACAAAAGCAGAGTACCGTAATAACAAAAACTTAGTACGATAGAAATGATAATGAAATTTTGGCAGAGGTTGCGAATCAAAATAAGAAAATGCATATCGAAAGAGGAAAGTCAAGAATTAAAGATAATCGATCGAAAATTTCTAATAAGGAAACTCTAACCCCGTAAAACTCAATCGAATTGGAGATCAATCCTTGAGTTCACATAAATTGGTTATCTTGGAGGTTTAACAAACAAAAATGGTGGGAAGTGACAGATGGCTAGTCTTTTTCCATAGATGGTGTCAATCCATTATCGTCTAAAACTAGTACAGGGTTTATCGTAGTGTAATTGTACTAATTATAAACGAATAACATATAAATAACGTAGTTACTGAAATGCTAAATAGAAAAAAAATACCAGAGAGATGAAAGAAAGATAATATAACTAGGATTTACGTGTTCAACCCAAATTTGTGCCTACTTCCACAAGTGTAGTGTTTGATGTGTTGAATTACTAGGCAAAAGTCATGGATGACTACAAGATACAAGTTCTCAAGTTCTATATATAATTTGGAATCATAACAATAAGTAAAAGATCATATCCCCACCCATGTGGGTGTTGTGTACTATTTATAGGCTTTTGGAAGAGAAAGAACCGAGAGTGTTAGGTGTCTTGCCTTTATAGGTTAGGTGTAATACTCCATACTTTTATAAGTAATTAATTTCCAGATGTTCATGAAATTGTTAATTTAAATGAGGAAATTAAATTGGAGTCGGTAGATACTAATTAGCGAGTTAAGGATTATTATTATTATTATTATTATTACTATTATTACTATTATTACTATTATTATTATTATTATTATTATTATTATTATTATTATTATTATTATTATTATTATTTTTAAACCGTTCCATTTGCTATATCAAATGGGACGGATTTTAAAATCCGATCATTTTGGTATAGCAAAAGGGAATGTTTTTTATATCTGTCCCATTTGATATATCTTAAATTTTTAATTTTTTCCAAACGAGTATTTGGGACGGATTTTACAAACCAACCCATTTGGTATACCAAAAGGGACGGTTTCAAAAATCTGTCCCATTTGGTATAGCAAATGAGACGGTTTAAAAAACTGTCCCTTTTAATATAACTTGAATTTTCCGGTATTTTCCAAACAGAAATAAGGGACGGATTTTTAAAACGTCCCTTTTAGTATACCAAAAGGGACGATTTTAAAAATCCGTCCCTTTTAATATACCAAATGGGACGGTTATTTCTGACCTTTTTGGTAGTTATCCTTATTTTTCCCTTATATTTTTTTACTTTTCATACGACCTAACCTAAATCTCTCTCTCTCTCCGCTCTTTGTCACTCTCCCACGATCTATCTTCCCATGATCTCTCTTCCCTCTCACTCTCCTCCGTCGCTCTCCACCCCCCTGCGCCACTCCACCCCCTGCGCCACTCCACTCCCTTGCGCCGCTCGATCCTCTCCCACAGCGACATTATTCTTTCTCTTATTTAGTGGTTGATTGTCTCAGAGGTATGATTTAATTTTTGACCTCATTCTGGTACGTCCCTCTCATTGTGTACTCATTTGATACATGCCCTTTTAGGTTTGATCCCTTTTGTATTTATTGTATTTATTAATTTTTTATTAATATTTTTTTGTTTTAAGTCTATGCATATGAACACTATTTTTTCCAAGATTTGTAGTATTGTATTTTATCGTATCTTGTATAGAAAAAAAATTTATTTGCCTCATACGAATGAAAATGAAAAATCTGTTAAAAAAGATTTTCTTTTTCAAGGTCAGGCCCCAAAGGTTTTTAAAACAACTTAGGGCCAATGGCATGGAGGATTAAATTGGTAAAGGTTAGGTAGGGCACATACGAATATACACAAGAAGTAACTTAAGAACTAGCCATCGAAATATGTTATGCCTAGTCTTTGTGTGTGTGTGTGTGTGTGTGTGTGTGTGTGTATATATATATATATATATATATATGTGTGTGTGTGTGTGTGTGTGTGTGTATATGTATATATGTGTGTGTGTATATATATATATATATATATATATATATATATATATGTATGTATGTGTGTGTGTGTTTATATGTATGTATAGTTGTTACTGTATGTATATATAGTTGTTACATTAAAGTAACAACTATACATACATACATACATACATATATATATATATATATATATATATATATATATATATATATATACACACACACACACACACACACACGCAAATGATATTCAAATGCAATTACGTATATATTTATATATCTTTTTTTTATATGCAATAGGGGTTCAATAAGATCAATATGGAAAAGAGTTGGATCGGAGGAGATAGGACCACAAAGGCGCACACCAATGGAGTTCAAATCTTTATTGATTCTGCATATAAAAATAAGGATATTCTTACTTCTAGCATCAAATGCCCATGTAGTACTTGTGTTAATAGTGTCTACTACAACTCACATACTCTGAGGAGTCACATAGAGATGTATGGTTTTGAAAAGAATTACATGAATTTGATTTATCATGGGGAATCATTTGGTGATTTTAATATTAGCGTAAATAGTTGGAGCGATGGTATGGTTGTTGATGATGTATTAGCCGATTTGAACTCGGGGGCAAGCATGATTGTAATGGTTCAAGAAGGAAGGGGGATTCCATGTAGAGAGGAAAATATTAGCACTGACGAAGAACCTAACATCAAAGATCATGATGTGCCCGACACATACCTCCCATAATATTTTAGACTTTTAAAAGAGGCACAAAGTGAGTTGTATGAGAATTTTCCTAAGGACATTACCGAGTTATCATTTGTTGTCGAATTATTGCACCTGAAACAACTAAATGGATGGACAAATCGTTCTTTTACGATGTTGATGGTATTCTTGCAGAAGGTTTTCCCAAAACCCAAGATTCCAAAATCCTTCTATAAAGACAATAAATTAACAAAAGGTTTCGAATTTAAGTATGAAACATTGGATGCATGTCCTAATAGTTGTATGCTATTTCGAAATAAGAGCAAGAATCTTGAGAAATGTAAAATTTGTGAGGAATCTAGGTTCAAAAATGAATTTGATAGTGGTGAGGGTACAAAAGTAGTAGTGAAAAAGGTAAGTTATTTTCCTTTGAAGCTGAGATTACAACGATTGTATTGGTCATCGTACATTGCTCCACTAATGAAATGACATTATAATGAACGTACCAATGATGGCGTGTTGAGGCATCCCACGGACTCCCTTACATGGAATACATTTGATGAGTGAAATCCATCTTTTGCGAGTGATTGTCGCAATGTTATACTTGCGCTAGAAACTGATGGATTCAATCCATTTGGTAATATGAGCACTGCTCACAGTACTTGGCCACTTGTGCTAATTATATTAAACTTTCCCCTATGGTTGTGTAAGAAACATCCCCACTTAATTTCGTCTATTCTTATGGACGGACCAAAAGGGCCCGGTGATAAAATTGATGTATATTTATAGCCACTAATTGGTAAGTTGAAAGAGTTATGGGATAATGGGGTACATACTTATAATGAATCAGCAAAATAATTTTTTCAGTTACATGTGACATTGTTATAGATAATTAGCGATTTTCCTGCTTATGCCATGTTATTAGGATGGAGCACAAAAGGTGAACTTTCTTGTCCTTGTTGCAATAAGGATCATCAAGCTATACAATTGAAGAATGATCATAAGTGATGTTATTTGGGTCATCGTCGATCCTTACCAATACAACATAAATTTCGAAAAGAAAAATTTATATTTAATGGCAAGGTTGATATGAGGCCACCACTATTGAAACCAACGGGATCACAAGTTCTGCAACAATTAAATGAGCTTGATGTTGTAACTGAATATAAGAAAGAAGAAGTGTTGAAAAGAAGGATAATAGACCAAAAGGAAATTGAGCTTGCACAAAAAACTAAAATTAATATTCCAAAAAAAAGATTGAATTGGAAGAAGAAAAGTATCTTTTTTGAATTGCAATATTGGGAGCATAATTTGATACGCCGTAATCTTGATGTCATGCATATCGAGAAGTTTTTTGTGACAATATTCTTTTTACATTATTGGGCATCAAAGGGAAAATAAAGGATAATTTAAATGCTCAAAAGACCTCAAAGAGACGAGTATTATATGCGTGCTACATCCTCAATCGTGAGGAGCAAATCAACAATATGTGGCCCCAGCACAGCTTATGATGAGCAACAAAGATAAGGATATATTCTTGAAAGTGTTGTTGAATCTCAAAGTTCCAGATGGTTATTCATAGAATATTTCACTATGTGTGCACCCTCAAGAGAGAAGTATTTGGGGACTCAAGAGTCACGACAATCACATTCTAATGCAACAAGTACTCCCGATAGCTTCACGTAGGGTATTGGCAAAGCATGTTGTCAAAGATTTAATTGAATTAAGTAATTGTTTTAGGATACTATGCTCAAGTGTAAATACTTGAGGTGACTTGTAGAAATTTGAAGACCGTATGACTCTTACTTTATGCCGTTTCGAGAAGATATTCCCTCTAGGATTTTTTTATGTGATGTAACATTTGACCATACATTTGACTAATGAACTATTAATTGTCGGGTTAGTGCTTTATCGTTGGATGTATCCAATGGAAAGGTATCTACACACTTTGAAACTTTCTGTGCGAAATCGTGCTCATCCTGAGACCTCGATTGTTCAGTCTGTCCTTTTAGAAGAGTGCATGACCTTTTACTCGAGGTATTTGGATGATAACTTGGAAACCAAGTCTAATCGACCTATTAGAATAGATGACAAAGGTAATGACTTTGATCGCGTTGTTGGCAAAAAAGTTCAAATTCAGCTTGATGAATAAACATTGATTCAAGCCCATCGTTATGTGCTTTTCAACACTCATTCAGTGGCACCGTTCATCGAGTAAGTTACTTTTTAACCTTAACAATGTGCACAAATTTATTACTTGTAGGTTTTTCTACATTCATTACGAAATGGAAATGTGTGAAGTTTTATAGAAAAAATATTTTGGAACTTTCAAAAGAGTATCCTCAACGTTCACAGCACTATATTCAACGCCTTCATTACAAAACATTCAGCACATGGTTTAAGAATCATGTAAGTCGGTTTATTCCTTGTTAATCTTGATATTGCTCTAGTATATTTGCTATATAAATTTTTGATTAACTTTTTCTGTTGGGAAAATATCAAGTACACAGTTTGACAAATAACGCCCAACTAGCCAACAAAATTAGGAGTTTGTCTTTAGGCCCTCTAAAGGATGCTTTTAGATTCTATTATGATATTGTTCGTGGTTTTTGTTTTCGGACAAAGTCGATTGATCAATGTAGAAAAACTCAAAATAGTGGGGTGGTTCTAAAAGCGACACTGATGAGTTATTCTATCCGTACAGACAAAAATCCGCTTTTAGGGGATGTTACTTTCTATGGACAAGTTATAGACATCATTGAGATTCGTTACATCAACGACATGAAATTTGTCTTATTCAAATGCGATTGGACCGATAACTGTATGGGTAAAAAATTAGATGAATTTAACTTTACGCTAGTTAAATTTAAGTATTTGTTATACAAAGATAACCGAGTTGGTGATGAACCTTTTATCCTAGCATCTCAAGTAGAAAAAATTTGGTATATAGAGGACCCGTTAGAATCAGACTATCATGTTGTTGTTTCGATGACACCAAGAGAGAAATTCGATGGATATTCAACCAATAAAGACTTAGATGTCCATGAAGTTGAGCCATTTAGCATGTAACAACTAGATCAAGATCAAAATGTATCTTAAACGAGGCAAGGTATATATGGCTCCATAATTGACACAACTGTTCTTAATGATGACGATGGTATGGAGGAAGAAAGGGACGAAGGTATCGAGGAATGACGGGATGGTGGTTAAATGGTTTATCTTTTTTACCTTTGTATTATGTTCGTGAAAACGTATCGGAATTACAAATTGATGATTGAAATGGATGTTTTATTAAATCTTTGTTTTCTTATTCATGTGTTGCCTTTTATTTTTTAATATTAACGGTTACCTATAAATGTTGTGTTTAAATATTTTTTGATATTGTGACAGGAAACAATACGGCCTTATGTAAATTTTAATGATAATATTAAGAATGCATTAGAAGAATTTAAAAATTCATCTTTTAAAGAGGGCACTCTAATAACCTTGTATGGATTTTGTCAAATTGAATTATGTCGTTACTTGCAAAAATGTGGGAAACAAATATCAAAATTATATTTGTTTGAAAAAATAATTTAGACGCTACCACTATGTTGGGATCAAGTAAGAGAAAAGATATTTCAAAAACATAATCCAACATGTGGATAGAAATTAGTAGAGCTAGTAGAGGAGGAAGAGTGAGAAATGCTTCCTTTATGGATAGAACTTGACAACATAAAATGAGCCAAAATTTAAAAGTGTGAGATCATATGCATAAGAAAGAAAGAGTATACAACATTTTAAAGATGAGAGGTTTTTTCCCTAACATGATTGTTCTCGTGCATGCGATTGTTATTACGCTTCCACCCATGTGGCCAATTTCATCCATTTATAAAAGGATAAAATGTGGTTATCTCAATATGAGGGATTTGGCAGATTTTCTAGAAGAAATTGAAAGGTATTGAAAATGCATACAATAAAAGGAAATACTATGTATTGTAAATTTTCATTTTATGTTTCATGTAGAATGTTTATTCATATTTATTTTGACATATATGTTTTTTATATAGATCTATCATGCCAACTAAATGCCCTTATCATCCCGTGGGAGTAGGAGGGTCACCGAATTCTCAAGCAGAAATGACCCGCCCATGTGCTCGAACGTCAATAGGATCACATCAGTCCCGACCAGAGTCATCTCATTCAACGACGTCCCAACCCTTAGATAATATGATTGCATGTATGGGTCTACCTATTTAGTAGAGAATTGTAAAAATCTTCTAAATGTTATAAATATTGTATTTATCCTATTTAAGTGGATGTCCACTCCTATTAGGACTCTACTAACTTGTACTATAAATAAGGGGTGACCCCCCCATTTGTTAGAGACCCAATTAATGAGAACTCTTTCTCTCTCTAAAATTCTCTCTGTGCCCTATTTTTCTTAACACGTTATCAGCACGATCGACACATACTTTCCCACACTCTTTCTCAACAGCCGCCTCCCCCACACTCCTATTAGGACTCTACTAACTTGTACTATAAATAAGGGGTGACCCCCCCATTTGTTAGAGACCCAATTAATGAGAACTCTTTCTCTCTCTAAAATTCTCTCTGTGCCCTATTTTTCTTAACACGTTATCAGCACGATCGACACATACTTTCCCCCGCTGCAAATGTGCCTGCAAGAATTGATGTACCAGTGGGACAAACATTGACATCAGCAGCAAATGAATCTGTTGCACGCCAGAAGCGTGGAAGACCTGTAGGTTCCAAAGACTCTGCTCCCCGGAAGCGGAGATCAAATGAAAAATCATGCCCTAATCACCCTCCCGAAGAGGTTATGAATAAAAGATCCACTTTCTCTGAAACCCCTGAAGAGGTCATTGTTTCTGAAAACACACAAGTCACTGAAGTGACTATACAAGCCCCTGAAGAGGCAAAGGTACCTTATAATAATAACGAGATCTCTATGTTTTATACATATTCGGGAGAAATGTGGGATCGAAAAGAAACTGTCATTGATGATGTTTTTTCATATGCAGTAGCTACACAAATTTCAAAGGGCAGTGATAATGATACTGAACCACGTACTCTAAATGAATGTCGACAAAGAGTAGATTGGCCAAAATGGGAAATTGCCATCAAGGCAGAACTCGAGTCTCTAAATAAACGTGGTGTATTTGGACCTATAGTACAAACCCCAAAAGGTTTTAACCCGGTAGGTTATCGATGGATTTTTATAAGAAAAAGAAACGAGAAGAATGAAATCACTCGATATAAGGCACGACTTGTGGCACAAGGTTTCTCACAGAAACCTGGGATTGATTTTGAGGAAACATACTCCCCTGTTATGGATAGTATAACTTTCAGATATCTGATTAGCTTAGCGGTCTCTGAAAATCTTGATATGAGACTCATGGATGTTGTGACCGCTTATTTATATGGGGACTTAGACACAGAAATATACATGAAAATCCCTGAAGGATTTCCTTTGCCTGAAGCAAAGCCGAGGAGTACGTACTCGATACGACTGAGACGTTCATTGTACGGTTTAAAGCAATCCGGAAGAATGTGGTACAATCGTCTTAGTGAATACTTGTCTAAGGAAGGGTATGAAAATAATCAAATTTGCCCTTGTGTATTTATAAAGAAATCCTCAAAAGGATATGCAATAGTAGCAGTCTATGTGGATGACATAAATTTAATCAGAACTCCAGAAGAGCTCGAAACAACTGCTAACTATTTGAAAAAAGAATTTGAGATGAAAGGCCTTGGGAAAACTAAATTTTGTCTCGGCCTGCAGATCGAGAAAAATTCTAGTGGGATTTTAGTCCATCAGTCTAATTATACTGAAAATGTATTAAAACGTTTTTATATGGATAAGGCGCATCCACTAAGTACCCCCATGGTTGTTCGGTCTTTGGACATAAAGAAAGATCCATACCGTCCTAAAGAAAAAGATGAGGAAATATTGGGTCCAGAAGTACCCTATTTAAGTGCAATCGGTGCATTATTGTACTTGGCGCAATGCACTAGGCCGGATATCTCATTCTCTGTAAATCTGCTTGCTAGATATAGTTCTGAACCAACCAAAAGGCATTGGGCTGGTATCAAACATATCCTAAGATATCTACGTGGAACCACTGACATGGGTTTATTTTATTCATATAACTCTAATAATTCCAAATTAGTTGTGTATGCAGATTCTGGATATCTCTCTGATCCTCATAAGGGTCGATCTCAGACAGGTTATGTATTTCTTTGTGGTAATGCTGCTATTTCCTGGCGTTCTACTAAACAAACTTTAGTAGCTACTTCTTCTAACCACTCTGAAATTTTGGCTCTTCATGAAGCTAGCCGTGAATGTGTATGGCTGAGATCTTTAATTCAGCATATTCGTAGTTCTTGTCAATTGTCTTCTATTACAGATATTCCAAGTACTATCTATGAAGATAATGCAGCATGTATATCACAAATTAAAGAAGGATTCATCAAAGGAGACAGAACCAAGCACATTTCACCAAAATTTTTCTTCACTCATGAGCTTCAGAAGAAAAATGAGATTGAAGTCATGCAAGTTCGTTCAAGTGATAACCTCGCTGATCTCTTCACAAAATCACTGCCAAAGGCAACATTTCAGAAGTTTGTGTACGAGATTGGAATGCGTCGGCTCCACCAACGGTGAAATTGAATATATCTATCAGGGGGAGCATCTTATCAGGGGGAGGATACAAGAACATGTAATTTGGGACATTTGTGCGCTGTACTCTTTTTCCTTTAACTAGGTTTTATCCCACTAGGTTTTCCTAGTAAAGGTTTTAACGAGGCAGCATTAAGCACGTCCAACACCGACTCAATGGTCACAATAAATTGTACTCTTTTTCCTTCACTACGGTTTTTTCCCAATGGGTTTTCCTTAGTAAGGTTTTAATGAGGCAATAATCATTGAACGGTGGATATGGTGTACATCCAAGGGGGAGTGTTATAAATATTGTATTTATCCTATTTAAGTGGATGTCCACTCCTATTAGGACTCTACTAACTTGTACTATAAATAAGGGGTGACCCCCCCATTTGTTAGAGACCCAATTAATGAGAACTCTTTCTCTCTCTAAAATTCTCTCTGTGCCCTATTTTTCTTAACACTAAAAACGTTTTACTTTAGTAATTATTCTTGTCATATTTTCTTTTGAATATTGATCAGATAGTGTTGAGGGTACACCATTACCAACTCAAAATGGTCCCGCTATTAGTGTGAAACGTAGAGGGTTTTCCAAACCATGGAAAGAATGGGATAGGGAAAACCTTTGTGCCCACCCTAGGATTTGGAGGACGTTAATTCCTCAAGTTATAGAAAAGTGTAACATCATATTTTATATTCGTTACATATTCTTATATGCTTTTTAGTCTAAGGACGATTATGTTGAATTTTATCACTACTATTATGAATATAATATGTTTTTATTTCTTATCTTACTAAAAAACCAATAGATGAAAAAAGCTAACTTACATATCGACAAGCTTACTGTGTATAGAGAGACTCGAAGGTTGAAGGATAAGACATATAGTATGGTGGATGGAGCGGCTGGTATAGAGGTATTATATTTTAGTGTCCATTATTATTATCTAATGTAAAAAATATTGCAATAAATGTTTTATGGTATTTCACACTATTTAAAACTCTTTTCTTAATTTGTAGGAAACTATACACAGACATTTGGATGCGATAGAAGAAGAACAGCAGAATGACTTAAAAGTGAGAGGTCAAATCTTTGAGGATGTCATTGGTCGTGATGGATATGGACGTACATTATATAGGGGAGTTGGTATTCGACCGCCATATGTAAGGTCCATGCCTTCTCACTTTTATGAGAGCGAGATCGAACGGTTGCAAAAGAGGATTGAGGAGGAAGAGACTCGTCATCGTGAAGATATGGATAAGGGGATTGAGGATGGAGAAACTCATCATCGTGAAGAGATGGATAAGAGGATTGAGGAGGGAGAGACTCATCCTTGTCAAGAAATGGATGGTTTGAAAGAATTAATGTCACATACCACCAACAAATTATTTCGTATGATACAAAATCTCGTATTCCCAATACCACCAGATGATTCCCTGAGTACTTCCAATGTGCAGCTGTAGGGAACAGGTATCCTCATTTCTTATCATTATCCAATTATGAGGAAGAAATTATTTTGGATATGAATACTAAATTGTACAATTATATCTCAGAAATCACAAAACAAAACAAGATTTGCTTATGTATTAAACAAAACAAAATCACAACAGAAACAACAGTTAATATTTTTACAAAAAAACATGTTTCCATAATTAAAATGATGGCCTTTCCACAGTCTATTATTGTGGTTTACAGTTAATATTTTTACCAAAAATGTTCCTTTTATACAACTATTTGTCTTTTAATGTCCTCATCAACTGTGATTTTAATATCGCAATCATTTCTCACATCTAGCATAAAGTGACACCCAATATTCTGTAGATCTAACAAAACTGTGATTTTAATATCCCAATCATTTCTCACATCTAACATAAAGTCACACAAAATTAAGGAGTGAAAACATAAAATACTAACAAAACGGTTTCGTAAGAGGGACCGACACCTCGTACGGGACCAATGTAACTCGTACAAACTGACCGCGTAGTCACCGAACTCCCAGTTGGAGTATACGATGAGAATTTGCAAAAAATTAGACTTGTGCTTAAAAACATGGTGTCAAGGGGTGAAAACATAAAACAACCACAAAACAGTCCCGAAAAAGGTACGAGCACCTCACACGGGACCAATGTAACTCATAGGAATCGACCGCGTAGTCACCGACCTCCCAGTTTGAGTATACGACAAGAATTTGCAAATTTAGACGTGGACCTAAAAACATGGCGTCACGGGGTGAAAACATAAAAAAAACCACATAACGGTCCCATAAAAGGCACGACCACCTTTCACAGGACTAATGTAACCCGTACGAACCGATTATGTAGTCACCGGACTCTCGATTTGAGTATACGATGATAATTTGCAAAAAATTAGACTTAGGCGTAAAATATGGCGTCAAAGGGTGAAAATGTAAAACAGTCACAAAATGGTCCCGTAAGAGGTGTGAGCACCACGCACGGGACCAATGTGCCTCGTACAAATCGACGACGTAGTCACTGGACTCCCCATATGACTTTACGATGAAAATTTGCAATCGGTTAGACTTACGCTTCAAAACATGACATCAAAGGGTGAAAAAGGAAAATAGCCTAAAAATGCTCCCATAAGATGCAGGAGAACGTCACACGGGACTAATGTAACTCGTACGAACTGGCCGGCTAGTCACCACACTCTCGATTTGAGTATACGACGAGAGTTTGCAAATTTTAGACCTAGGCCTATAATATGGCGTCAAGGGGTGAAAATGTAAAATAGCCACAAAATGGTCTTATAACAGGCATAGGCACCTCACATGGGACCAATGTAACTAGTACGAACCGACCGTGTAGTCATCGGACTCCCAATTTGAGTATACGACGAGAATTTGGAAAAAATTAGGCTTGAGCTTAAAAACATGGCGTCAAGGGGTGAAAACGTAAAATAACCACAAAATGGTCCCATAAGAGGTATGAACACCTCGCACGGGACCAATGTAACTAGTACGAACCGGCCACATAGTCACCTACCTCCCAGTTTGAGTAGATGGTGAGAATTTTCGAAATTTACACTTAGTCCTAAAATATGGCGTCATGGGGTGAAACGTAAATCGAGCACAAAACGGTCCTATTAGAGGTTCAGAGACCTCGCAAAAGACCACTGTAACTCATATGAACCGACCGCGTAGTCACCGGACTCCCGATTTAAGTATAGGATGAAAATATGCAAAACATTAGACTTGGCCTTAAAACATGGCATCAAGGGGTGAAAATATAAAATAGCCACATAACGGTCTCGTGAGAAGCACGAGCACCTCGTACAGGACCAATATAACTTGTGCAAATGGACCGCATAGTCACTGGCCTCCCAATTTGAGTATACGACAAGAATTTGCAAAAAATTAGAGTTGGCCTTAAAAACATGGAGTCAATGGGTGAAAACATAAAACAATAACAAAACGGTCCCGTAAGATGTACGAGCATCCTGAACGAGACCAATTTAACTCGTAGGAACTGATTGCGCAGTCACTGGCCTCCCGGTTTGAGTATACGTTGAGAATTTGCAAAATTTACACTTAGGCCTAAAATATGGCATCAAGGGATGAAAACATAAAACAATCACAAAACGGTCCCGTAAGAGGTAAGGATAGGTCGCACGGGACCAATGTTACTCGTATGAACCGACGAAGTAGTTATTAGACTCCCCGTTTGAGTATACGACGAGAATTTGCAATCAATTAGACTTACGCTTAAAACATGTCGTCGAAGGGTGAAAAAGTAAAACAACCACAAAACGATCCCGTAAGAGGCACGAGCACCTCACACGTGACCAATGTAACTCGCAAGAACCGATCGCGTAGTCACCGGCCTCCCGGTTTGAGTAGATGGCGAGAATTTGCAAAATTTAGACTTAGGCCTAAAATATGGCGTCAAGGGGTGAAAACGTAAAACAAAAACAAAATGGTCTCATAAGAGGTACGAGCATCTCACATGGGACAAATGTAACTAGTAGAACCGGTCGCATAGTCACTGGCCTCCCGATTTGAGTAGATGGCGAGAATTTGAAAAATTTAGACTTAGGCCTAAAATATGGCGTCAAGGGGTGAAAATGTAAAACGACCACAAAACGGTCCCATAAGAGGTATGAGCACCTCACACGGGATCAATGTTACTCATACGAATCGACCGCGTAATCACCGAACTCCCCAGTATACAATGGGAATTTGAAAAAAATTAGACTTGGGCATAAAAACATGGCATCAATAGGTGAAAACATTAAACAACCAAAAAATGGTTCCGTAAGAGGCACGAGCACCTCGCACGAGACCAATGTAACTCGTACGAACCGACCGCGTAGTCACCGACCTACAGATTTAGGTATAAGATGAGATTTTGCAAAAAATTAGACTTGGCCTTAAAAACATGGAGTCAAGGGGTGAAAACATAAAACAACTACAAAAGGTCCCGTAAGAGGTATGAGCACCTCGCACGGGACCAATGTAACTCGTAGGAACGGATTGCGTAGTCACCAACCTCCCCATTTGAGTATAAGATGAGAATTTATAAAATTTAAAATTATGCCTAAAATATGGCGTCAAGGGGTGAAAACGTAAAACAACCACAAAACGGTCTCGTAAGAGGCACGAGAACCTTGCGCGAGACCAATGTAACTCATACGAACCTACCGCGTAGTCAACGGACTCCCAATCTGAGTATGCGATGAGAATTTGCCAAATATTATACTTAGGCTTAAAACATGGCATCAAGGGGTGAAAACATAAAACAACCACAAATCAGTCTCGTAAGAGGTACGAGCACCTCACACGGGACCAATGTAAACCCTGTGAATTGATTGCATATTCACAGGACTACTAATTTGAGTATACGACGAGAATTTGCAAAATTTGGACCTGGGCCTACAAATATCGCATCAAGAGGTGAAAACATAAAATAGCCACAAAACGGTCCCGTAGGAGGCACGAACACCTCTCTCGGGACCAATGTAACACGTAAAAATTGACCGCATAGTTAACGGCCTCCCAGTTTGAGAATACGACGAGAATTTGTAAAATTTAGACTTAAGCCTAAAATATGGTGTCAAGGGGTGAAAATGTAAAACAGTCACAAAACGGTCATATAAGAGGTGCGGGCATCACGCATGGGACCAATGTAACTCGTACAAATCGAGGGCGTAGTCACTGGACTCCCCGTTTGACTATATGATGTGAATTTTCAATCGGTTTGTACGAGTTAAAACCTTAAAATGCTCCTGTAAAAGGTGCAAGCACCTCATACGGGACCAATGTAATTCGTACGAACCGAACGTGTAATCACCGGACTCCCAGTTTGAGTATATGACAAGAATTTGCAAAATTTAGATTTAAGCCTAAAATATGGCGTCAAGGGGTGAAAATGTAAAACAGCCACAAAATGGTCCCATAATATGAATGGGCACCTCACATGGGATAAATATAACTCATACGAACTGATCGCGTAGTCACCGGGCTCCCGGTTTGAGTATACGAAGAAAATTTGCAAAAAATTAGACTTGAGCCTAAAGACATGGCGTCAAGAGGTGTAGACATAAAACAACCACAAAATGGTGAGAGGTATGAGCACCTCGCACGGGACAATCATAACTCGTACGAACCGATCGCATGGCGTCAAGAGGTGTAGACATAAATCATAACTCTCGGTTTGATTATATGATGAGAATTTGTAAAACTTACACTTGGGCTTGTAAGGACACAAATTTCCAATTGAGTCCTTTGTAGTTTTGGCTCAATTCTGGACAAAAATGTTTGAGTCATAGGATATAATATATTGATCATCCTTCAAGCCTATGACGAGTTTGTTTGAAGACGTAGCGGCTAAGAGTACAAAACTTCATCAAAATGTCATGTTTAAGTGTCTCGTTTCTACGTCATCTACAGTGGTTCCATGCTCCCAAGGTATGAATGCATTACATATATATATAGGAGCTTGGAACGGTTTTATAATGGGTGTAGGTTTAATTAAAACTAGTGTTTATTTTCAGAAAGATTTAATTAAAACTTTAAACAAAGTTTATAAAGTTTCTGGGCTAAAATTGAATATTTCAAACTTTCTGGAAGTTCGTTCGATTTATCGTTCGAACGAGTTTTTCGTTCGAACCAGATGTCGTTCGAACGAAATTGCCAATGAGTTCCCATAATTAGCCACTGGAACTTCGTTCGAAATGTCGTTCGAATGAGATGGTTGTTCGAACGATATTTCTAACGATTTCACACTCGAACTTCGTTAGAAGTCTCGTTTGAATGAGATTTCGTTCGAACGAGATTTGGCAGGAACAGTTATTTGGAAGTTTTAAGCAGTTTTGACCCACTTTCCCACTTATTTTTCCCACTATCTTTTTGGCTGATTTCTTAAGTGTGAAAATGAACTTTTCTAACTTAACTTTTCATTCCATTCTAACTTCTAGAGAGAGTTTTTGAGAGCAAATTCTTCCAAGAAAATTTCATGGTTTTGAGTGTTGATCTTTCAAAGAATAATTCATTTGACACTCTAGTTTACACCCAATTGTTTGTTTATCCAAGTTCCATATATATATACTTTGGTTGGAGTTTTGGCACCAGTTTTGTTCATCTCTACTGTTTTGAAGAGACGTTTGGATTTGCTTCTAAATCCCACAAAGAAGAAGATGTTTGCGTTGATTTACTCACTTGGAGAAAGGTTCCTAGTTCGGGTGACGGTGACCATATAAAGTCCGATCGGTGGATTCTGATACCGCGGTGGAGCTCCGTGGTTATTCGTTAAGAAGAGGTTGATACAAGAAGACGCGTCGGGGCTTGAGAGAGACCGAGTCGAGTGTTGTAAGTCATCTTGCTTGTATTTGTAAATTTCGTACTTAGTGGATTTGAGGCTAGGTCCATCCGAGGTTTTTTTCCGTTGTGGGTTTTTCCTCATACAACGCGGCATAGTCAGTTCATTGTTTATTTTATCTTTTGCAAAATCACATAGAACGCATGCGTAGGTAATTCAAGATAAAATTGGTTTTAATCACTACATATTTATTTTGGTGCAAAATTAAATATTGGGTAATGTTTAATTAATTCAAGTCTTTAATTTAACTTGTTAAAATTGGTTTGGCCTAATTTGCTAATGTTGAGAAATATGACTTAGGCAATCTTTCTAGGACTTGGGTTAATTAATTTGGTTTAAGTGAAATTAACATAAGTGTGTGTTTTATCCTATTAAACTTTATGTAAATTTAATTTGAGAAAAATTAAATTTTTTTAAGTTGCTTTTATATTTGAACCATCATCTACGCTTCCCCATATCTCAACAAGGAAATTTGTTTTCAAAGTATAAGAATTTTAAAATTGGGTTCCTATGGAATGTTTTCAAATTGGTATTAGAGCCAAAAACGATAAATTACTTCGTTAAGATCCTTTAAATATTTTTGGCTAAAATGGAATTTTCCCCATTTTCTAAATTTCCTATTTTCGATGGTTCTAACTACGCGTATTGGAAAGCACGAATGAAATCGGCACTAAAATCTATCGACGAGAGATTTTGGTTGTCTGTCGTTAATGGGTGGTCCCCACCTACACATTTAGTAGACAATGAACGTGTTCCCAAACCCGCCGATAGATGGAGTGAGAATGAATTTAAACTTTCAAATTTTAATTCCCGTGGTTTAAATGCCTTGTTTAGCACGGTCACACCGGATGAATTTCGACGCATTATGACGTGTGAAACCGCTAAAGAAGCTTGGGATATTTTACAACTCACTCATGAAGGTACTAGTGTCGTTAAAGCTTCGAAACTCCAAAACCTCTCCACTCAATTTGAAACCATCAAAATTAATGAAAAAGAAACATTTGATGAATTTTATGCTAGACTTTTCGATATTGTTAATTCATCGTTTAATTTGGGGGAGAAAATACCCGACAATCGAGTTGTAAAGAAAATTTTAAGGTCCCTACCCGATAGATTTATTCCAAAAGTGATCGTTTTAAATTCTTTACCAACTTTAGCCTCTACAAAATTAGAAGAGCTCGTAGGTGATTTACAAACCTATTAACTAGACATGTTTCCCTCTAAAACTGAAAAGAAAATAGAAAAGGACATTGCTTTAAAAGCCCGAAAAGAGGAAAAACAAGTAGTAGAGAGCGAGAGTGATAGTGACTCGGAAGATATGTCCTTGTTTGCTAGGAAATTTCGAAAATTTCTTAAATTTCTTAAATTTAACAAAGATAAATTTAAAAATGATTTTAAGAAATTTGAAACTTCTAAGCATGACAAAGCCGAAAAGATCCCTAAAATTTCTAGAGAAAATTTAAATACGGACGAGTCAAATAGGTGTTTTGGTTGTGAGGGTTACGACCATAAGGCTTCTGAGTGCCCCACTAAACTAAGGAGAGAGGGTAAATGACCCATTTCATAAAATGCGACCCTTAGTGATAGTGATAAGGAAGAGGGATACGATTCCCCCACTAAGCCCAAATTTGTGGCTTTTATGGCTAGTCATGTGAGTGATAGTGAGAACTCATCTATTGATGAAACTTTAACACATGACACTTGCAAGTTCATGGTTTATGATTCCCTTATTTTTTATGATAGTGAGAGTGAAGAAGAAAGAGAGAGTGAAGATGAAAAAGAGGTTAATGTGAGTGAACTTTAAAATGCTTTTCAAGAATTATATGAAGAATCAATTAAATTAAAAAAAGCTAATTTGAAGTTATAACCTAGTTTTAAAGAACGTGCCAAGGTCGTTGATAATAGTGTGTTGGCTGAAGACCTTAGGACACGAGAGAGATCTATTCGAGAGAAGCTAGAATATATAGAAGGAAAGAAAGATAGACTTAGAGGTTTAATGGAATCCTTGAAAAAGGAGCTTCTCGAGTTTGAAGAGAGAAATGGTTTGTTAAAGTCTAGAATTTTAGAATTAGAAGAACAACTAAAAGACTCTAGTAATGTCAAATTTGATTTGGAGTGTCGTTCGAAAAAATTAGATAAAATATTAGGAACGGTCCAAATTAAAAATGACACTTGTGGTTTAAGCTTCGATACTTGTAATGAATCTACTTAAAAAGCCAAAATCAATGTTTTAGGAGAATCGCCTAGGAAAACCTTTAGAGATCACCCCTTAGGTAAATCTTTTCGACATGTTTTTACTTGTGCAAATTGTGGTCGAAAAGGTCATCTTAAGAAATATTGTTTTGATCTTAAAAGATTTTCTAGAAAATCCCAATGTAAGGCAACCAAGATAGCCAAGATTCCTACACCCCGAGATAGTCACTCATCATTAGTTTGGGTTAGGAAATCCGACTTGGTAGCTTTACAAGATAGGGTATTTGATTATCATTTACTTTCACATGCTTCCTCTCTTGTAAAATCTAAAGGTTGAATGTGTTAGTTTTATTTACATATTTTAGCGTTCGTACTTCATGTTATATTCACATGCTAAATGTATGCTTGTTTAGTAATTTTCCAGTCCACACTTCATGATCAATCACATGCTACAATAATGATTTTTGTTTATCTTTTGTATTATATTTCCTTCATTTTGTTTGCATTTAATGAAAAATACAAAAAGATTTTTGTTTATCATTTCGGTTTTTATTGTAACAACCCGTCCTTTTTAGACAATTAAATTCCATAATTAAATTAAGTGGCAATTTGGGGAATTTTCCTAAATAGTAAATTTTGGGATTTTCGAGGATTGAATGATTTTCGATGGGTGCTGTAATTATTTTTGGGACTATATAGGTCGAAATATTTTAATTATATATTGTCGTTGAGTAAAGCGACACGAGGTAAGATTTTTAATTGGAAAACCCGCATTTAATTATTTTGGGTTGGAATAGTGATTTGCGGTCAAGTACCTCGGATGGGAATTTCGACTGCGCCATAATTCTCGGAATGGCCGAGATAGTCGGAAAAGAGTGTCCGATTGTCGAAATTAAGTTTCGGGTAATTTTAGAGGTAAAAGTAACTCGTAATTGGGTAAACGAGTCGTTTTTGGGTTTTAAGGGTTTAAAACCCTTTTCTCCTTATAAAAAAAAGAAGAGAGGGAGAAAAAGAGAAAGAAAGAAAAGAAAAAAAGAGAGAAGAGAGAGAGAGGAAGGAAGAAAGAGGAGAAAGGAGGAGATTCCGGCCAACCTCCGCGGGATTCAGCTCGAGGTCGTCAGATTATATCCACGAGGAAAGTGTTTACTTGCTTTATTTCATTTTTGCATAAATATCTCATACCGTAGTTTGCTATAAAAAAATCCTAACTATTTTGGATTGGGTAATCGTGGATAAAACGGGTTTTCGGGAGATAAAACGAATAAACCCCTAAAATGGTATAATTGGAGAAACTTAGGTTTTAACCTAAATTAATTGGTGGTTTAGGTTTCTAGGATGTTTAGAACCCTTAATATATGTGTATATGTTGTTGGTCGAGGTCGTAGGATGTCGGGGGAGGAGATAAAAGCTTGGGAGAAGCTTTAATGGCCGAAAACGAAATCTCGGAGAAGACGATAAATAGTGATGCAGCGCCTTTACGAATCGATTCGGCCATGAGGCGAATCGATTAGGCTCTTAGTCAAAAAATGAAATTTGTATATCTCTTCGACGCGGTCGCGTGGGCGCTGACCGCGTATTTTTCTGATTTTTTTTGGATTTATAGTGATTTTTCTACGGAAAGCTGTCCGAGATCGAAATCGTTAGTTAGAACTTATTGGAGATATATTAGGGGTTCTCAAATGGAGTGTTAGGACCTCTAAAGAACTTGAGGAGATATGAAAACTTTGGGTTTGTAGAAATAAATCCAAGTTATGATTTAAATAGAGATTGGATTGGTGTAGGGCTTAACCTGAGGAACGGACATAGTTCAAGTTCGGGAAAGAATAATCCCTGAAACAATTAAGTGGGCATTTAGGCCTATATAATTATGTGTATATAAAACATAAGTATATTGTTTATGGTTGGGTAAATCCTACAAGATAAATAGGATAAATGTGATAAATAGATATTTATAAACTTAGTGTGAGATAGTGTAATTGGAGATATCCAATAAAGTCCTTAGATGGGATTAAGGTATGTATTACTTATTAAAGTAAGAAATACTTTGGGTTTAGTATCATGCTTATATGAATGCATGATTATGATTCCTGGAGGGAATCTTTGGGATTATTGAATATCGCTAAATGCTATAGGCCACTATGGCCGTTATTATATATATTCTAGGAAGAATATATAGGATATGTATATACTATGTGATTAAAGTATATATGATATGATGAAAATGATTTTGAAAATAATATATAAATGTTTTCAAAATGGAAAGACAAATGATTTTCATAAATAATAAAAATGAGGATACACACCTCTCTAAATCGCTATCATAAGGGAAGTTGCGTTCGTATGGTGAAGCCCCCTGGCTAATGATGCAGGGTGGATATAGTCCTATAGGCCATGTGAGCATTTGTTGTTATATTTTCTGCACTGGTTAGGAGATTCCGGGTGTGGTCTTGACTATCCCGCAGGCACATGGTCGCTTCCCGACGTCTTTCGATATAGGATCCCAGGTTGTCTTGGAGGCCCTGGAAGATGATAGCCATTTAGGGGCGCGCACAGTGGAGAAATCCGGACGGGCGGTCTTAGAACGCGTTTATTAAAGCAGTTCATAATAATGGATTTGCTTTAATTACATTTCCTGGATATAGGAAGGGAAATGGGTTATATTATTTGGCTTCGGTAATACTTCCCCGATGGAAGAAGGGATGTGGAAGCACATGTCATGATCAAAGCATTTTTATGATAATGAAAATGTCTTTGAATACATTTCCTGAGTATAAAAAAAGGGAAATGGGATAATTGATAAAGGAAAAGCATTTTTATGTTAATAAATTGGCTTTCAAAAAGTATATGATTTATTAAAGCAATTCACGATAATGAATTGGCTTCTATAAATACATTTCCTGGATATGAGAAGGGAAATGGAAGTTTTTGAAATGAAAAGGATAAGTATTTATAAATACTATATGTATCAAGTAATCCTCAGTCCGGGAGATATTATCCGGACTTATATTGTAGATGTACGTATATGTATAAATCGAGTGCCGAGGGTCTAATGGATCCCGACGATCGACCGTGCTGCATAGTAGTGTATCGGGGGGGTTCCTTGTTTGGATTTCGCTTCGCGAGACACCCCACGCACGAATATGGCATTGTGTTGAGACTGGGGAGAAGTTTAATCCTTAGTGCTCTAATATTATTAAATGTTTATGGTATATATATTATATATATCTTTCTGTACTGAGGGACTGGCGGATCTCAAAGATCGACCTTGCTGCATAGTAGTGTATCGGGGGGGTTCCTTGTTTGGATTTCGCTTCGCGAGACACCCCACGCACGAACATGGCATAGCGTCGAGATTAGAGTGAAGTTTAGCCCTTAGTACACCTGTTTGACTATCTAGGTTAGATAGTGGTTGGGTATTAGACTAGTTTAGCAGGGTAGCTTGACTAGGATGTTTATAGGGATGCGCTAGGTGTGCACTGTTAGAGGAGAGGTGAGGGGTATCTCATGAGAGTGCGATACCAATTTAAATATGAGATAAAAACTATTTTTCTAAAAATAAAGCATTTATGCACTTGCAAAATATTTTCTAGACATTCGGGCTCTGACCCGTTTGTCTACTCTCCTTTCTTTCTCTATACTGTATATATATAGGTGTCCAGACACAGGGACGCCTGGATGAAAACTCTTTCGAGTCAGACGTCAGTTGTGGATGCGTGCAGGTTTTTGATAGCCGCTTCCATCCTTGTACTCTAGATAGGAGGTACTGTATAAACATTCGAGCCAATGGCTCAATTGCATTTATTTATTCTTTCAGTACAACATTCGATATGGTTGTATATTTGAACCGAGTGTTCGGTTATTTTAATTTATTTCAGTTTCATTTACGCATATAATTGTGGATGTTTTAATTTGATCGTAAAAAGAGTAGTTAAGTAAAAGTTTTTAACGCTCACCTAATAGGATATTAGTAATTAAATGGATTTTCGACAGTGATGCTAAGAATGATCCATATGAAACTCCTATTTTAATTTAATATTGGAGTGATCGCCCGGTATCTTATTAGGCGGGGTGTTATAGATGGTATCAGAGCATCAGGTTCTAGTGTCCTTAGGAATCTGTGCGGACGTACTACGCTTTTAGCGTTGCTCTCGATTTGTTATAGAGCCTCAGGAATAGGATTGTTGATTTCTATTGTGAGATTTCGATCTCCTGCCATATTAGAAGATTATAGAAATCTGTTATGCGCTCGTTGAGTATCGTGTGCGGAGCTCGGAGGGCAGCAGGAGTGGAGCTTAGCTGGGGGAGCTGGTAGAAGACGGGGACGAGGATCTTAGTAGATGCCACTCTCCTTGTGGCAAATGCTAAGGACTGTTGCGACGACTACTAAAGTATAGTAGTTATGAGCAACCAAGTACTACTGTGATAGAAAGTGGTACTAAAGTTGGATTTCCCCGTGAAGATAAGGGTTCCAAAGGGATCTTACGGATAGTTCTCACCGTGAGTCCCCATGAATCAGCAGGACGAGAAGAATGCAGTTTTGGGAATTATTCGCCTAAGGTTCAGCCAGGGGCCGACGGTGAATAAAGAGTATTATGGCAAAGTGGCAAAGTGAGTTAGGTGCAATGAATATTGAGTCCTTTCCAAGGAGGATGGGCTCACTAAAGAATGGGTATGTTCGAGGACCCCATGGTTGGACATCCACTTGGGGAAATCGTTATAATGAAATTGTGGTTATGAGTTTTACCTCAATTGAGGAGGTATATTAGGCGTGACTAGATGAAGTCACGGTATTAGTTAGCCCTAGAATCGTGTGGGTAATTTGAGTTATGGCGGTATCGACAACATTATATCGTGTATGCCTATGTGTTGTCCGCAGTAGCGGAGTTTTATTTTTTCTTCATTCGCCATAGAGGCGGGTGCTGATATATGGTATATATATACATATCTGGTTAGTGATGCTCGTTTTATATGTCTATACGAGCATGGTGGTATGAGGAGCCTAATACATTATGGTGTATTTTCGGAGCGATAGCAGGCTAAGAATGGCAAGTCTATCGTGTCCATGGTTCCTCGAGGGAACAGGTTATTGTTGCGATGTCTCACCTAGATATAGGTTGAGTTCACCTTATTTGTTATGGGTTAATGAAACTTCAGTGAGAAGAGGTTTCCTTATCGTGATTTGGGTTTATGGCAACCTTATATATATGATTTAAGGCCGCAGGATTTTCGTTAAGCTGAACATAAAGCTCATTATTGTTTGCGCAAGGACTTAAAAATGAGTGCGAGCGCAGGGTGGTATGACTCTTAGTTAGAGATAGGAGTTCAGATCACCTTTTTGTTGGATTAGGGGATAGGGATATCCCGGTTGCATGTTTAAATGACAGAACTCCATAACCAACGAAGTCAAGGGTTAATGTGTGGAGGGGTTCCTTGTTTGGATTTCTCTTTGCGAGAAACTCCACACATGACTCTTAACGGCGTCGGGAGTGGGGAGCTGTTATGGGATGCAAGGATGTTGATTTTGTGGAAAGGTCTTATAGTGTGGATGAACCACTATAGGCTATGAGCCACATGATGTTGATATACTTATGGAGATATTGTGCTATGGAAAAGCACTTAAGTGGTCCCCTTGCCACAAGTGGGTGGTTGAGGTTGGACTTAGAGAAATTTGTTTGAGGATAATAACCAGCCTTAATGAAAAGGCAGACTTTGAGAAGATAAATTTTGGGTACTATGTTCGTGACACTTTTTACAGAAAGTGGGCACTTCGATTGATTAGGTTTCCTTCTGTATGGGCGGAAGGATAAGATAGTAGGAATGCGTTCATAGGATAGCCTTGTAGGATTTAGGAAGTCCCGCCTATGTGCCTTGGGTCGCTATATCTCGATGACCGACTAAGAGAGGGAGTAGTGTAACGGGAGGGTTCCTTGTTTGGATTTCGCCTTGGCGAGACGTCCCACGCATGAAACCAAGCAATTTTCGGGAGTTGAGAGAGGCCTTGGGCACTAGGGACATACTTAGGATTATATTAGTTTCGCGTAGGTAGGGTGACGCATAGATTATAGCCTTGTTAGGATGTAGGTTCGCTAGAGTTAGCAGCGCCGAGGTTAGGAGTTGGAATTTCACGGGTTGGAAGGACCCATAGGTGAGTATTACACCGAGGAAAGGAGACCCTTATTGGGAGAGAGGGTTACGTGTCAGACGTTCGCTACGAATGTGCAGATGTGCACAAGTTAGGAAGGTGTATGGGCACCTTGGTAAGGTGGTTTGGTATACCGCCTAGTTAAGATAGGAGTAGTACACAAGATTGAAATCCATGCCAAGAGGCATTATAGATGATGGGTATTATGTGACGTATTAGAGTCACTTTACGATCGTGGTAGTCATGTAGCTTATGGTTGGGAACCATTGAGTTAGTATCTTTTTCTTAAGGTTTTAGGATTTGTAGTGATCCTAGTTAGATGGTGTAGGTTATACCTGAATTTCGAGGACGAAATTCCGTTGTAAGGGGGGGAGTATGTAACAACCCGTCCTTTTTAGACACTTAAATTCCATAATTAAATTAAGTGGCAATTTGGGGAATTTTCCTAAATAGTAAATTTTGGGATTTTCGAGGATTGAATGATTTTCGATGGGTGCTGTAATTATTTTTGGGACTATATAGGTCGAAATATTTTAATTATATGTTGTCGTTGAGTAAAGCAACACGAGGTAAGATTTTTAATTGGAAAACCCGCATTTAATTATTTTGGGTTGGAATAGTGATTTGCGGTCAAGTACCTCGGATGGGAATTTCGACTGCGCCATAATTCTCGGAATGGCCGAGATAGTCGGAAAGGAGTGTCTGATTGTCGAAATTAAGTTTCGGGTAATTTTAGAGGTAAAAGTAACTCGTAATTGGGTAAACGAGTCGTTTTTGGGTTTTAAGGGTTTAAAACCCTTTTCTCCGTATAAAAGAAAGAAGAGAGGGAGAAAAGGAGAAAGAAAGAAAAGAAAAAAAGAGAGAAGAGAGAGAGAGGAAGGAAGAAAGAGGAGAAAGGAGGAGATTCCGGCCAACCTCCGCGGGATTCAGCTCGAGGTCGTCAGATTATATCCACGAGGCAAGTGTTTACTTGCTTTATTTCATTTTTGCATAAATATCTCATACCGTAGTTTGCTATAAACAAATCCTAACTATTTTGGATTGGGTAATCGTGGATAAAACGGGTTTTCGGGAGATAAAACGAATAAACCCCTAAAATGGTATAATTGGAGAAACTTAGGTTTTAACCTAAATTAATTGGTGGTTTAGGGTTCTAGGATGTTTAGAACCCTTAATATATGTGTATATGTTGTTGGTCGAGGTCGTAGGATGACGGGGGAGGAGACAAAAGCTTGGGAGAAGCTTTAATGGCCGAAAACGAAATCTCGGAGAAGACGATAAATAGTGATGCAGCGCCTTTCCGAATCGATTCGGCCATGAGTAGAATCGATTCGGCTCTTGGTCAAAAAATGAAATTTGTAGATCTCTTCGACGCGGTCTCATGGGCGCTGACCGCGTATTTTTCTGATTTTTTTTTTATTTATAGTGATTTTTCTACGGAAAGCTGTCCGAGATCGAAATCGTTAGTTAAAACTTATTGGAGATATATTAGGGGTTCTCAAATGGAGTGTTAGGACCTCTAAAGAACTTGAGGAGATACGAAAACTTTGGGTTTGTAGAAATAAATCCAAGTTATGATTTAAATAGAGATTGGATTGGTGTAGGGCTTAACCTGAGGAACGGACATAGTTCAAGTTCGGGAAAGAATAATCCCTGAAACAATTAAGTGGGCATTTAGGCCTATATAATTATGTGTATATAAAACATAAGTATATTGTTTATGGTTGGGTAAATCCTACGAGATAAATAGGATAAATGTGATAAATAGATATTTATAAACTTAGTGTGAGATAGTGTAATTGGAGATATCCAATAAAGTCCTTAGATGGGATTAAGGTATGTATTACTTATTAAAGTAAGAAATACTTTGGGTTTAGTATCATGCTTATATGAATGCATGATTATGATTCCTGGAGGGAATCTTTGGGATTATTGATTATCGCTAAATGCTATAGGCCACTATGGCCGTTATTATATATATTCTAGGAAGAATATATAGGATATGTATATACTATGTGATTAAAGTATATATGATATGATGAAAATGATTTTGAAAATAATATATAAATGTTTTCAAAATGGAAAGACAAATGATTTTCATAAATAATAAAAATGAGGATACACACCTCTCTAAATCGCTATCATAAGGGAAGTTGCGTTCGTATGGTGAAGCCCCCTGGCATTGTGTTGAGACTGGGGAGAAGTTTAATCCTTAGTGCTCTAATATTATTAAATGTTTATGGTATATATATTATATATATCTTTCTGTACTGAGGGACTGGCGGATCTCAAAGATCGACCTTGCTGCATAGTAGTGTATCGGGGGGGTTCCTTGTTTGGATTTCGCTTCGCGAGACACCCCACGCACGAACATGGCATAGCGTCGAGATTAGAGTGAAGTTTAGCCCTTAGTACACCTGTTTGACTATCTAGGTTAGATAGTGGTTGGGTATTAGACTAGTTTAGCAGGGTAGCTTGACTAGGATGTTTATAGGGATGCGCTAGGTGTGAACTGTTAGAGGAGAGGTGAAGGGTATCTCATGAGAGTGCGATACCAATTTAAATATGAGATAAAAACTATTTTTCTAAAAATAAAGCATTTATGCACTTGCAAAATATTTTCTAAACATTCGGGCTCTGACCCGTTTGTCTACTCTCCTTTCTTTCTCTGTACTGTATATATATAGGTGTCCAGACACAGGGACGCCTGGATGAAAACTCTTTCGAGTCAGACGTCAGCTGTGGATGCGTGCAGGTTTTTGATAGCCGCTTCCATCCTTGTACTCTAGATAGGAGGTACTGTATAAACATTCGAGCCAATGGCTCAATTGCATTTATTTATTCTTTCAGTACAGCATTCGATATGGTTGTATATTTGAACCGAGTGTTCGGTTATTTTAATTTATTTCAGTTTTATTTACGCATATAATTGTGGATGTTTTAATTTGATCGTAAAAAGAGTAGTTAAGTAAAAGTTTTTAACGCTCACCTAATAGGATATTAGTAATTAAATGGATTTTCGACAGTGATGCTAAGAATGATCCATATGAAACTCCTGTTTTAATTTAATATTGGAGTGATCGCCCGGTATCTTATTAGGCGGGGTGTTACATTTATCTCTTGGTAATTTAAGCTTAATGAAAAACGTTAAATGATTTTTATTTGTCTTTTGAGTATATATTTTTATTTTTGGATAAAAATTTCAAAAAACTCAAAAAGATTTTTTATTTTGTGTGTATTTCTGTTTGACACACTTTACGTGGCATATTCTTGTGTTTGAATCCCATCTTTTATGCTCTCATGTGGCGAGAACTTTTGGTTTAGATTGTCAATCCTTATTATGTTCTTTACCATTATTACATGGAGTAGTTGGATGTTGTGATTGCTTAAATGGATTCTATTTTTATATGCCTCAATTCACACATGCACGAGCTCTTCTGAAATTTTAACTTCATGTGTATATTTGAGGTTTGTGAGATGTTCTCCTACCAATCTTGTCATCTACATATTTGTGACCTAGGAGGACTAGTGCATGTCAAAATCCATTGCACATGAGATTTCTAATAAATAAAAAAATGATAAATATAAATGTGCACGGGGAAGGGCTCCGAAAGGATTTATTGTCCTTTGTGAATAGTAAGCCACCGTTTATTTGGACCTAAAAGAAATACGTGGTCCAAAGGCCTAAAAGAAAATATGGAATTAAAAGGCAAAATATGTGCCAAGGCCTATGTTTGATTGATATATTCATTCAAAATTAATATAAATGCTTATTAAAGGAGATTTGATGGTATATCAACGGTTTGCACAATGTCTGTTTATCCTAGTTGCGTTTTCAATGTCATGACTCTATTGGTTTGTAGAATCATCAACATGCTAGGCTTGTATGCATTGTGTATGTTTGTTCATTGAGTTCAATCTATATTGTCACGTGAGGTTATATTCAAATGTGATGAAGTTTGCAATCAATTGAGAACTCCGAGAACATGTTTTAAGTGATTGGGTCTAAATTTAATTATTACTAGTTCACACCCCAACACTTCCTTTTCCATATGACACATTTTTTCCATCCGCGTGTGAAAGAATCCTATTATATTTTGTGTGTGTCATTTGTGTGTTTATATCTATATATATATGTTCGTGTGCATCATTGGTATATCTAGAGTACGTATATATATGATATTTTTGTTTAGTCTTTGCCTTGCTTTCTGGTCCATATATGCTTTAATTCATAATTGGTATATATCTTATTGCATTCTTTGTTGGTATCACATGCTTAATACTTTATGTATCGTATTGGTATCATTTTCTTGCATCCTAGTTGGTATCCGCTATTATTTGTTGGATTAGTTGGGCTTTTGTTGCCCATATACTTTAATGTTCTCATCACTTTATGCACAATTATATGTTTTATTCTTTAACCTTTGTCTATTACTGAACAAAAAGGGGGAAGATTATAAACCTATTATAATCGTATCTTAGTTTGGGGGAAGATTTAACTTAGGGGAGTCGCTATCTTCTTTAGTTGATCATAGTTGATAAAGGGAGAGGATTAATTAAGGGGGCGTACTTACTTTACTTGCAATAAATATTTTGATATTCCCTATGCGTGTAATGTGTTTGATTAAGTGTGCAGGAATTATATTATAAGTGGCAACTTTCACAGGCAAAGATTGTGATCCTCTGGGTTGTTTGAGTCAAGGATTGTATTTTATTTTGGGTGGGACTTTTTGTCAGTCTAGTAGAGCTTGACGGCTCTTTAGGATTTTTGTTTGGTTTTTGTCCCGGAATAGCCAAAGGGGGAGATTTGTAAGGACACAAATTTCCAATTGAGTCCTTTTTAGTTTTGGCTCAATTCCGGACAAAAATGTTTGAGCCATAGGATAGAATATATTGATCATCCCCCAGGCCTATGACAAGTTTGTTTGAAGACGTAGTGGCCAAGTGTACAAAGCTTCATCAAAATGTCGTGTTTAAGTGCCTCGTTTCTACGTCATCAACAGTGGTTCCATGCTCCCAAGGTATGAATGCATTACATATATATATAGGAGCTTGGAACGGTTTTATAATGGGTGTAGGTTTAATTAAAACTGGTGTTTATTTTCATAAAGATTTAATTAAAACTTTAAATAAAGTTTATAAAGTTTTGGGCTAAAATGAAAATTTCAAACTTTCTGGAAGTTCATTCGATATGTCGTTCGAACGAGTTTTTCGTTCAAACCAGATATCGTTCGAACAAGTTTACCAACGAGTTCCTATAATTGGCCACTGGAAGTTCGTTCGAAATGTCGTTCGAATGAGATGGCTGTTCGAGCGAGATTTCCAACGATATTTCTAACAAGTTCACACTGGAACTTCGTTAGAAGCCTCGTTCGAACGAGATTTCATTCGAACGAAAATGTCATTCGAACGAGATTTGGTGGGAACAGGTATTTGGCAGTTTTAAGCAGTTTTGACCCATTTTTCCCACTTGTTTTTCCCACTATCTTTTTGGCAGATTTCTTAAGTACGGAAATGAATTTTCCAACTTAACTTTTTATTCCATTCTAACTTCTAGAGAGAGTTTTTTAGAGCAAATTCTTCCAAGAGAAGTTCTTGGTTTTTAGTGTTCATCTTTTAAAAAATAATTCATTTGACACTCTAGTTTACACCCAATTGTTTGTTTAATCCAAGTTCCATATATATATACGGTTTTGTTCATCTCTACTGTTTTGATGAGACGTTTAGGTTTGCTTCTAAATCCCACAAAGAAGAAGATGTTTGCGTTGATTTACTCACTTGGAGAAAGTCTCCTAGTTCGGGTGACGATGACCATATAAAGTCCGATCGGTGGATTCCGAGACCGTGGTGGAGCTTTATGGTTTTTCACTAAGAAGAGGTTGATAGAAGAAGACTCGTCGGGGATTGAGAGGGATCGAGTCAAGTGTTGTAAGTCATCTTGCATGTATTTGTAAATTTCTTACTTAGTGGATTTAAGGCTTGGGCCGTCCGAGGTTTTTTCCCGTTGTGGGTTTTTTCTCGTACATCGCGGCGTAGTGGATTAATTATTTATTTTATCTTTTGCAAAATCACCTAGAACGCATTCTTAGGTAATTCAAGATAAAAATCGGTTTTAATCACTACATATTTATTTTGATGCAAAATTAAATATTGGGTAATGTTTAATTAATTCAAGTATTTAATTTAACTTGTTAAAATTGGTTTGGCCTAATTTGCTAATATTGAGAAATATGACTTAGGCAATCTTTCTAGGACTTGGGTTAATTAATTTGGTTTAAGTGAAATTAACATAAGTGTGTGTTTTATCTTATTTCACTTTGTGTAAATTTAATTTGAGAAAAATTAAATTTTGTTAAGTTGCTTTTATATTTGAACCATCATCTACGCTTCCGCATATCTCAACAAGGACATTTGTTTTCAAAGTATAAGAATTTTAAAATTGGGGTCCTACGGGACGTTTTCAGGGCCTATAAACATGACACCAAGGGGTAAAAGCGTAAAACAGCCACAAAAGGGTCCCGTAAGAGGTATGAGCACCTCGCACGGGACCGATGTAACTCGTACAAACCGATCATGCAGTCATCGAACTCTCGATTTGAGTATTCGACGAACTTGAAAAATTTAGAGTTAGGCCTAAAATATAGCGTCAAGGGGTGAAAATGTAAAATAACCATAAAACGGTCTCGTACGAGGTGCGAGCACCTCACACAGGACCAATGTAACTTATACGAACCGACGGCATAGTCACTGGACTCGACATTTGAGTATACGACGAGAATTTACAATCGGATAGACTTACACTTAAAACATGTCGTCAAAGAGTGAAAACATAAAACATCCACAAAACGGTCCCGTAAAAGTCACGAGCACCTTGCATGGGACCAATTCAACTCGTACGAACTGATTGCATAGTCACCGAACTCCCGGTTTGAGTTTACATTGAGGATTTGCAAAATTTAGACTTAGGTTAAAATGTGGCATCAAGGGGTGAAAACGTAAAACCACAGCAGAATGATCTCGTAAGAGGCACGGGCACCTTACAGGGGACCAATGTAACTCGTACGAACCGACCGCGTAGTCACCAGACTCCCAGTTTAAGTATACGACAAGAATTTACAAAAAATTAGACTTGGGCTTTAAAACATGACGTCAAGGGGTGAAAACATAAAACAGCCACAAAACGGTCCCATAAGAGGTACGAGCACCTCGTACGGGACCAATATAACTTGTACAAACTGACGACGTAATCACCGTACTCCCTGTTTGAGTATATGGCGAGAATTTGCAATCGGTTAGACTTATGCTTAAAAAATGCCGTCAAAGGGTGAAATTATAATACAGCCACAAAATGGTCCCGTAAGAGGCACGAGAACCTCTCACGGGACCAATGTAACTCATACTAACCGACTGCATACTCACCGGACTCCCAATTTAAGTATACGATGAGAATTTGATAAATTTAGACTTAGGCGTAAAATATGGCATTAAGGGGTGAAAACGTAAAATAGCCACAAAACGGTCCCATAAGAGGCACAGGTACCTCGCATCGGACCAAAGTAACTTGTACAAACCGACCGCGTAGTTACCGGACTCCTGATTTGAGTATACGGTGACAATTTAGAAAAAAATAGACTTGGGCTTAAATATATGGCGTCAAGGGGTGAAAACATAAAATATCCACAAAACGATCCCTTAAGAGGTACGAGCACCTCGCACGAGATCAATGTACCTCATACGAACCGTTCACGTAGTCACTGGCCTTCGGGTTTGAGTATACGATGAGAATTTGCAAAATTTAGACTTGGGCCTAATAATATGGCATTAAGAGGTGAAAGTGTAAAACATCCATAAAACGGTCCCGTAAGAGACACGAGCCCCTCGCACGTGACCAATGTGACTTGTACAAACCGACAACGTCATCACCGAACTCCCGATTTGAGTATACGATGAGAATTTGCAAAATTTACACTTTGGCCTACAATATGGCATTAAGGGGTGAAAACTTAAAACAATCACAAAATGATTCCGTAAGAAGTGCAATCACCTCACACGGGACCAATGTAACTCGTACGAATGACTTCTTAGTCACCGGACTCCCCGTTTGAGTTTACGACGAGAATTTGCAATCGATTAGACTTACGCTTAAAAACATGTTGTCAAAGGGTGAAAACATAAAACAGATACAAAATGGTCCCTTAAGAGGCAGGAGCACCTTGCATGGGACAAATGTAACTCGTACGAACTGATCGCATAGTCATCGGACTCCCGGTTTGAGTATACGGTGAGAATTTGCAAAATTTAGACTTAGGCCTAAAATATGGAGTCAAGGGGTGAAAATGTAAAACAGTTAGACTTAGGTTTAAACATTATTTGATGAATGATATATTTTTTGTTTTGTGTCTTATATTTTTTTGCAGGATAACATTTTAGGGTTATATTTTATTTGCGTGGAACAAATGAACTAATCAATGGTTTGCGTCAGGTAGATTGTTTATTTATTATTGTTGTTGATATGCGAGATTGTTGTTTTAATTTTTTTTCCTGGTTGTGTGGCCTTTTGTGTTGATTAAACAAGTTGTTTTTCATGTATAAACAAAGGAGACTCCGTCTATTTTTTTTTTAATTGTAAAGAATTATTGATATGCAAGATTCTTATTTTTAATTTTTTTATGGTCATGCGGACTTTTGTGTTGATTAAACAGGTTGGTTTTCATGTATAAACAAAGGAGACTCTGTTGAATTTTTTTTAAAATTACAAAAAGTTATTGATATGCGAGATTCTTATTTTCAATTTTTATGGTCGTGCGGACATTTGTGTTGATTAAATAGGTTGGTTTTTATGTATAAATAAAGGAGACTCTATAAAAAAAAAAATTAAATTGTAAAAAGTTGTTGATACAATTAATTAACTAATATCTTTGGATATTTTATTTTACTATAATATTATTTTCATAAAATGATTATTTATTGATTGTAGATTGTGCACAAGAAGTTGAAGAGACATGTTATTTAGTGTGTCTACTATATGTGACACTAAGAGAAGTTTTTGAAGCGTGACAACTATATTTATCATCTTAATTTAGGGATGATATTTTTTTGACAATTGTATATCTTATTAATTAGTATGATTTTGTACTCATTTAAATATTTTGACTTGAATGTAGTTTAATGGAAGAAATTGTTAATGGATACGTGTTTCAATGAATGCAGTTGATATATTACATTTACGATTGGATTATTTGATTTATAATGCAAATTAGACGTCATTTATCATTGCAGCATAAAGCATATAGTAATATAATTATTTATGATAATTTTTTATTTATCAATTGGGACGGTTATAAACTGTCCCTAATACCGATTTTATATTAATTGAGAATACCTTTTGGGACGGTTTTTACTGTCCCTGATATCCATTTTTGCATTCATTGAAACTACGTTTGGGACGATTTTTACCGTCCTAATTGGATTACCAAAATCTAAGTAGTATTAGGGACAGTTTATTCATTGCTAATACTACTCGCGGGAGCGGGAAATTTTTCACGAAAACATCTTTTGGGATGAAAAAATCCATCCCTAATGCCAAATGTACAGCGTCCGTGAATTAACATTTAGGGTAGTAAAATCCGTCCCTAAAATATTTGCGACGCCTAGTATAAGGGACGAATTTTTTCGTTGCAAAATTCGTCCTAAATACTCCTTTGGGACAGTTTTTTTACTTTTAGGGAGTGATTTTTACCCTCCCTAATACTCATTTTTTCTTGTTTCAAGTATCCTATTCTGATTAGTCCACAAGCCATACAATATTCCCCAAACACTTAAAAAATTATTTTTTACACATATATTTTTGTAAATACATATAACATTTTAATCTAAAATTTTCCATTGCATAAAAAATTATAACATTTTAATCTAAAATTACCCTTCAAATTCAGTTATAAAATTTTCCCAATGTTAACCCTAAAATTAAAGGCAATGGAAATAGAGAAGAAGAAAGAGAATATATACCCGTCAAAATATGAGGATGGTTATCAAATGGAGGAGAAACAAATTTTGATTAATACAAAAATTAAAAACATAGAAAATGAAACCATAAAAATAAAGTTAATGAGGTGAGATGAGTAATATTTATACAAAGAAAAATAAATAAGTTTCTTACCGAGTACAATAAAAAAAAGAGCTTGTGAACTTGTGTTGCGTTGTAATTTCTAGAACTGAGAGGGAGAGTTTGTGTGGAGAAGAAGAGAGGTGAAGCAAAAAAAATGGTATGGCTGAGTTGTGGGGAGAAAAAAGAATCTTTTAACTTTAAGGTTTCATTATTTACATCTTTTATACCTAGATTTTAAAGTTTTTGATTTTTACCCTAATATTTCTTTACATACAATTTTTTTTATAAAAACCATAGGGAATTGAGCCCCCACATGCCCCCACCTCCTTTTGGCCTTAAATAAGATTAAGTTAATGGCTAACTAATGAAATGTGTTAACTTTGGAGTCGAACTCCAAATATAATAAATTATGGGTGTTTGCCTCAATAATGAACAATAATTTGGGACAATACTCAAATAAGTGTAAAAATTAACAAAAAAGCAACACTAGGTGTAAAACTAAGAGGGGGTGCTAAGGATTCCCAAATCCCATAATTTTATTTTTACTACGAAATACCACCATAATATAATATTTACTTCAAAATACGACATTGAGGGCCACCCCATATTTAAAGTGTAAAAAACATTTTATCCACTTTCCCTCTTTCTCTCTACTCATTCAAACCTCTCAACTTAAAAACCATTTAATTTTAACTAGATATTAATCTCATTCAAGTCGGTACATTGAACAAACTAACTATTAGAATCCCAAAAAATGTTTACATTAAACACTAAATACATCTATTGAACAAACTTTGTACTAAACCTGTACATATATCATTCTACTGAACAATCGTTGTTAACCTCAACAAATTAATAATTGTTGCTACTAAACTTCAAGACTATAACAAATCAACCAAAGTTAACCCTATGCGAACCAAGAATATATGTTATCTTTTTTTTAAACCAACTTAATTGTTGGAATTTTAACCTCTGTTCGAAGCAACAATGTAATGAACATAATCGTTTGATATTCTAATTTGAAACAAACTATTGTGATGAACTTAATTTTTTTTAAACAAACAATTGTAGTAGATGAAATTGAATTTTCATGGTTGAATTTGTTTTGAATCGAACTTAAATGACCTAGGGTTTCATTCAGTGTAAATCGGACGAAATTAAATCACTAACTTGTCATATTTCTGATGAATTAGGTTCTCAATTCAACCTATCTTCATTCGTTGGATTTTCCCCCAGATATGTTCATTACCTCTTCAGATTTATGCCGAATCAAAGAAATACATCCATTCGGGGAAAATCCGACAAGATATGATCACTTGCTCTTCATATATATGCCGAAGAAAAGTAGGGATAATGAAATAAATTCATTTGGGTCATATATCACAAGATGTAATGCCAATCTCGTCATATATATGCAAAATCATGTGTTTTAGTTCGTTGCTATTACCTCGAATGAATTCAAAAATACCTTTCATGTATATTAGTTACTTATTCATATATATTATTCAAATGTCCTCAATATATTATTCATTTTCGTGTATATAGGTTTATCTATGTCATTTATTCACTTATACATTTATATATACTCCACGTCATATGTTTGTATTCACTTATACATTTAGATCTGCTCTATGTCATGTATTCACATGTGTTGTATGTAAGAATAATTTTCATGTTCTCTCTTTGTTTTAATGCAAGTCAATTATGGATAGAGTTATATGTTACTCCTGTTCCAAGAGGAAGCGACGGGAAGAGATTCACACTTTATCTGCAGCACAAGGCCATGAGGAGTATCCTATTTAGGGGATGTTGATGCCACTATAGAGGTGCATGTGGATACCACTTTGAAGGGGAATGTGGAGTGTAATACCCTAATTATTTTTATATTAAATTGCCATGTGGGTTAATTATATTAAATAAAGGAAATTGGAGTAAATATTAATTTCAGTAAATTAAGAAATAATATTTATGAGTATTTCATATTTATCTTTACGCGAATGTAAATAGTCTAATATTATGTTATGTTGAGTCGCTGGGATTTAAAGCTACAGTTATAATTTATATTCTATTTGGATTATTATTAAAATGTTAATATGATGTTGGCATAGAAAAAAATAAATGATATCCCGAATGTCAGTTTAGAGGGTACGGTTAGTTTGGGAAGGGTCGAGATAGTCAAAATAAGTGCCAGGGTTATTTTTGGGTTCCGGGATGCTTTTATCCAGTTATGACTTAAATATGATGTTACGAGTCATTTTAAGTGTGTAATATCATTTAATGTTAGACTTAAGGCCTTTGGGTATTTTAGTCTTGCAAGAGCTTTAATAGCTCATTTGTGTATTTCTAAACCTAGAGAGTTAGAGAGAAGTGAGAGCTTGAGAGAAAGAAGAGTAAAGAGGAGATTTTCCATTTTGAGCCTGGAATCGTTTCAATGAAGAAGAATCTGAGACGACAATCTTGAGGCAAGTTATTAAAGTTGCATAAACATATGATTGTGTTGAATAAATTGCATTTATGGTTTGTGCTCTTCAGTTTGAACCAAATATGGTTATAGATGATTTTGGTTATTAAATTCTTAGGTATTTGATTTATATATGATTAGAGTTGTATTTTGGGGGGTTAGTATGTAGGGATGATTGGGTGATGTTGTTATTTGATGAGATTGGGTTGTTGTTGGAAGAAAATAGATTTGGAGATTTAAGGTTCATATAACCCGTAGCCGAAATTGGGTTATCTGACCCAGGCGAATCGATTCGCCCCTAGCGAATCGATTCGCTAAAATGGTAGGCTATAGGTCTGAGTTTGGCAAATTTATTCGGGGAGCCCGAATCGATTCAGCAAACAAACGGGAAGTTTGGTTTTCTCGACCGAATCTATTCGGCAAGGGCGAATTGATTCGCAAAAGCTATTGTTTTGCCAATTGTTTCTAACTTTGATTCTACTCCTTTTTCTTTTCAGTTTAGGGATTGGGAACCTTTTCTTAGGATGCAATAAGAAGTATTATGACGTCACATAAGGAGAGTGGTACTCTAGGATAGTAAGGGAGTGTTCGGGCTATTTTCGAGGACTATTTATAAGGGTAAAATGTCTCCTTTTATCTAGTAAACGAGAGTAGGACTAGTATAGAGTCGGGTAGTGTGTGTTGGACTTTCGGGGGTTGGTATGATAACAAATATCTGCTGTAGCCAAATTTGTATGTACATATCGTTTCAAAATTTAAGGATCGTATGTTCAATTTAATATAGTTTGTGTATGGAACATTTATACATACCTCTCTAAATGCTATCATAAGGGAAGTACGCGATAGAGGTGAATCCCCTAGCTAATCATGAAGGGAGAGTATAGTTCTCAGGCCATGATACCAGTTGTTACATTGTATGTTTGTATGGTTCGAAGTGAGGTAATTCCGGGTATGGTTATGACTCACTATCGAAGGTATATGGCCTCTTCCCACGCATTGCGATTTAGGAAGCTAGGTGGTCTTAGTTATAGGCCCTGGAAGATGATAGTATTTAGAGGCGCATCCAGTGGGGTGACTCCCAGAAGGATGGTCTTAGAAGTATTATTATTATTATTATTGTAACCGTTCTCATTGAAATGGTATTTCACATGAATGATTAATTGATTTAAGAAACTGTGAATCAACTTTAATTCCCTATGGGCCTTAATTATTATTGACTTGTAAATATGTCTTCAAGTGGTAAACTTGACATGTAGAATATAGTTAGGTGAATCCTATTAAGTATATGGGTAGATTAACTTAGTATGAATTGTACGCATTAGGATGTGCACTTAGTAGAGAGGTGAGGAAGATTCCTTGAATGAAGAGAGAATATTAATTATTTATGAAAGTAGCATTCATAACTGTCATGCATTTTATTCACATGTATACCATATCAAACCGGGCCCTGACCCATTTATATTTCTTGTTCTTGTGTGGTTCTTATACATGTTTAAGCGCTCCGCCACATGGGCGCCCGCTTTGACTTTCCTCCCCAGTGTTAAGGAGCTATGGCGTTTTGCGGATGTTTTAGGATTATTTTGTAGTAGACGCGTCATTTATTTTGATACTCTAGCTATGATCCGTCTGTATATTCGGGCGTGTTACCCAAGCTTAGTATTCGTACATACTGCCATACTTGGTGTAATCTTTTGTATGTAGTCTGTTAACTGACAGCTTATTGGGTTATGTTTTCCAGTATTATTGTTAAACTGTTATATATTTATGCATATCAACCATTTGTTATAGACTGGATGATGGTAATTGATTTTATCCTATTTGTAAAATTATATATGACATTCGTTTTCTAAAAATATTTGGTGGTTATTTATTATTATTATTATTATTATTATTACTATTATTATTATTATTATTATTATTATTATTATTATTATTATTATTATTATTATTATTATTATTATTATTATTATTATTATTATTATTATTATTATTATTATTATTATTATTATTATTATTATTATTATTATTATGCGATAGTGATGCTGAGAATGGATCATTTAAGATTCCTATTTTTATTGGGGTATTGGGCTGGCCACCTCTTATTTTAATAAGTGGGGTGTCACAAATGGTGTCAGAGCATCAAGTTCTAGAGTCCTTGGGATTTATGCGGACTTGTCACGTTCTACCGTAGCATTCTTTGATATAGAGCCCTATTATTAGGATTGTTTTGCTTATTTGCGTTTACGATTTTCTCGTAAGGATAAATTGTTTTGACTGTATATTGATTTAGTTGGTTTTTATATCGGATGTAGCCTAGACGAGGTCGACCGGTAAGGTTAAATCGAGAAGAAGATGATGTAGATCCCCACCACCTCACGGCACTATAAATACGACGCAAGTGGCTAATATTGTGGCCCAGGCGGTAAACGCTGCAATGATCGCTATGGCCCAACAATTTCCCCAAGCTCAGTAACCGATAGCACCGGTGGCTCAAGCCCATACGGGACCTTCCGCATGGGAAAAAGTTAGAGAGTCCTTCCTGAAAGGCCACCCTCCAAAATTTCAGGGTGGCGCTAATGTGATTGTTGCAAATCAATAGAAAAAGGATGTCCAATGCCATCTTCGTATGGTGGAATGTAGCGAAGAGAAAAAATAGATTCTCGCCACTTTTAAACTCGTGGGAGTGGCTCTCTAATGGTGGGAGTCGGTGACCACTACAGAACAGAGGGACGCGAGGACGATCTTAGAATTTTAGGCCTTATTTGATTGAAAGTACTTTCCTCCAGCAATCCAAAAGGAGATGAGGAGTAAACTTCAGGATGTTTTTCAAGGGGGAGAGAACAGTGGTGGAATATGAAGAAGAATTTACTCGCCTGGCAAACTTTGTGCCGGATGAGGTAAATCTAAAAGAAAGGAGGATTTCAAAATTTGTTGGGGATTTGAGTTGGAGGATAAGGCAATATCTGTTGGGGAACTCAGCTTTGTAAACTTTTGGTGATGGGATGCATGCAGCTTTACTCCATTGCCATGATCACCGCCTTCACTTGAAGGTGAGTAAGAAGATAGGAGATTCTAGCCAATTAATTAAGCAAGGATGGAATGGTTCCGGTAAAGCCCTACCACCACCACAGTAGTCTGAGAATAAACAGAAAGAATGGGACCTCCAACCAGTGGACTCGGCTAAGAAGCAACGCTTTGGGGGTTTCAACTTTGGCAGAAGTGGATTTAGGCATGGTCAGGGTGCTCAGCAACAACAGTAATCGAGCCAAGCGGGAAGAGGGAATAATGGGGGTCGAGTCCAGTAGGTCTAAGGTGCGGGGTAGTTTCGAAATAACAATTGGGGCCGACATCTGGAGGGTTTTACGAGCCATTTTTTAGTGTAGTGAGGCAAGTCACATGAAGAGAGCTTGTCCATAGTTGAATAGGGGGAAATTGTCAATAGGCCCTCAGAATCCGCAGTCACATCCACAACCTCCAGTACCTATCCCAACCATCCCACTACAACAGTGACAACTTCAGTATGGACGTATATACAACATCCAAGATGCTTTGTTTCCTCCAGCACCATTAGCACCGCAAGCTATTGAGGGTAAGTTTCCTATCCATGGGTTTTTGGGTCGGATGTTATTTGACACTAGCGCCATACACTCATTTATTGCTAGGCGATTTTCTCTTCGACAAGATTGTTTAAGTCTTCTGAAAGTACTTTCATTAGAGTCGAGTCTTCTATGGGTAATGGTTCACTTATACTTTTTATTTGTAAAGGGGAGGGAATATACCTTGGTATATTATGCGTTGAGGCCGATTTACTCATCCTAGACATGGTCGGGTATGATGTTATTTTGTGAATGGATTGGTTAGTGAAGTATCGGGCCATGGTAAATTATTATGGGAGGAGTATAGTTTTTGCCATTCCAGGGCAAGAAATGTTTTTGGTGGCTATGCCTCTTCCGGAGGGAGGATCGAGCACCCACTTGTATTGTATAAAGGAGGAGACTTTACAAGAAATTTTGATTTCCTTAGACTCGATTCCGATTGTCAGGGAATTTGAAGATGTCTTTCAGGAGATCCTGGCTTACCTCCTAGTCGTGAGATTGAGTTCATAATTGACCTAGCGTAGGGAACCATGCCGATTGCACGAACTCCATACTGTATGTCTCCTTTAGAGATGAGGGAGCTGAGGTATCAAATTCAGCAACTGTTAGGGTAGGGGTTCATTCGGTGTAGTACATCACCATGGGGTGCCCTGTATTATTCGTGAGAAAGCAAGATGGTTCCCTTCGATTATGCATCGACTACCGTGAGTTAAATAAGGTAACCATCAGAAATAAATACCCGTTACCTTGAATCGATTATTTATTTGATCAATTAAGAGGAGCGTCGTAATTCTCTAAAATGGATTTGAGGACAGGATATCACCAGTTGCGAATTCGAGAGCAAGATGTGTCGAAAACTGCATTCTTGACAAGGTATGGGTCCTATGAGTTCTTGGTTATGCCCTTTGGCCTGACAAATGCTCATGTGATATTTATGGACCTTATGAATCGAGTATTTCGGGACTTTCTAGACCAGTTTGTGATCGTGTTTGTCTATGACATACTAGTCTATTCTCAGACTCAAGCTGATCATGCCAAAGATTTGCGATTGGTCCTGCAAACACTACGGGGACATTAACTTTATGCAAAATTCAAGAAATGTGGCTTTTGGTTGTAGGAAGCGCAATTTTGGGGGCATATTGTGATGGTTGAGGGTGTTTTCATGGACCCAAGCAAGTTTGCAGCGGTGAGGGAATGGGATCAGCCCACGGCGCCAATGGAGATCCGTAGTTTTCTGGGTTTGGCAGGATATTATCGCCATTTCATTAAGGGTTTCTCCAAAATTGCAGTTCCTTTAACGAACTTAACCCGGAAAGGAATACGATTTGTTTGGGATAACTCCTATCAGCTATATTTTGAAGAGCTGAAGGAAAATTTAACCTCTGCTCCTGTACTCGCGTTACCAAAATCAAGAGTAGACTATTTGGTCTTCACAGACGCTTCTCTACAAGGATTGGGAGGTGTACTACAACAGGAGCATAGGTCCATTGCATATGCATCTCGCAAACTTAAGCCCCGTGAAAAGAATTATCCCATGCATGATTTAGATCAACTGTAGTGGTGTTTGCCTTGAAGATATGGATGCACTACCTCCTAGGTGAGAAATTTAGCCTTTTTACGAACCAAAAGTCGTTACAATATTTGTTCTCGTAAAAAGATCTAAATATGCGGCAATGACGGTGTTTGGAGTTCGTAAAAGACTATCAATTCGATATTCACTATCACCCAGGCAATGCAAATGTGGTAGCTGGCGCATTGAGTCGAAGACCCGTGGGATAACTAGAGGAAGTGTGGAAAGCTAAATGGAAAGAACTTGGCCAGGATGATGTTGTAGCTAAATCACGCATGTCAATTTTGATCGTTACGCCTGCTATAGTGATGCGAGTCATAACAGTGTAAGGAGGGGATAAAGACTATCAACATAGGGTGCGTCAATTATTGATCGAGGGAGCAGAGTCCTACTCTATTTTCTGAGGGTGGGTTACGTTTCCACGGGAGACTTATAGTCCCGGATGAGGGAGACTTGAGACGTGCTGTCATGATGAAATCCCATGGTTCAATATATGTAGTACATACAGGCGGGGACAAAATGTACCAAGACATGCGTCATCAATATTGGTGGGAGGGGATGAAAAGGGAAATTTCTAAATTTGTCTCCCAATGTGCCACTTGTCAATTGGTAAAGTTGGACCACCATATTCCAACTGGATTATTGCAATCGTTAGAAATATCGGTGTGGAAATGGGAGAGTATCTCAATGGACTTCATCACGGGATTTTTGACGTCACAAAGTGGCCATGATTCTATTTGGGTAATTATTGATCGTTTGAACAAATTGGAACACTTTTTACTAGTATGGACGGATTATAATACGACGTGCTATGCCCAGATCTTTATTATAAAAATTATGAAGCTTCATGGGGGTACCTATCAATATAGTGTCAGATCGAGAAAAAAAATTTATATCCCATTTTTGGTGAAGTTTCCAAGAGGCAATGGGGATCGAATTGCGGTTGAGTATGTCATACCATTCGCAAATCGATGGGCAAGCGGAGAGGGTCAACTAAATGTTAGAAGATATGCTTTGCATGTGCATACTTGATTTTAAAGGAGGATAGGAGCAATACCTTTCGTTGGTCGAATTTGCATATAACAATTCGTACCAATTTACGATAGGTATGGCACCCTATGAGGCATTGTATGGCCAATCGTGTCAATCACCTGCTTGTTGGATGGAAGTAGGAAACAATAAGCTCCTTGGACCTGAAATTATCCAAGACACTTCTTCGAAGATTGAGCTCATTCGAAACCGCATACGAATTGCGCAAGATCGCCAGAAGAGATATGTCGATACAAATTGGAGGCATGTGGAATTGGAAGTAGGGGATCAAGTTTTAGTGAAGGTGTCCCCGATGAAGGGTGTGATGCGATTTGGGAAGAAAGGAAAACTTGCGCCACGTTATGTAGGTCTTTTTCCCGTTATTGCAAAGGTAGGCCCCGTAGCTTATTAACTGGCGTTGCCAGAACACTTACGAAACATTCATGACGTATTCCATGTCTCATCTTTAAACAAGTACAAAATATGTGAGGGAGCCCATTGGCATGTTCCGCTAGACGATATTGATCTGCAACTCGATATTTCATATGAGGAACAACCGATTGACATTTTAGACCATGGTGAGCGTAGACTAAGATCAAAAGTGGTGCCCTTGGTCCGAGTCTAGTGGGGGCACCACAATGCTGAGGAATCAACTTAGGAATGAGAGGAGGATATTCGAGAAAAGTACCCACACCTCTTTTTACAAGGTACGCCTAATTTTGAGGGTAAAATTACCTTATAAGGGGGGCGAGTACGTAATACCCCTTACTTTCGAGTAATTATTTTTATATTAAATTTTAATGTGGGTTAATTATATAAAATAAAGGAAATTGGAGTAAATATTAATTTCAGTAAATTAAGAGTTAATATTTATGAATATTGCATATTTACCTTTACGCGAATGTAAATAGTGTAATATTATGTTATGTTGAGTCATTGGGCTTTAAAGCGAAAGTAATAATTAATATTCCATTTGGATTATTATTAGAATGTTAATATGATGTTGGAATATAAAATAATAAATGATATCCGGGATGTCAGTTTAGAGGGCACGGTTAGTCTGGGAAGGGTCGAGATAGTCAAAATAAGTGTCAAGGTTATTTTTAGGTTCCGGGGTACTTTTATCTAGTTATGACTTATATATGATGTTACGAGTCATTTTAAGTGTGTAGTATCATTTAATGTTCCACTTAAGGCCTTTGGGTATTTTAGTATTGCAAGAGCATTAATAGCTCATTTGTGTATTTCTAAACCTAGATAGTTAGAGAGAAGTGAGAGCTTGAGAGAAAGAAGAGAAAAGAGGAGATTTTCCATTTCGAGTCCGGAATCATTTCAACGAAGAAGAATTGTGAGACGAAAAGATTAAGGCAAGTTATTAAACTTGCATAAACATATGATTGTGTTGAATAAATTGCATTTATGATTTGTGTTCTTGAGTTTGAACCAAATATGGTTATAGATGATTTTGGTGCTTTAGCCCTTAGGTATTTGATTTAGACATGATTAGAGTTGTATATTGGCGGGTTAGTATGTAGGGATGATTGGGTGATATTGTTGTTTGATGAGATTGGGTTGTTATTGAAAGAAAATATATTTGGAGATTTAGGGTTCATAGACCCTTAGCCAAAATTGGGTTATAGTGAATCGATTCCCCCCTAGTGAATCGATTCGCTAAAATGGTAGGCTACAGGTCAGAGTTTGGAAAATTGATTCGGGTAGTCCAAATCGATTCAAAAAACAAACGAGAAGTTTGGTTTTCTCGACCGAATCGATTCGGCAAGGGAGAATTGATTCAGAAAAGATGATGTTTTGCCAATTGTTTCTAACTTTGATTTTACTCATTTTTCTTTTGAGTTTAAGGATTGGGAACCTTCTCTTAGGATGAAATAAGAAGTATTATGACCTCACATAAGGGAAGTGGTACTCTAGGATAGTAAGGGCGTGTTCGGGCTATTTTCGAGGACTATTTATAAGGGTAAAATGTCTCCTTTTATCTAGTAAACGAGAGTAGGACTAGTATAGAGTCGGGTAGTGTGTGTTGGACTTTCGGGGGCTAGTATGATAACAAATATCTGCTGTAGCCAAATTTGTATGTACATATCGTTTCAAAATTTAAGGATCGTATGTTAAATTTAATATAGTTTGTGAACATTTATACATCCCTCTCTAAATGCTATCATAAGGGAAGTACGCGATAGAGGTGAATCCCCTGGCTAATCATGAAGGGAGAGTATAGTTCTCAGGCCATGATACCAGTTGTTACATTGTATGTTTGTATGGTTCGAAGTGAGGTAATTCCGGGTATGGTTATGACTCGCTATCGAAGGTATATGGCCGTTTCCCATGCGTTGTGATTTAGGAAGCCTAGGTGGTCTTGGTTATAGGCCCTGGAAGATGATAGTATTTAGAGGCGCATCCAGTGGGGTGACTCCCGGAAGGATGGTCTTAGAAGCGTTATTATTATGATTGTAACTGTTCTCATTGAAATGGTATTTCACATGAATGATTAATTGATTTAAGAAACTGTGAATCAACCTTAATTCCCTATGGGCCTTAATTATTATTGACTTGTAAATATGTCTTCAAGTGGTAAACTTGACATGTAGAATATAGTTAGGTGAATCCTATTAAGTAGATGGGTAGCTTAACTTAGTATGAATTGTACGCGTTAGGATGTGCACTTAGTAGATAGGTGAGGATGATTCCTTGAATTAAGAGCCAATATTACTTGTTTATGAAAGTAGCATTCATAACTGTCATGCATTTTATTCACATGTATACCATATCAAACCGGGCCCTGACCCATTTATATTTCTTGTTCTTGTGTGGTTCTTATACATGTTCAGGTGCTCCGCCGCATGGGCGCCCGATTTTACTTTCCTCCCCAGTGTTAAGGAGCTATGGCATTTTACGGATGTTGTAGGATTATTTTGTAGTAGACGCATCATTTCTTTTGATACTCTAGCTATGATCCGTCTGTATATTCGGGAGTGTTGCCCAAGCTTAGTATTCGTACATACTGTCATACTTTGTGTAACCTTTTTGTATGTAGTCTGTTAACCGAGAGCTTATTCGATTATGTTGTCTACTATTGTTGTTAAACTGTTATATATTTATGCATATAAACCCTTTGTTATAGACTGGATGATGGAAATTGATTTTATCCTATTTGTAAAATTATATATGACATCCTTTGTCTAAAAATATTTGGTGGTTGTTTATTATTATTATTATTATTATTATTATTATTATTATTATTATTATTATTATTATTATTATTATTATTATTATTATTATTATTATTATTATTATTATTATTATTATTATTATTATTATTGTTATTATTGTTATTATTATTATTATTATTATTATTATTATTATTATTATTATTATTATTATTATTATTATTATGTGACAGTGATGATGAGAATGGATCATTTAAGATTCCTGTTTTTATTGGAGTATTGGGTTGGCCACCTCTTATTTTAATAAGCGGGGTGTCACATGGATATCACAATTGGGGCTACTCTAGTGGGGGATGTCGAGGCTCTCTCAGAGGGCCATTCTAAGGCTCCGTTAGATATCCATTCTGAGGAGGATCGAGGTGAGGGAAATAATGATGCTCTTGATGAGGGAAAAGAGGATTATCATGTTGAGTGAAATCTTGATGCTCATGGGCCATTAGTTAACCCATTACACATTCTACACAAGTCAATAGCCTGATATATTATAAATATGGTTGTCAAAGCCGGATCGTCATCCGCGGCTTATGAGGGCCCTAATGATCTAAGCCTTTTAAAGCATTTCAAGGAAGATATTGCTTTTAGGATATGTAATGGTTCATGGGTAATCACATTTCCTGATCTAACTAATCCAAACATTTGTTTTTGAATCTTATGATTAGTATTGGTATACTTTTTATTTTTATTATAGATTGAGCGAGTGTTATTGCTATGTTTCAATCATTGGATAAAGATACATGAATGGGATTTTATGATCTTAGCGAGGGGGTGAAGAGTATAATAGTGAGGGAAAAGTTAAAGGGTTTGACCAAATTCAACCATAGGTAAATTGACTACGCTCTAGTTTCAGCTTTCATCAAGCGGTGTCATCCTGAGACCAACAACTTTCACGTGCCATTTGGAGCGATGACCATCACTCTCGATGACGTAGCTCAGATCGTGCAAGTACCTTTAGTTGGTGACCCTTTGTTTATCCCACACATCGCTACTCTGGAGGATAAGGCGGTTAAAGTCCCCGATGCAATTGACGTAGTAGTTCAGGGCTTGGGCGTTAATAAAGACGATGTGTAGATAGAGTGTAATGAGTTTTGTACTGTACAGTTTAATTGGATTACCACCAATTTTAAAGAAGGATCCGAAGACATGAATGACCCTTTTGATGTTAAATACCATTGTGCTAGGTCTTACATACCATAAATTATCGGGTGCACTATTTTTCCTGATTAGACTAAAAACAAATTTTTTGTCTTTTACCTGCAAGTTTTGAAAACTTGAAAAGGGTCGATAAGTTGGCTTGGGGCACGGGTATTCCCGTACACCTATATAGGCAGATCGACCTTGCATCTTGGTTCGATATTAAACAGATTAGAAGGTGTCTTTCACTACTACAAGTAACTACCACATGATTTTTCTAATCCATATCTATCACAAATTTCATTTTCTAATCTCATTTTTGATGGTTTATAGTCGTGGATTTATGAAAACTTTTTTGGGATAGGTGGTTGCTATAACAATGAGTTCAACGACACAATGCCCTAGAGTACGAATTGAGCATTGCAATCTACCTATTGGAAACACACCTTTCAAAATCTCGTAAACTATAGAGAAAATCTTGAATATATATCACGAGGGAATGTAAGTGAATTACATTTTCTTTACACTTAACTTTTAAAATATTCTTTACACTTAGTTCGTGAATTATATTTTATGTGGTTTGTGTATAGGTATTTTGGGATCCTTATAAAGATGATAAATACTCATATCCATTCCCCGATGTAGATTTTTATTATGGAATCATCATATGCTTCGATGTTTGAGACAATTCAAATGGCTTCAAATAATTCCCGCGATCGAGTGACACTATTAAGCGATGAGAAGGGAAATGAGGCTGCTCAATACAATGTGAAGTTTGACATGCAGAAATGGTACCAGGAAAATTGTCAAAACCACCTATTATTGGAGGAGTCGAGGTCGGTCCTTATATCGTGCCCTTGGGATTATAGCGTAGACTACATGGAGTGGTTGATGTCCAGATCCAACCCAATTTTGCAAATGCCCACTTATCGGCAGTCCAAACCAATGAAAATGTCTTTGGTAAGTGTCATGTTTGAAATAATTTTCTTACTATTAACAAATTCTCATACTTACGTATATGATTCTCACTAGGCAGAAAAATTACAGAAAGAGATGGAGTTATTAAAGAGGAATATGAATGATGGTATTACTGCAGATCCCGATACATTGCTTGGTCAGAATGATGAATCATACCAAAGACTAGAAGCGGAAATTAGGGTGGGTCATCCAATTATCATTGAGGAGCCGGCTAGGAAAAAGAGTAAAAATCATGGACGAGAGAAAAAAAGGAAAAGGGAAGGAAAAAGGAAAAAAAGTGAACTTTTGGATATATATGAACCCAAAGTTGGAAGTTGTAAAAAAATATTGTTTGAAGATGTTATGTATTAACTCACAATGTTATCATTGTTATTGGAATATTAATGTCTTTGTTGTTGGAATTTTAATGGAATGTTAATGTCTATAAAATTATTATTATAGTGTTATTGTTTATGTTGTTGTAGTGTCCTCTAGGATAAGAGTATGAATAATGTCAAGAGCATGTATAAAATCAAGAGTATGTAAAAAATCAAGAGTATTGCCAGAATTATATAACAGTATGTATAAAATCAAGAGCATGTAAAAAATCAGGAGTGTAAGGACATAAATTTCCAATTGAGTCCATGTATTGTTTTGACTTGATTACGTGAAAAAACCTGTGTTTATAATATGTCATAGGGAGATTTTATTTTGTCACGATCCCACTTGGTCTATGACGTATTGAAGATAATGAAGACGTTGCGACAAAGCTTCAAAGAATTAATCATGCCGGAGTTTAAATTGGTGCAAGTTTATTCGTCTTCAAGTTAATTTCATTCCGAGATCACACATGTATGAATGCGTATAATTAATGCTGCTCGGAATTAATTTTATAAAATATAAGGATGTGATTTTATAAGGAAAAATGTTTTTAAATGGTTTAAAAGTGTTTTGAACGTTTTACACTACGTTTTATTCTGATAAGATCGAAATAGAGTTTGACTTAATTGGATCTTTTTTGAAGAAACGTTTTAAAGGAAAAGTTAAACTAACACGCGCGTCGTTAAAATGACAAGATGGCTCGTTCGATCGAGATGGCTATGTCGTGCGAACGATAGATCGATCTCGTTTGAGCGACATAGTTTTCGAGGTGGTGAATTTTTTCCTATTTAAAGCGTGGTTTCGTCAGAATTTCCACAAGGTGCAATCTGGAAAACAGTTTACGAGTTTTGCACATGTTTTTCTAAGGTTTCAAAGCTTAAACACATCCTTAGAGTTTGCAAAGATACGAGTTATCATTTCTATATGTTTATGTGATATTTCTGCACCAAGAAGGCTTGTTATATACTTGAACATCTGGGTTTTGCGGTGAAGAAAAGAGAAGGACTTCTTGTTCAACATCGTGGACATATCAAAGCCATTCGGTAGACACCGAGACATACGTGGACGTGTGTGTTGTGGACAAATATCGTGGAAGAAGGAATTTCTACGTTGGCACTGTGAGAGGAGTGGTTGAAGATCGTAAGAGCATCAAGACCCATGGGGATGGAGTAGTTGAGTGAGTTGTTGTAATTCCACATTCATAGTGATTATCTGGCTTGGGCCGTCCGAGGTTGTTTTCCCGTCTTGGTTTTTTTCCTCGTACATCCTACGTTGTGAGTATACTTTGCTTTACTTGCTTTAATCACTAGATGCATGTTTAGGATTAATCAAGATAAAATTGGTTTCAAGTAAGAATTGGTTTTTCACAACTTGGTTTGGTGCTAATTAAAAGTTGGATAATTTTTTGTGAAAATTGGTTTGATTTGAAACACACGCATAAGGGTCACTCTTTCAAATTGTAGAAAATATAATTTATTTATTTTGTGATCCCGTGTGTTTATTTATCTCTCTTGTGTTTGTTTTCTCTTGATGGATTCTCTAACCTTTGACGATTTACATCGTTTGAATTTAAAGTTTGCAAAATGTATTGAAGTTTTGGAGAAAGAAAATTCATGTTTTAAAAATATGATTGAATATTTCCAAACGTTTCAAATTCAAAGAGATATTTGTTGTGAGAAGTTTGGTTCCTTGTTTAATGATTTTAATATGTTAAAATTGGGCAAAAAGGAGAGTGATGATAGAGTCCTCATTTTAGAAAAAGAGTTAATGGATTTGAGAAATTCTAGGGTTTGTGTCATTGAGGAAAATAATTCGATTAATGATTTTGTAGCACGAGAAAAGGCTCTTAGGGATAAATTTTCTCACATTGAGGGGGAGCGAGATAATCTTCTAGGGGTAAAGGATTCCCTAAAGTTTGAGGAGCTTAATTTTTTGTTTGAGTCTAAAGTTTTGAAGTTTAAAAGTGTTTCTAATGACCCAAATAGATTGTGTAGTGATGGTAATGGATCATCTTGCTCTAATGCTTCCGTTGATAATGCCAAAACCATTACTTATTTTAAAGGAGCAATCACATCCGAGGGTGTTAGAAAAGCTCAACCTAAAGGTCCCATTCCTTGTCGAGTTTAAACATGTTCGCATTGTGGTAGGAAAGATCACCTTAGGAGTTTTTGCTATGATCTTAAAAAGGACCCAAGGAAGTTTAAACGTAGTGTCCCGATGATTCCCAAAACCCGTTTTGTTAGGTATACATCGGTTTGGGTTAGGAAATCCGTTTTGGAGATGCTAAATGCTAGGTTGGTTGATTCTCACATGGTTGCACATGATTAATCACATGTTATTTCTTATGGATAGTTGCTTGCATAATATTATTTGTCATACGCTAGTTTTGCTTCGTGATATATTCTTCCTAGTGTTATGACATGTTTATCTCTTTGTATTATTTTTTTCATTTGTTTGAGTCTTATTTGAAAAATACAAAAAGATTTTGTTTTTGATAAAATTTTTGAAAAACTGAAAATAGTTTTTTTTTTCTTGTTTGGTTTTTGTTTTTGAGTTTACATGTTTGATGTGGCATATTGGTGTGCTTGGACCCCCATAGTTTCATTATCCATGTGGCTAGGACATTTGGTCATTATTATCGATGCTTAGAATGATCTTAACCATTGTTTATATGGGGTTTTTTTGAAGTTGATGTGCATTTTGATTCGACTTTGTATATATTCCATCAATGCACACATGCACGAGTTTATATGGAGGTTTGACTTCTCTTGCATATTTGAATTTGATGAGGCATTCGTATCTCAATCTTGTCATATATGTGTAAGTAGACTTAAGGAGAAGTGTGCATGTAACAATCGTTTACCGTGAGGATTTGAATTGGTACATAATTGAAAAAATGTTGAGTGATTTACGGGAAAGGGCTGCGAGAGTTCAAAATTAACTCGTCGTGAAAGTCACCGTTTAAAAGAACCCAAAAGAAAAAGCAATATGCTGAGAAAAAGGGCCAATAAGATTTTTTCTAAGTTGAGAATGCTAGGAACCTCAAAAGAACTTTAAAAAGTATGTATACATGAGGGAGTTTAATTGGAGAAAATTTAAACGGGTTTGCACAACTAATCCTAAATGTTGAAACATTGCAATTTGACGTTATTGTTTGTAGAATCGTCAAAATTCTGGATTTGTGTGCATGTAGTATGTTTAGTTCATTAAGCTCACACTTTAATTGTCATATGGATATGATAAAGTTTGATGATTTTTCGCTATCAATTAGAGCTTCTTGATCGTTTCTATGTGTTGGAATTGTGACTCATTTGTTGTAGTTTCACGCCCATACATTCCATGTCCAAGTTTGAGAACATAAGTACTATGTTTGAATGTAACTCGCATTGTTAGTTTTTATGTTTTTTTGCATTTTGAGTAAAAAGTATATTGTTTTAGCACTGTTTTGTTGTTGCCAACCCCTTCCTGGTATTTTTTTTCTGGAAATTTTTTCACTGGGAAAAAATTTATGATATTTTTAGGAAACTCAAAAAATTTGGCCTGTCACGAGAAGTCGTTCGAGCGACATTACCATGTCGCGAGAAGTCTCATTCGAGCGACATCCCTGGCTCGTTCGAACGCCGGTCTGGAAATTTTCTTTTGATTTATTTGCAGCACCCTGGTTATTGTGGTATATATTTTTGGTACTGCTGGAAGCTTTCTGGACTGACTGGTTTATATGCAGGTTTTCTGTCTCATATTGGAATTTTGCATATGATCCGTTTATCACACCTGATTAATCTGCTATATTCTTATGTGATTCCTGGTTTACTAGCTACAGATTTGTCATCTATTGATCATATTTAGCTGGTTTTTTCATGATTATCTAGCGATTTTGAATTGATATGTTCTCATGCTAGATACTTGATTGATTCTTTTAACTTTTTACCGGATTGTTTATTCGAGACAAAATAGGGGAGAGATGTATGTGATGCATGGGGAGATTTGAGATTTATTGAACATGTTTGATTACATATTTTACAAATTGGTAGTACAAATTGGTATCTTTTTGTTGCTCAATTGTTTAACAAATGATTTTTTAGAGTTTATTCATATTTGTATCTATTGTAAACTCGGTATCATTTGGATATATATATATATATATATATATATATATATATATATATATATATATATATATTGGTTTCCTTTGTTCCTCTATACGTCACTGGGTATTTGTTTGTCTATTTCATGTGTGTAGGTATGCTTCAGAGATTTGAGATTTCAAGTCTACATCACATTCAGACATTTCACGCTTATCGGTGCTTCATATACTAGTCTGTGTCCTGTAATACGGCTTAACGGACCGGCTTAGGCATTTCACTGATTTAGTTTTGTCCCGAAATAGTCAAAGGGGGAGATTTGTAAGGACATAAATTTCCAATTGATTCCCTGTATTGTTTTGACTTGATTCCGTGAACAAAACTGTGTTTATAATATGTCATAGTGAGATTTTATTTTGTCACGATCCCACTTGGTCTATGACGTATTGAAGAAATTGAAGACGTTATGGCAAAGCTTCAATGAATTAATCATGCCGAAGTTTAATTTGGTGCAAGTTTATTCGTCGTCAAGTTAATTGCATACCGAGATCACACAGGTATGAATGCGTATAATTAATGGTGCTCGAAATTGTTTTTATAAAAGATAAGGATGTAATTTTATAAGGAAAAATGTTTTAAAATGGTTTATAAGTGTTTTAAACATTTTACACTAAATTTTATTCTGATAATCTCGAAATAGAGTTTGACTTAATTGGATCTTTTTTGAAGAAACGTTTTAAAGGAAAAGTCAAACTGACACGCGCGTCGTTCAAACGACAAGCTGGCTCGTTCGAGCTAGATGGCTATGTCGCGCGAACGACATGTCGATCTCGTTTGAGAGACACAGTTTTTGAGGCGGTGAAATTTTTCCTATTTAAAGCATGGTTTCGTCAGAATTCCCGCAAGGTGCAATTTGGAAAACAGTTTTCAATCTAGTATGAGTTTTGCACATGTTTTTCTAAGGTTTCAAAGCTTAAACACATCCTTAGAGTTTGCAAAGATACGAGTTATCGTTTCTATAAGTTTATGTGATCTTGGTGCACCAAAAAGGTTTGTTCTATACTTGAATATCTGGATTTTGCAGTGAAGAAAAGAGAAGAACTTCTTGTTCGACATCGTAGACGTATCAAAGCCATTATGTGGACACCGAGATATACGTGGACGCCTGTGTTGTGGATAGGTATCGTGGAAGAAAGACTTTCTGCGTGGGCACTGTGAGAGGGGTGTTTGAAGATCAAAAGAGCGTCAAAACCCATGGGGATCGAGTCGTTGAGTGAGTCGTTGTAATTCCACATTCATAGCGATTGTCTGGCTTGGGTCGTCCGAGGTTGTTTTCCCGTCTTGGTTTTTTTACTCGTACATCCTGCGTTGTGAGTATTCTATACTTTACTTTACTTGCTTTATTCACTAGATGCATGTTTAGGATTAATCAAGATAAAATTGGTTTAAAGTAAGAATTGGTTTTTCACAACTTGGTTTAGTGTTAATTAAAAGTTGGATATTTTTTTGTGAAAATTGGTTTGATTTGAAACACACGCATAAGGACCACTCTTTCAAAGAGTATTGCCAGAATTATATAACCGTATGTATAAAATCAAGAGTATGACTAAAATCAAGAGTATTGGTAAATTATATAAGAGTATGTATAAAATCAAGAGAATTGGCAAAGCACGCTTAAATCAAGAGTATGAACAAAAGTTCATTACTTATTTTTCTTCATTCGGCATCTTTATACCGAATAACAATGAGACCTCTCGCTATGTATATATGTCGAACCAAAATTGTCTTGGAAGCCCAAATCCCACTAATAGGAATGATTATTCCGAACGAGTATAGTTTGCATATGGTTCGAGGTGATCATGTTGAATTAGTGTTCCTAACTTGTGATGATTATGCCGAACCACATGCATTTTATAGTGGTTTGGTATAAACATCCCTATATGTGGGATTTAGGCTTCCAAGCCAAATTTTATTCGGCATGTACACAACAAGAGGTTTCATTGTTGTTCGGTATAAGATGCAAATCAAAGATAAATCATTCTAAGAAGTCCCGTTTTATAAATTGTTCAACCTTTTTCGTATTAAAAAATCTCATAACTTATAGCTCGTGCTTTGAGCGGAAGAAGTTACTCCCAATCATGTCATGTTTAAGGTTTCGGTGCTGCAAGTGGAGATAGAGATATAGAGAAGATATTTCGTGGCCGCCGCTGCTAAGGCCTGTAAACCACATCGGATTTACGATTTAAACAACCCTTAACCCTAATCGTCAACATTCGAACCTAACCCTTTTGAGTTTTTCATTCCATTCTTGACAATATATTTACTGCTCGTAGCTCTAGCTCTTGACATCCTTACAGCGTACTCTGGGCAATCATGTACTTATGTATTCGATTGTATGATCTCCAATTGTTACCCAAAAAAATTAACCTTGATGGGTATGGCTAGGTGACATTATTGATTTAATTGTACTTAAATGACATCGATTTTTCGGATCTTAGTGTCTTCAATTTTTTTGTATTACCAGTTTATACATCAATGTTGACATTAGGATATTAGAGTTATATTTTCAATAATTAAACTTTGTTAAATTTAATTTTTATTCATTATATTTATTTGGATATTTTTAAAATTTTTCATCTCTCATTTTGTAACGATATTTGTGTTTGAAACACCATTTTTTTCCTTACTTTGTGCTTGCACCCTGCCGTTAGAAAAAACCGTTAGTTGCTGTCAGAATTTTCAAAAAAGATCATATTACCCCTATTATTAACTCTAATCACCTAATATTTAGAAGGGTTAATGTCAAAATTTTATCTTTTAATTAATATAAACCAAATTAACGAATAACTAAACATTCACCATTCAAAACAATCTCATATGAAATAAAATAAATGGAATAATAAATGTGGCTGGAGTGAACACTTCCAGCCTAAATACTAAATACAATAATCCAACGAAATGATCCAACAACTGAAAGGAGTAAAATGACTAAATCCACAATCTATGAATGTCTAAATAGAAAAGGGCAACATGCCCTAACTGAAGTAAATAACTCAACATGAAGAAATGATAATCATGGAGGCGTCTACTACGGAGGCCCTGTAACTTTCACAGTAGCTACAACACATCAAATGAATGGAACTCCTATGCTTGGTGTCCCTATGGCCGGGAACCTATATAATTTGACAAGAGGAAAAAGATTTGCAATAAACAGGTCAGAGACCGAGTGTAAAGTATGAAAAAATTAGTAAATATTTAAAAATTGCAGTAAAGCAAAAATATTATGTGCATGTTTGCTTTTCGAGCACTTACTAGAGATTCTCACCTCTCAACTAATGAGCACGCCTAACGCACCTCTAAACCCATTCTAATTATTCTATTATGCCTAACTAGACTATAGACATAATCCTTCCAATTACGACCCGTAATACCAACCCGCATTTTCCACGCAATACCATGTTAAATGTTTTTACAACTATTATCTCAAGATGGGAAGTATTCATAAATCGAGTTAAGTATTCACTACTTAAGTTATCCAGGAATTTTCATTATATTTTATTGCCACATACTATCACACAGTAAGTAACATTACATGTATATATATATACTAAAAAGGCACCTCTAGGCTCAGCTACTGTGCCCTCATACTCTGTTATCAAGTCCCGGTACATCTCACACCGAATAAGGAGAATGGGTTCAGAATCTCCCATGAACCATAAATTACAAAACACACATATTGGAGGCGAACATAGTTCCAAGCCTATGGGCTATGCACCCATATGATCGTCATCACTATCATTTTCACAGATAGCCCATAGGCTTGGAACAGATAGGCACAAATGGAATATCCCCCCAAAGGCTCCTCAAGATAGAATTGTCCCTTTTTTAAAACCTCCCGTGATAGCAAGTATGGTAGGTATGTCATACACACAATAAATATCATTATAGGCATTCACTGAACCTATCAAGTTCATTTGGTATACAAACAACCTAAATATTTAATTTATACATAGTATTACTCTCGTTACTACTTCCATTATACTTATTATTTTACAAATGATCTCTCGCTTGTAATTTTCAGGGATGGTTCGTCATTCCAATTATCATAACGTATTATACCTAATTTATTTCCCAATAATCCTGTACTACCCTGAAATCCAGTTCCTAATGTTAATCATCACTTTAGATAAATATGCCACCCATATTTGAAACAGAAGAAATTTTCTAGAAATTAGAATGTTGTTCGAGCCAGAACCTATCTCATTTGAATGAGATAAAACATCGTTCAAACGACGTCATCTCATGACAGGGATTCCTCGTTCGAGCGAGTCCCAATCTCGTTTGAATGAGAATACACTATTTCATCCCCAACCTCTAACTGCTACATTTTCCATCCATTAACACCCTAAAAACCACTACTGTTCAGTCCCGAATTCCCCCCCCCCCCCAGTCAATTCCAATCTATATTTCCACAAGAAAGAATGATTTCTAATATCCTAAAAGTATTAAATCTTGAATTATTAACCCTTAATTCTAAAATACCCAAATTCAGATGCATAAAACCCTAATTCATAAACTTTCAAATTAAACCTTCTAATCCCATATTTAATCATCAATTATCATCATAAATTCGAGATTATTCTACTCCCTACATGAACAATTAATCTCTATGTCAAATCAGTCCTAATATATCCTTTAATCATAAATTTTTCATCAATTTATATATAATTCAAGGGGGTTCACTACATACATTAATATGAACATATTTAATGCTAAAAGAAAGAAAGATTTGAACACTTGTCTTACAAAAGATGGGTTGATCCTTTGGTGTTGTTGGTATGGTTGCGACCCACATTCTCTGATCTACACAATGGTGGTCTCAGTGGTGGAAAAAGGTGCACTCGTGGTGGCTCTTCCCTAGAACTCCTCTTCGCTCCTTTTTGGTCTCTCTCTGTGTCTCACTGTTTCTCATGGCTGATAACCTATTCTAACCCACGTAGGAGATCTTTTCTTTCTCAAATTTCTGTCCTTTATTTTACTCCAAAAATACAAATTATCAAAACGCCCTCTCGGGACGCCGGTTAGGACTAAAACTCCCTTAGAACCCAAACTAAACCCTCGGGTAGAATTTTCTTACTATCTCCACCCTTCTGGACACAATGGCTCACTTGAAATGACCATTCTAGAGACTTATAAATAATTTTCTTTTATTTCCTTAAATTAAATCCCGAAGCGATTGACTCGCGCGTCCCAACTTAACTGTCGTATTTTTCACTCACGACAACTTTAATATTTTCATAATCATATATTAATTTAGTCACTAAGTAATATTCGACATAATTATCACCAATAAATATTAACTCTCATCACGCTAGTAATTGGTTGATTAAATCCAGATTAATTATAAATAAATTTTCCCATTTAAAATTAATTAATCCCATAATTTAAAACAAAATCTTTCAAAATACAGAATATTACATATTTGCGAGCCTGTTTAGTAGCTTATTCATGTCCAATCAATCGATTTTCCAAAAGACAACAGTTGATCTCAGGAGTAGACATTAACCATTCTCGGTTGATGGTCTAAATAGATTTACACAGTTTAGGCTAACCTTCATCATTTATTATCTGGTCAAACCTTTCTCGACTAATGACGTTAATAACTAACAATATTTCATCCCAGATATTCATCTCTACAGGACGAAATCAACATTTTCCATGTAATATATAAGAATAAAGATAAAATAATTAATATACTAAATTAACAAACCTAACACTGGCTCTGATACCATGTTGTCACATCTAATATTATGTCCATAGTATGAGATGATAATATAAAGAGAACTAATAAATGAAAAACTTTTTAGAGGAAGAACGAAAATTTATTCAAACCATGAAGCATCTTATTACATCTTTATTATTCATCGCATAATACAAAGATAAAAGGGAAACTTAAACCATAACTACATAAACTGATAAGTAGTAGTATATATATAATACCCTGTATTTTTGTACATTAGTTAAATTGTGAAATTTACTATATTTTGATGTTGTTGCATGTGGTGTCTCTATTTAGATTTTAAATGTGTTATATAATTCATATTTGAAATCGAATCTAATACACGATAATACGTAAATTAAATATTAGTAAGTGACTTAGTATTATGGGTGACTATACAATGGTCAGGGACAAGGAGTCAGGTTTTTTTTATTTGAACTATTCCCCGGTGTCGAGTACTACTGATCATAGAGTAGTATTTTATAATGCCGTGTGCACTTAACTAATAAATTATTAAATAATTTATGTTTGGAATCGTACCGATGATTATATTAGTTTATTGAGATAATCAATTAGTATGATTATGTCATATTTTGGGTTGGCATTTGGGACACGTAGAATGTCCATTTTTTTACTAAAAATAGTGGTTTTGAATTATATTGTGTTAGTATATGGCTTGGGTAAAGTTTTGAGACACTTGGAGTGTTATTTGGGCTCATACCGTTAAGGCCTATACGGGGCCTAAGGCTACTTTCGTGGGAAGATAACTTAAGGGGTCATTAGACTAAACCTAAACACATTAGATAGAATTGAGAATACCTTATGAGGATAGAGAGGAGAGCCACTCAATAGAGAATGAACTTTGGAGGTTTAACGATTACATTCAACCCCTTTTTCTTAGGTCAGTATACAAATTTGATTATCTTCGTGTTAGAATAGTGATTATACATTTGAATATGAATCAGTTCATGTACTAATCGGATTATGTAATTAAATCCCTAATTTTCATAATTAACTTAATGGTTAAATTAATATTAATCTCCATGTTAATGATATTAAGTAATATTTGTGATAAATCCCACGAATCTGACTTTGAACATGATTGTAATTGTTGTAAACAAATTCATTACATCAAATCAAGCTATATTTACTTTTTTTAATTGAGAGTATTGATGCTAAACTGAGATTAATTGGTTGAAACATTGAAACTAGGGTTCTTAAGGTGATAATCTAACATTAATCCATTAATTCAATATATAATGCTTTTAAACATGTAGATTTAGCTTAATAATGATGTTATATAACTTATATCTAAAGAAGATGGGTTGTTGCTGATTTTAGAATCTTTTAGGTTTTCTTTGAATTAGCTTTGGCTTCCATTAACACACTATAGGGTAAGATTCATTCACAACAGGGTAGAATCCATTTGCATTGGCGAGTCGATTTGATCGGGTGAATCAAATCGGGTTAGGACATAATTGATTTAGTTTGGGCAAAAACTAAAGGGGGGATTCTTTAGGGTTAATCTTTGTACCAGTTTAATTATTTAAATTAGTGGGTTTTGGGGATAATTCAAATATTCAAGAAACCAGTAGGGTGAATGATTTTTACCTTGAATAAGTAACCTTATGAATTAGGGTTAAAACTTATGGTTTTTCTTATGATTGGATCGTTAAACAAATCGAACTAGTCGCTAGGTTAGTTTATCCATAGAGTAGGATTTATCATTGATTAAGAAATGTTAGTGCTCATGGGGGACATACTTGGATGGATTCCTTATGGATCGCATACGACATCGACTGCACTAGTACCCCGATAATAGCGATGGGCTTACCTTGGTAATTTTTACTCAGGGTCCTACTACTCACACGCCCGTATTTTAAATGGTAACACACGGGGGTTGTCTTTATATAGTCGTGGGTATGGAGGTATATGCGAGTGACAGTAAGGCGTAGTGACTTAATCCATTTAGTGATGCTTTGAGGTTATAGGTATAGGATGTCCTATAACTATACCTAGTATGCACAAGTGATCCCCTAAGGTGATAGGGATAGGCCTTTTTATTTGTGTGTGGGCTCGTGCATAGCCCATTTACTTGTACATGTTGGGACTACGCTTATATGGATATTATACGTAGAGACTGTCTTTTCTTGTTCATTTTATATTAGATATTTATACATTGACATTTGATATAAAACCTTTTAAATATATTCAATTGAGAAGAAGAAGAAGAAGAAGAAGAAGAAGAAGAAGAAGAATTAATAATTTGTTCATTTGGGATTGGGATTAGAAGCATGTTATATTTAGGGTTGTTTGGGTTGGAATACATTATAAAAAACTAAAATACAAGAGGAGTATGCGTAATTATTATTGTAGCCCAAATTCAGTATATTCTTACTCTTTGTATACTTAATGTTTATGTTGCTGTTGAATCTTTTTTTTCCAGGACCAAGGCCATCGTTGAGGCCTCAGCCTTGATCCGCCCTTGCATCCCATTTCCAGTTACTACTCTTATTAGGAAATAGGTGTCGAGCCTGCATGCGCATTCATTTTATTGTTATTTGAATATCTAGCTGAGCCTGCATGCGCATTCGTTTTTATGTCATTTGTAGGTATTTTAAGGTTTTGATTGACTTAGCTTTCAACAACGACACATGCAAAAAGTTACTTTATCAAATGGCATCGTTGCCATTCTTGGGAGCGTGAATCACTTGGAGCGGATTTCATTTTTTAGTTCATTTATTTCCTATATTTTGTAGAATTTTAGTACCATTTTTATATTTTTAGAAGGCTTGTATTAGTATGTTTATTCTTGGCTTGTATTGCGGTGCATAGAGACACCATTTATTTTTTATTTTAATTTCTAATAATTAATTGCGAAGAAAAGCGTGATAAGGAAACCGAACAAGGTAGAGAGAGGGTGTCCACGGTGAGGGAAAGAAGTCTCTCTACCTTGGGTCGGTAGGACTCCCGGGGCCGACTGAGATAGGTGTGATCTCCCCCCAGTCGCCCCAATTTTTTGGCAAGCCACGACGTAAAAACTGTTGGAAGTAAATCTCTTGAACACTCGCGCCTCTCATGTTAGCGAGTCAATTCTTGTGTATGATTACGTGCTCTTGTGTTATTTTATTCTCGCATTTATTTTTGGAATGATGTGATGAATTAAATTACTAAGACCTACACCCCATCATTCACGAGAAGGGATTTCATCACCCGACTCACTCGCTTACCAATTGTGTGCTACCCTAGCCATCGCTAAATTCAAAATCAATTAACTAGGTAGCCCAATAGGAGAAAATTTTGCAAAGGCGATCACTCAGATTATTCTGTGATTTTTTATCGCCCGCGGACTTAATTAAAATTTGACTACCCTTTTACTAAATTCAAAGATAAAAATTGGCTATGTGCTAGTTAGGATTTCTCCTTGGCTTGCGTGTGTCCAATTTATTTTTTGGTAGTCGATTTTAATTGGTTCATCCAAAATCAAGAGTCCATATTTTCCCCCATCTTTTCTTCCAAAAAAAAATTCCAAAAATATTTTCTTTCTTTCATTTTAGAAAAATACAAAAATATTTTCTTTCATTTTAAAAAAAATCAAAAATCAAAAAATAAATATTTGTCTCGTCTCTTTGGTCATTTTCCATTGACATGCGACATGTGTGAGAGTGATCCCGAGCCGTCTCTTTATGATATTCTCAGTGGTTTCACCTCTCTCATAAGTACCGTTGATACTCATGTGTCGCCCACGCACGCATCTCACATTTCATCACCTCCGATGATGAGTCTCAACGCGTCACATGCTTTGTTGTGCACCCATTGTTCCTATGCCGATCACCTGTCCCATGAGTGTCCTTACTTGTCATATCCCTACGAACCCACCATGGAGCATGTGTATCCATATGACATTGTTTCGGAACCCACCTCGACCTATTATCTCGATATACCTAATCCCGAGTTGTGTGAGTACCCGATCTATTCATGGAGGCCTGATCACCCTTCTACGCAATACGAATCCCAACCCGATGTTGTCGATCCTCACACGTTCCAACAGTCATCATGGCCACCTTGTGCACCCGTTCATGATCAGTTCCCTCACTATGCACCCACTGAATATTAACCATTTGTCCATCGTGAAGGCGATCATTTCGTGTATGATGAACTTTGACCCACTCCACACACTTCATTTGAGTATTCTCCATACAGTCATGATAGTAGCGAATTGTGTCCACCTCGACCACACATCCTTGTGAGTATTCCTTTACTCCTCCTAATGAGTGTGTCTCCCACTCTTGAGTTAGATCATCTTCATCCACCATTTATCCCACCCGATCCACCATTTATCCCACCCAACCCACCCATTGTCCTTTCCACCCTCACCTTTACCCTAATACCCACCCGCCCATGTCCACCGATGTTTTGCATCATGTGATGCACTTTGCCATACAAGTGCATTGACCAATTTTAGCATTTATCCAACAAGATTGACGCTTCAGTCTTATTTGGGGGTGATTCTCATCATCCAATTTTTTTGTCGCCCTGGGCTTTCATAGATCTTATCTTTAGGGTGAGATCCCTTCGTTCTGGCTGAAGACGTTAAGCTTAGCACTACCGGGAGGCATCCTGTGCTTTCTTGTACTAATCTCATCCTGTTTGGGGGTGGTGTTTCACATCAACCTGTGCTTTACATACTTTATAGACTTGTACACAATTTTTATCTCATTATTTATTCAGGTTTATTCTTGGTTTCATCTGTCCACTTCATTAGCGGTTGATTTGGTAATCTCTTTCCTACCTTTTTCTCTCAATTTTAAAAATCATTTTACCTAACATCGAGGACGATGTTCCTTTTTATTTGGGGGTGGGGAATTTTATCAAAATCGTACCTCTTTTGAAAAAATTTGAGTTTTAAACCTGATTTTTAAAATTTCGTGCAGTTTCTTTCATCTCACTCATTGACGTGAATTTTCTATCATCCATCTTTCAAGTCTAGGAATCAAGCTAGAGAATATTTTTTCTAAATAGCTTATGTAATACGTAGCAAGGCATTTTGCACCATGAATTTCTAGACTCAATAAAATTTGCGCACTTATCATGTCACTATGGTTTAGAGTTGAGGAGTACTACAATTTCGAAGAAAAGCTTAAGGATCGCTAGTAGAGACTTTAACTTGTGAGTTTCATGCCTTTCACCTTTCAGAGAGTTTTACACAATCTTCGATTCACAAGTTGATTCAACTTCCTTTGGGTCCGCACTTAATTGCTGTATGATCTCATTGTTCTTCAATTTTGGGCTTTATCACTGAGAACGACATCTTTTTCGAGTTGTAAGAAATGTGTGTCTTGAAGTTTGCCCCGATCACCACACTTTCATCCATACACTCACCCCTTTTTCATACCATTTCTCATTTATTTCACCCATTACCTTACCATATTCCCACATATTTCTCACATCATCCATATATCATCTCCATATCATATTTCATTTTCAAGAAAAATAGTGTTTTTCCAAATGTTAAATGTCTTCAGTGTTGAGAGTATAAAAAGAAATAAAAAATAGAAAAATAGCAATAAAAAAAAGAAACAGAAAAAGAAAAAGAGAAAAAGAGAAAAGAGAAAAGAAAAGAAAGAATTTGTAGTTTATTTTGTTGTAATAAAAACATTTGTGCCTAAAGTGCTATACACTCTCTCACATCGCATATACATCAATTTTGCATCCATTTTACATCCATCATTTCACATGTCCATATTATCCTACCTCACCTCATCCCACATATCCCATTTCATTTGCCCCTCACCCATAATTATCCATATATTTCCCTAGGTGTTCGGGTAAATGAAATTCAACGTGGTGAATAACTCGAAGTTCTCACTATAGTGATTAACACTCATTTCATGAGATCATTTTCTTTCTTAATGTTCGTTCTTTCTTATGTGTGTGTGAGACGTTTGAAATTTATTACATTTACTAACCTCCTCACACAAGAGTGATACACTAACCCTTATCTCAAGAGTTCGTTTGAGAGAGATATATCCGTGAGATTTGAAGTTGAAGCATTGATTCCAAGAGGCTATCTAGGAATTACTCTTATGATACTCGACTCGTTTTGACAGATTCATACTACACACGTTGAGTTCTATGAAGGATGTGCCTTATGTATTTAGTTAGCTAACCTTTTCTACATTCTAGCTCGTATTTTTGAAATTATTTCTCTCATGATGGATTATGCGATCATTCTATGTCTAATAAGAGATTGACTTCCTTTCAATAAATCTTTTTAAATAAAGAATTTTGTGGGATATTCCCTGCAAACCCTCACGAGACACAACTCGTCCTGTAGGGCAACCTATAGGTTTAAAAGCTTGTTGCACATGCTAAGTACAATCGCAAGTGCCCGCGAAACTGGTACACTTTTGGTTTCTTATCTTTCTCTTTCTCTCTATCTTATTGCTCGAGAACTAGCAATGTTTTGTTTGGGGGTGGTGTGATACGCACCCAAAAGTGTTCATTTTATACCCCGAATAGACATATTTTAGTTTCTAATTCTCGATAATAATGGTCTTATGTGCATAATTGTTCAATGTGCAGGCTTGATTGCGTTTGCGGTTCAAAAATCATTATTTCGAGACAAATGTGAATCAAATGGAGCTAATTCCCCATTCCCGTAACCTTACCCAAGCTTAAGCCCAACCTAAACCTACCCCGCACCCCATGTGTGTGTAGTTTGTGCCTTTTTATATTTTTTTAGATTTTTAGATAAAGTCGTTTTATTTTTAGGCTTTATTTTAGATTTGTTTATAATTTTTAGGTTTTATTTACTATTTTTATATTTTATTTTCATTAGTGTATTTTTATTTTATCTTTATTTTTATTAGTTATTAGTTTTATTTTATTATTTCATTTATTTCTAGATTTATTAGATTTTACATTTTTAGTTTGGTAGATTTCTATTTTTATTTTTTTTTGTTATTTCTTTTTAGTTTAATTTTTAATTTGTGTCTTTTATTTTATAGATTAGGATTTTATATTTATAGTAGATATTAATTAATTTCATTTTTTATTAGTTAGTCTACAATTTTTAAGGGTCACAAATTAACACACACACACACACTTTTTATACACACATCATACACACAAACCAAACCTTCACCCTCACCTTAATTCCCATACACTCACCTACACACTGACCTCACCCAACCCATCTTCAACCTCACGCACTCTCTCTCCCCCCTCAACCTCCATAACCCAAAACCTCCAACAACATTTCTCTCTCCTCTCATCCACCACCACATTAACCAACAAAAAAACTAAACCCATCACTATTCATCATCATCATCATCCACCATTAACATTAAACCCACACCATTCAAACCAACACCCATTTCACACCTACAAACCCAATTGGTCATACAACCTGCAAAACCTACCCCACCGGCGCCCCTATCATCCCAACCTGCAACCTGCTGACGTCGAACCCCGACCTACCCTACACCTAAACCCCTGCTCTCGCCGGCAACCCGCTCCTACCTCTGAAACCTGCGGCCACTGCCCCGGCGGCGTCACCCACCAACCCGGTTACTCCCCATACCCCAACCCACTGCCCCGGAGCACCCCGACCTCCACCCTTATCTCATCCTACCATTATACCCATATCCGACCCTCACCTACCCAACTCAACAAACCCGCGAGCAACCCCTGCTATCCATAGAACAAACCCGAACCCGGGAACCCACATCAAGCACCTCCCGACCTTGCCTTAACCCATTTGAACCAAAATCATTTCTATTACTTGTTTGAACTAAGATCCAACAAATCAAAAGTCAAACAAATGCCCACATGCTCAACTAACCACTTAAACCTCATTTTTCCAAAAATACCCCCAATACCTCTCCCACATGTTCTCATCCATTTAAGTCCAAAATACCCTTATTCCCTCACCCATGCTCCTCTCACCATTTCCATGCACACTAAAACATAAACTCTCCAATTTACCCCTAGCCTCTATGTGCACTATATAATTGCAAGACTTGGTCCATTTTCAAAAGAATCTCAAAATTAGTTTTGAAGCTCTGTGTGATAAATTTCTCTACACTCCTCTTTAGAGAGTATTTGCATTTTTAGCAAGTATCTCAATATAGAGGTGTGTAGTGAAATTTATCACTAGGATGAATTCCACCCCACCCATCTATAATGAATTTTTGCATTTTTAGAAATTATTTAACAATAGATTGATGTAGTCGAATTCATCCATTATTATATAGGCTTTTTTCATATCAATTTTAGAGAGAGAAACACCATTTTTTAGTTTTGTTTTTTTTTAGGTTAGAATTTATTTTATTTTATTTTATTAGTGAGAAAAATAATTAGTGAGAACCTATTTTTTTGTGTAATTGTTGATGTAATTTTTGTTTGATCACACAAATTGGAGGGATGTAAATTGCAAATTCAAGGATTGGAGTTCAATTTCACTCAAAGATATTTGGTTTGATTGTTCTCTTCTCTACTTTTATTTTAATTGCCTAGTTTATTTGATTATCATGTTTAATATCATGTTAGGCTAAATCCACTTTCAAGGGGTGGGGTGAACCCTTATTTGATGTTATTTTAATTTAATTAGTTTAATTACTTGAAAATTCCCTTTGAATATTAATTTTGATCCCTCACCCTTAAATTTACGCGTCGAGAGAGGGTAAATGATTTTCGAGAGAAAATCGAAATTCTAAGTTATAATACCCATTTTAGATTTGAACTAGAGATAGGGGTTTCTTAAGTGTGGTATTATTCCTTACATTTCAACTCTAATTTCATTTTCTATGATTTACATAAATTTTAATCGATCGATCCTAGCGGGTGATTAATTAAAAGGAGTGTAGATCTATTTTCTAGAGTTGTGGGGGAGTTAAACTCAATTTTCTAAAAGATTGCTATTAAAATTACACTTGCAACGAGAGTTGATTTGTAATTTTGATATTAATTTGCGAGAATTCAAATAATTAAATTAATTAATTAGAATAGTTAGAATTTGTGGTGTAGTCCCACTCCTTGATTGTTCTCACATTATTTACCTCACTTGATCTCTTATTTTAGTGTTAGACTTAGTTCATATTTTTAGTCACTTTTTAGTTTGTTCTTTACATCTTTGATTTGTTTAGTCTTATTTCACATCCTCACCCTTGAAAATTGTTTTAATATTTGAAAAGCTAAAAAAATTAGAAAAAGTAAAAAAAAAGCACAAAAAGAAAATAAAATTTAATTACTATTGAGTTGGTCTCTAGCTTACCCCCTTGATGTGGATTGACATCCTTACTTACCGCTCTACACTTGAGTTTGATATTATTTTGTTGGTATTTGAGGTTTTGACTAAAGGAGTTTTTTAAGCAACAACAACAAATATGCCGAAAAGTTTCTTTATCAAGTATTAATATTTCAGTGTTGGGATTATTATGTGGTGAGATTGTTTACATTTCCTGATTTGTATTATTTTACTATTGGATTTATCACATTTTAGTTTATTTCTAGTTATCCTCAGAATGATATTCACTTATTTTAGACTCTTATATCATTTATATTAGATTTGATCAACCTATTTATGCATTTTGCGAGTTGTCACAATATATTCCACTTTATGTCGCCCTTCTTGCCTAACACTGCCCATACATACGTAATGGAAAACAACTTCTCTGATATAGGGTATACAAAATCCACAGGGCCAGGGGGTATTTTCCTTACTCTATCTCACTTTCCATCTAGAAGGGGAAATAATAAAAAAAACTTCCAAGTAAATAATTCTAAATCTATAACTGTTAGAAGTTCAGAGTTTGGCATTACAAGATAATGAGTAAGAGATTATTATATTTTGTAGTTAACACAAATGGATTCAAGATAATATAAATATTATTTGTAGTAGACAATTGCATAAAAGAACCAGTTGATGATGTAAAATCATTATAGTGATTATAACTTGGTGTATATATATATATATATATATATATATATATATATATATATATATATATATATATACACAATATCAAGTCATAAAGATATGGTTTCATACTTTTTATAACAGGATAACCCATAATTATATGTTATCGAGGCTTCAAATGCGTTGCAATACAATTATAACTAGGTGCAACCCCGCACGATGTGCGAGCTACGTGGTAAAACATTTTATAATATTATAAAGAATGTGTTTAGTCTTTTTTTCATGGCTAATTTATCATTTTACTGTTGTTGGATCATGATTCATGTTTGTTCCGCATAATATGTGTATGTAATAATCATGTTAGCCTAAGATCCCAACGTTATATGTATAATACGTAATGTTTTGTATTAAAGAACAAATAATATGTAGAAATACCAACAAATAACATGTAAGGCTTTCAGACTCCGATAGTGGGGGTGGGGGTGGGGTGGCGGGAGGTGGATAAATGGGTTTGTGTGTGACCTTTTTTTTAATGTTTTTATGTGGTGAGAGACTTTTTGGAACAAAATAAAAATGCTTGAACTAAATGTGCATTAAAAAATGCCAGATGGACTATTTGGTTTATATCCCAAATTTAAATTAATGTAAATACTCAAAAAATAATAATAATAGCCCAATTGGTTGCATGCACTTTTAAATAAGCATGGGCTCCCTTATTCAATCCAACAGAGCTACAATATGTTCTATTTTTTCATAAAATAAATCATATATGGTGCAATTGTGCCGAGAGCAATACAACTAACCACAAAATTAATTCTAACAACACACATTAAAGTCCAAGATATTTTAACTTTTGAGTTTAGATTTACTTATGATTATAATTTTTTAAATTAGTTAATTTAATTTACATTTTCTTAATTAATTTAAATTAAAAATGGTCTAAACATTAAAAGCCCCCCCCCCCCCCCCACCCCCCCCAAAAAAATGGTTAATTAGACTTGGACACCCTCAGCTTTGCTCCTATTGGCACTTCCCCCCATTCTTCCAATTTTTTTAAATACCACCATAGACATTGAAAACGGATACAAATAGCCCCCGCCGTCTAACTTCGTTAATTTTTTGCAGGAACCTTTAAGCAAGTGCATGGCAGATGCTTGTAAGTAAGGGCATTTCTGTCTAAACCTTATTGTTTTTGGAAAAAATCTTTAAATAATAGAAAAACATTTAAAAGTAAAGAAAATACAAAAAAAAAATACACTAAAATTCAAAAAAATAATTATTGACTTTCCCCTAACAAAATAATTACTGATTTCCACTAAAATTATTAAAATACTAATATTTATTAGAAAATACACTAAAAGTCTAAAAAAATACACTAAAAATACAAAAAAAAACACCAAAATACAATAAAATTTTAAAAAATAATTATTGATTTTCACTAAAAAAATATTTACTGATTTCCACTAAAATACTTAAAATACTAATATTTATTGAAACATACACTAAAATTCTAAAAAAATACACCAAAATAGACTAATATTCTAAAAATAAATTATTGATTTTCACTAAAAAAAATAATTATTAATTTCCACTAAAATACTTAAAATATTAATATTTATTGGAACATACACTAAAATACACTTAAGTTATATAAAATAATTACTGATTCTCACTAAAAAAATAATTATTGATTTCCACTAAAATACTAATATTTATTTCCAAACAAATTTCTATTAAAAAGATATAAAAAATGAAAATATATATAAAAATAAAAAAGATACACCAAATATTAAAAAATTGAAAAAAGATACATAAAAACATAAAATAAATAAAATAGAAAATAATTACTAAAAAATACATTAAAATTCTTAAAATTACCAAAAATATAAAAAAATATGATTTTTTTTTTAAAAACAGTTTCCAACAATAATTAATTATATGACTTCAAACAATAATAAATTTTTTGTAGAAATAAAAAATAATTTCTCGCAAACAAAAAGTATTTCCAGCGAAAAAATAAATATTTTCAGAATGATAAATTATTTTCAACATATAAATTCGAAATAAAAAATCATTTCCCTAAAATAATTAACTATTTCCATAAAATTATTCACACACACACACACACACACACACATATATATATATATATATATATATATATATATATATATATATATATATATATATATATATATATAATAATGCTCCTATGCGGACTAGTCTGCATTCTAAGAATGCGGACTGGACATGTGTCACCTAACGGTGCGCCTAGAAACTATCGCCTAAATTATAGGTACACTCTCTCTCTCTTTTATATATATATATATATATAATAATGCTCATGTGCGGACTAAACTGCATTCTAAGAATGCGAACTGGACATGTGTCACCTAACGATGCGCCTAGAAACTATCGCCTAAATTATAGGTACACTCTCTCTCTCTTTTCTGGGCTCACCGCCAGGTGACACATGTCCGGTCCACATTATTAAAATGCGGACTAGTCCGCACAAGAGCAGGACTGTATATATATATATATATATATATATATATGAGTAAAGATAGGGAGACCCACTTTTGGACCCAATTTTGAAACCCACTGCATTAAAAGCTTATACCTTATTGTTGTGGGTCCTGCTAGGGCATCAAAATGTGCATTAAAAATTTGTATCGATTTTTATCTTATGTGTGGTTTTCAAAATGGGGTCCCAAAAGTGGGTCTCCCTATCACCACTCATATATGTATATAAAAGAAAAAAAAATCTTCCACCCCCCATCCTGCCCCCTGCCACCCGTCACCACCCCACCCCGCCTCTTGCCACCCAAAAGAAAAAAACAGATCTGTCACCCCCACCCCTATCACCCTAGAAGAAAAAAATACAGATCTGCGATGCCCCCCCCCCCCCACCCCCAGTTATTAACCCACGAGCGATTAACCCTCACCACCCGTCCCAGCCCCAGCCCCAGATCTACCCCTATGTCGCAAATATTAAAAATAGAGAGGCTTGATATCCCATAAAATAATTTGCATAGCCCGACTAATATACACACAACTGGGTAGGCTTTTGGTGATGGGTGTTGTTTCATGTAGTATCAGAGTTTGATGATTCAAAAAGGAGTTATAGGAGGAGATTAGCAGGCCATTACGAAAGAAGAAGAAAGAGCTCTCATGATTTTGTTCCAAGCCAAAGCCTGGATTTGATAACGTGTCAACGCCTATGGTAACTCCAATGAAAACACACCACACGGAATCCATTAACCCTCCACCCCAAAGCATCTACCCATCAGATTTTCAAAAAAAATAATCAAAACACATTACTTTAGCCAAATTTTTTCAACCTCAACCTTACTAAATCCTTCTAGACATTCATACCAAACCACTCCCAATATTATCGTCACTCCAAATCCCCCAAATGCCATCAATTGAAACCATTATTTGAACCATATCATTATGATCTAAAAGAAACCAACTTGAAGTCTTTAAATCCAGACACACACCCCACCCCATCATTGGATCTTTATTGCTCATACTTGATATTCTGTAATAACGTCCACGGTGGAGCATGAAAATTATAATACCCCGCATTTTTATGGCTTTTAATTATGAGTTTAATTAAATTAAATTGCTTTTAATTATGAGATTAATTAAATTAATTTGGGATAATTAATTGGAAATTAATTCAAATTTAAATAACTAGAGAGACGAGAGTTAATATTTAAATATGATGATAATGTTGAATACTACTGAGTGATTATGGTAATATGTGATTATTGTATTTATTAAAATTATCGTGAGTTGAAAATACGGCAGTTTCAGTAATTAAGTTGGGACGCGTGTGTCAGTCATGTTAGGACCCAATTTAATGGATTTAAAAGTATTTTATTTTTATGTCATCTGTATGATCATTTTAAGTGTGACAACGTGTCCGAAAGGGTCGAGATAGTCAGAAAACACTAGCCTGGGATTTAGTTTGGGTCCCGAGGTATTTTTATGCCTAACGGGCAACCCGGGAGGGTATTTTAGTCATTTTATTTTTTAATGAATAGTGACCCACGAAAATTAGGTGATATTTATCAACCAACCTTAGGGCCATTATCTGTCAAAACCAAAGAGTAGGCAACGTGAATGGAGAGGAGAAGTTCCAAGGGTTTCCAAGGCAAAACAACCACCACACACCACCACTATCACCGAATTTGTGACCGGAAAGAGAAGGAGAACCAACAAATACAGTAATCAACGGATCAGAACTTCTAATCAGAGGCAAGTTGTTTATTTTTCAAAGATTCAAAGCATATATTTTACATGATAGTTTAGATTTGATGATTTATCATAAATAAGTGAATTATTTGTGAAACTGGAGAATTAAACATTGAATATGGGTAGGCTTCATGTAGATAAACTTCTAGGCATATACTAGTTATGAAACCATGATCCATGCGTAGGGAATTGTGAATTTATGTTGAGTTATCTGAAGATCCTGAAGGAAATAAAAGAAATAGATTTTTTTATGAAAATTGGGTGTTTTGATCCAAGAAACTGATGATCCATGAAGATTTAATGATTTTAATACGTTAAAGATTATGCTAACATGTTAATAGGATGATTAGTGAACTTTCTTCGGAGTTTCGGACGTTGTAATGGAGGATTTTGGGTGTCAAATTGCAAGAACCCGTAATGATTTAAGAGAATTATGGGTAAATACCTGCTTGATCGATCAATCGACCCAAGAATGTCGATCGATCGTTTTCTACGATCGATCGACCTCTTCTGATTTTTTTGTAATTGTTTTCCCTTAACGTTTAATGAAAATTCTAAAGCCGATAATGATTCTTAGGGTGATTAATTTAATATTGTGGGACTTAGTTAAGGTTAGTAGAGTCTTAGTTGATTCCCGGAAAAGTGGTTTACCTTAGGGAATTGAATGCTATTGCTTACGAGGGTCTACCGAGTGAGGTATGGTTAGAAATTGTTCGAATTGAAACTATAATGGGAATGAATGATGATGTAAGGATAAGAACAGTGACTAAGGGACTTTAAGTTACTGAGATAACATTAGAAACTAATAGGAGACCTAGTAACATTTTGGGATAGGTTTAAGTACTCAAATTGATACGACAAGAGAGCTATCAAGCCAAATATATATTACATATGATGTTCGGGATAAACTTGCTATGTACGAGACTTACTAGATGGAATGTGTGAATACCTATATTGAAATAAGATTACTTAGGTTGTGTGAATTCCTAGTGTATGGATTTCTTATGTGTATGACATACCTACCATACTTGCTATCACGGGAGGTTGGTTTTCAATAAAAGGGCCATCTTATCTTTGTGTGCCTTCAGGGGGATTTAGATTGGTACCTTAAGGCCATAGGACTGTGAATGACTTATTTGCGAGTTGATAAGTCAATTGACCATAGGAGCGTAGGTATGTGCGTGACCTATGGGTATGTGAACTATGTCCACCTCCAATATGTGTGATTTGTATTAAGACGGTTCATGAGTGATTCGGAACACGTGATCCTTACGTACGTGATGTACATGGATTTGATAGCAGAGTATGCGTGCACCGAAGCTTAGCCTAGAGGTGCCTTATATGTATATATTTACTGAGAGTGATTTATATATGTACTTGTGACTGGTTCATTGTTGCTTAGTAGATGTGAATAACTAAGATATTTGAATGGGATAAGATTGGGATAATTTAATTAACACTTGAGATAAGTAATTTAATGAATGTGAATATGGGTTATGAATATGATTTGTTTTGGTGTTACGAGTAGATACCCTAAGTTAGAATGCGAAAGCATGAGTGGTACATACTAGTTAGTTAGCGGCATAACTAGGATGGATAAAGGGTATACGTTAGGCGTGCCCATTAGTTAAGAGGTGAGAAACTCATGTGAGAGTACGCAACTAACATGTTTATAATATGTGTTGTTTATTTGTAATTTAAACACTTGCTATATTTTTAAACTGTTTTCACCTCGGATCCTAACCTGTTTTCCTCCAAATCTATTTTGTTTTGTAAAACCATTTTAGGTTCCCAACCACAGAGACACCAAGCATAGGAGTTCCAATTTGATAACGTGTTGTAGCTGTTGTGAAAGTTACAGGATATTGATATTAGACACTTCCACACTTATCCTTGGTTCATTCAGAGTCAGTCATATCAGTTAGGGCATGGTGCCCATTCTTATCTAGAGATTGTAGATACGTACTTTCATTATTTCAGATGTTGGTTGATTTATTCAGGCTCGTGTATTGGGATTTTATTTACTTTAGTATTATTATCATTGGAGTGTTTACTCCAGACTCAGTTTATTTCATTTCGTTGGTTATTCATATGAGTGCGATTGATGGTTGATGATTTAATTACTTAGTTATTGTTAATTTAATTAATAAAATTTGTCTTCTATCTTTTTAAATATTAGGTGGCTAGTAATAAATTAAATGTTTTTTACAATGATGCTAAGATTGAACCAACTTGATATTCTATATTAATTTCATAAAGGAGTAGCTACCCGGTATTTAATTAGTCGGGGTGTCACAGGTGGTATCAGAGCATCAGGTTCTAGTGTCCTTTAGGATCTGTGCAACTTATTATGCTTCCAGCGTAGCTCTCTTTGATGTAAATCCCTATGTTTAGGATTGTTGATTTCTTTGGTGAGATTTCGTTCTCCTGCTATAATGTATATGATAGTGAATCTTATTTGCATTCGGGTGTGTTCGTGTGTCGAATGATGCAGTATGTCAAGCGAGGATAGTTGGGCGGATAGCAGGAGGCAAGGTTCAGTTGAGGTTATTGGGTATGTTCAAGAAGGATGACCGTAGTTGAGGTCACCCCTCTTATGGCACGGAAGGCCAGGATGGTAAAGACGACTAAACACAACATATGACATTATAGTACCGCTATAATAGAAAGTGGAGTCGAATTAGACTCACCCAACAAGGTTGGATTGGAAGAGAGACAGACAAAACATTGAAGAGAACCAGCAGTGGAAATACTAGAATGCGAAAATGGCATGTGTTAGCCAACGAAGGTAAAATATCCAAAGGCTTGGGCATATGTCGGAGTATGGCTATTCGGGAGTGGAAATTTAGGGTAAAATTTTCTTGGCTCGTAAGAGCAGAGTTACAGTGGTGAGAGGAAACCACCACACTTAGAAGTGGAATGTTTTGTCAGGAGAAGGCGCATAGGTATGGTTTGACCATAAGTTCATTCATCAGATGTTAAGGATAAGATGCGAACGTTGTTCTGAAATCACATAAGAGGGTCGGACAGAGGTCACTTTGTGAAAAGAAATTTAATTAATTAGCGCACCTTATATCGGATGAAGTAGGTGAAATGGAGAAGAGCACATTAAAGGGGAAAATTAACTTATAAGAAGAATTTCTAGCACTTCTGGGGAATTATGCTTGGACGGTCAATGTAGATGGTAACAATGTCGCATTTTGTTAATATAGAGGAAAACTCTTCCTTGGGTGGGGAGCTACAAGAATCGAAGAATTTAGACAGAGTAAGACTGGGGGAAACAGTGTTGGTGAATCACCACAAGGGGGAGACCTATTAGGGGACCCATTTAAATGATTCGGATAGCAAAAATTTTACTGAGCGATGGTGATTTCAGTAAGAGTTGTCGAAGCCAGTAGTGTATTCCTTAGGGCCATCAAAGCTAAGGGAACAATGGAGGTAGTCATCAGAGTCGAGACTACCGACGTCCGAGAGAAGGACGGACCTAACATGGTTAGTGTGACCGGAGATAAGTGGAGAATTTATAGAGTTATTTTGTGGGAAGTGAAACCCTTGTGTTAAAAAAATTCTTCTAGAGAAAGTATAGGGATAAGGGTATGGTGACTAGCAAGGGCAATAGTTATCGAAATTTTATGTTTGGTACGGACAGGTGTGTTAAGTCCAGGAACCATTTGAGCAGCCAGGGTAATTGGTAAAGTAGAAGTGTGAGTTATATCCTCGGATGATGATGTGTGTTGTATGTGACAGGAATGAGTTACTACATTTTTATTATCGCTTTGCATGAGAGACGAGTTTAGTGCGCATATCGGCAACCTTATTATTTATGTGAATATTTTCTCTAGTATAGTGGGGTTAACTTTAGTGTTATCCGCGGAGGATGAATGGGTGTATCGATAGTGATATATACTTTATTAAAATTACTCGTTTTAGTGCTGTGTTATACGCGTATTATGTTATAATAATTATGTCTTTATAATAATGATTAAACCGATAGTGTGCGGATATTGCAAGTTTATCGGGGTTACTACCTTGGTGTAGAATGTTTTGTTCTGGCGAGACCCCATCTGCGAGAGGGTCAGGCTCGCATTTATATATTTATATATGTATATATATAATATCAAGACTTCGAAAGGTATAATGGTCTCGAATATTTGATCCCGCTATGTGTAGGGATTTTATTAATATGATTCGAAGTGTATTTGGTTTACTGTTCAGCGGAAAGATTTAGCTGGTTATTATAATTAACGCTTAGGATGTGGTAACAGGAAGAGTGCATTGTTATATCACCCTTTAGAGACGTGGAAGTTAATACTCATAGTTGTATGAATGGGGACGGGATTTTGAGAGCCTCGATTATATTTTCATGATGTTTATGGAATGTGATTACCATCAATGTTAAGTGACAGTGTCTTTCAGAAGAAGTTCCTTGTTTAAGTGTAATTGCGAAAGGAGATGTAACTTTTTTGTCAAGAGACGGGAATATAGGGGTACATGCTATGGACTAAGGGCCAAACGGATTCCAATGACCGACAATGCTAGGTATTAGTGTATCGGGGGGTTTCTTGTTTGGATTTCGCTTTGCGAGACATCTCACGCATGAAACTTAGTGTAAGGTTGGTGGTAGGGAGATGTCTGGCCATTCGTCCATGAGTTGGGTACCTCGGTTGTTATGGAAGTATGTTGTTATAACTGCAAGTTAAAGGCAAATTACTATATAAGGACAGTAGAGCCAGTTATGTGGTGAGGAAGTATTGAAAATTTTGCTTTATTACGTCAGGTGGAAGGATGGAATGATGTTTAGGAGGATTTAGAATTTCAAATTCGGGGATGATTGAGAACGCCCAATTGGTATAACCATGTTGCGAATGTAGGGGAAATAAAGAGTTTGGAGTACGTATAAAGGGTATATGATGTTTAAATCCGTATGCACGGGTTATAAGGGGTGTAGACACCTTGGTTTGCTGGTGTCAGAATCGCCGGAAGAAGAAATATGGAAATAGATGGGTGAAATTTATGCTTGTGAAACTGATATTACAAAATAGTAGTGGTAGAATGGATTAAGCATCGTAATAAAAGGATGATAACCAGTATACGCATGTGCAATCAGAGTAGCACGTCCGAACTTGGTGGAAAGGTAGTGGGAAGCCATTTAAAAAGGGGGTATCCCTTGAGAAGACAAATAGTTAACTATTATGGGCAAATTGGAGTGGAGTTCTACCCAGTAGAATATTAAGAGTGACTTGCGCATAAATAGAATACTGATGTCAATAAGGTATAAAGGGTCCAGATGTGCACATCATGGTGAAAAGTGCACGGGTCGAAACTTTTGGTATACGTCAAGGGAAGAAGAGGGTTATTTAGTATCACTTAATGGGAATAATTATAAGTGAAAGTCGATGTTGAGTGGGGCATAGTAAGTAGTCTCCACGTGCACCGCTCATAGATAGAAAACGGTTGGAGTGAGATAATCATCCAGAAAATTTTGTATCAAGCCGACGATTCCAGTGATGGGAGAGTCAAGTTGGTAAATTTCTTTGATGGGTTGCCATCCTAAAGATAGGTAACGAGTTCTTTCGAATATGTGGAACAAGTTGTCCAAAATAAAAGTAATTTTTGTATCCTTGAATGATTTACACTATTAGATAGTGAACGCACCGATATGTGGTCCTACCCAGTATTATTCTTAACTAGGATGAGATCCCCGAAATTCACCTTCAACATGGGGTATCATGAAGTAGTGGGGATAACGTTTCGTTTTAAGAAGGATGTCTCACCTATAGCTTGAGGAGTAGGCTCAAGGTGATTGACGACTGGTGGAGCTGTATGAAAGTATTTTTGGACTCATTGCAATCATTTCATTTCCACAACGGGTATAGCTAGTAAGTGGAGTATAATATGGTAATGGGTAGAGGATATTACCTAATAGTAAAGTTGTGTGAAAGCACCCGTACCTATTTATAGTGGACAAGGTGATTACTGAGGTTTTGTGTGGATAAACCTTACCATTCTTCCTCTAGATGTTAAGAGGTGAGCGGATTATCAGAGTTTTGGATCAGTCAGAAGTTAGAGTCCGGTGACTATAATGGGATAACCACAAACCGTCTTAAGTGGCTTGTTCCTTTTGTAAAATTCACACCTCCGAGAACAGAGATTTGAAGAATGAACAAGAGGAGTCAGATGTTCTATGGTTTCACCCAGGATGGGAGTTTTGGGTTTAAATAAATGCGGGAGTTGATACGAATTGAGGTATGAACTCTAAATAATACTGAGATAATGCGGCCAATGATGTATAGGATATTCTCATTCGTATATTATTTAGTAAGAGCACAATATGAGGTGCATTTATTGAGGTGTAACCCCATAACTAATAAAGTGTTGAGAGTGGTCAATAAGCTTGTTGTGAAGCGGGGGCTGTAGTGATTGAGCCTTACTTTGAATTTTGTTTTAAGTACTGGAGGATACCTAATCTTTCTAGGTATGTCTTACTTTTCCGAAGTTCGGGATGAAATTCCGTTATTAGGGGAGAAGTATGTAATACCCCGTATTTTTAGGGCTTTTAATTATGAGATTAATTAAATTAAATTGCTTTTAATTATGGGATTAATTAAATTAATTTGGGATAATTAATTAGAAATTAATTCAGATTTAAATAACTAGCGAGACAAGAGTTAGTATTTAAATATGATGATAATGTTGAATATTACTGAGTGATTATGGTAATATGTGATTATTGTATTTATTAAAATTATCATGAGTTGAACATACGGAAGTTTTGGTAATTAAGTTGGAACGTGCGTGTCAGTCGTGTTAGGACCAATTTAATGGATTTAAAAATATTTTATTTTTATGCCATCTGTATATCGTTTTGAGTGTGCCAACGTGTCCGAAAGGGTCGAGATAGTCAGAAAACACTAGCTGAGGGTTTAGTTTGGGTCTCAGGGCATTTTTAGGCCTAACCGATAACCCGAGAGGGTATTTTAGTCGTTTTATTTTTTAATGAATAGTGACCCACGAAAATTAGGTGATATTTATCAACCAACCTTAGGGCCATTATCTGTCAAAACCAAAGAGTGGGCAACGTGAAAAGAGAGGAGAAGTTCCAAGGGTTTCCAAGGCAAAACAACCACCATCACCGAATTTGTGACCGGAAAAAGAGGGAGAACCAACCAATACCGAGATCAACGAATCAGAACTTCTAATCAGAGGCAAGTGATTTATCTTGCAAAGATTCAAAGCATATATTTTACATGATAGTTTAGATTCGATGATTTATCATAAATAAGTGAATTAATTGTGAAACTGGAGAATTAAACATTGAATATGGGTAGGCTTCATGTAGATAAACTTTTGGGTATATACTAGTTATGAAACCATGATCCATGCGTAGGGAATTGTGAATTTATGTTGAGTTATATGAAGATCTTGAAGGAAACAGAAGAAATAGGATTTTTATGAAAATTAGGTGTTTTGATCCAAGAAACTGATGATCCATGATGATTTAATGATTCTAATACGTTCAAGATTATGCTAATATGTTAATAAGATGATTAGTGAATATTTTTGGGAGTTTGGGACGTTGTAATGGAGGCTTTGGTGTGTAAAATTGGAATAAGCCCTAACTGTTTAAGAGAATTCTCGACAAATACCTGCTTTATTGATCGATCGACCCAAGAATGTCGATCGATCGATGATCGATCGATCGATCAATCCTTTTCTTTGATCGATCGACCTTTTCTGATTTTTTTGTAATTATTTTCCCATAAGGTTTAATGAAAATCCAAAAGCCGATAATGATTTTAGGGTGATTAATTTAATATTGTGGGACTTAGTTAAGGTCAGTAGGGTCTTAGTTGATGCCCGAAAAAATAGTTTACCTTATGGAATTGAATGCTATTGCTTACGAGGGTCTACCGAGTGAGGTACGGTTAGAAATTGTTCGAATTGAAACAATAATGGGAATGAATGATGATGTAAGGATAAGAACAGTAACGGAGGGACTTTAAGTTACTGAGATAACATTATAAACTAATAGGAGACCTAGTAACCTTTTGGGATAGGTTTAAGTACTTAAATTGATATGACAAGAGATTTATCAAGCTAAATATATATTACGTATGATGTTCGGGATAAACTTTCTACATACGAGACTTACTAGATGGAATGTGTGAATACATATATAGAGATATAATTACTTAGGTTGTGTGAATGCCTAGTGTACGGATTTCTTATGTGTATGACATACCTACCATACTTGCTATCACAGGAGGTTGGTTTTCGATAAAAGGGTCATCTTATCTTTGTGTGCCTTCGGGGTGATTTAGATTGGTACCTTAAGGACATAGGACTATGAATGACTTATTTACGAGTTGATAAGTCAACTAACCATGGGAGCGTAGGTATGTGCGTGACCCATGTGTATGTGAACTATGTCCGCCTCCACTATGTGTGATTTGTGTTGAGATAGTTCCTGAGTGATTCGGAACACGTGATCCTTAGGTACGTGATGTACATGGATTTGATAGCAGAGTATGTGTGCACCGAAGCTTAGCCTAGGCGTGCCTTATATGTATATATGTACTGAGAGTGATTTATATATGTACTTGTGACTGTTTCATTGTTCCTTAGTAGATGTGAATAACTAAGATATTTGAATGGGATAAGAATGTGAGAATTTAATTAACACTCGAAATAAGTAATTTAATGAATGTGGATATGGGTTATGAATATGACTTGTTTGGGTGTTACGAGTGGATAACCTATGTTAGAATGTGAAAGCAGGAGTGGTACATACTAGTTAGTTAGTGAAATAACTAGGATGGGTTAAGGGTATACATTAGGCATGACCATTAGTTGAGAGGTGAGAAACTCATGTGAGAGTACGCAACTAACATGTTTATAATATGTGTTGTTTAATTGTCATTTAAACACTTGCTATATTTTTAAACTGTTTTCACCTCGGTCCCTGACCCGTTTTCCTCCGAATCTATTTTGTTTTGTAAAAACATTTTAGATGCCCGGTCACAGGGACACCAAGCATAGGAGTTCCATTTTGATAAGGTGCTGTAGCCGTTGTGAAAGTTACATAATCTTGGTATTAGACGCCTCCACACTTATCCTTTGTTCCTTCAGAATCATTCATATCAGTTAGGGCATGGTTCCCATTCTTATCTAGATTGTAGATACATACTTTCATTATTTCAGATGTTGGTTGATTTATTCAGGCTCGTGCATTGTGATTTTATTTACTCTGGTATTATTATCATTGGAGTCTTTACTCCAGACTCAGTTTATTTCATTTCATTAGTTATTCATATGAGATTGTTTATGTTATTGATGGTTGATGATTTAATTACTTGGTTATTGATAATTTAATTAATAAAATTTGGCATCTCTCTTTTTAAATATTAGGTGGCTAGTAATAAATTAAATGTTTTCGACAGTGATGCTAAGACTGAACCAATTTGATATTCTGTATTAATTTCATAAAGGAGTAGCTACCCGGTATTTAATTAGTCGGGGTGTCACAAAAATGTGTTTTACAGAGTGACATGAAGAAAAGGAAAAGATTAGAAGAGAGAGGATTCTCACCCGAAAAAAAGGACGCGGGCTTGATGAGTTGTTGAGATTGAGATGATTGTGATATGTACAGAATATAAGAGAGAGGGGGATATGTAGGGTTAAGATGAGACAAAAAGTCTCCACATCTTGCAACAGTAAAAACGTAGAGAGAAGGTTTAAAATAACTTTGGGGTTGGGGAAAAGCCATTCCGATGGAGAGCAAAGAGAAATGAAATGAGAGAAGAAAAATAAAATAGTTTTAAATGTAGAGTTCCACGTGGACTTTCTCAATGAGGAGGAGTTTTAATTCTTATATAGCATTTTATAGAATATAATAGATATATTAATCCAAAATAATTGAAGATACAGGAACATTGGTGAGCATAAAATCTGAAGAGATACATCCATATGGTTAGAAAAACTAAGAACTCAATACACAGAGTCCTAAGACTAGATAGATTTCTCAAGGTAAATTGCAATATATTCCCTAAATTATATTATATGCCATAAAGGTTATAAAATCGTAGATTTCTCATATAGATTGAATCAAGTGCTCTAAAGATCTGTGAACTTCACAAATGAGATGTAAGAATGACAGCTAAAGTTCATGGGCTATCACATACTAATATAAACAATTGTTGCATAAGAAATTTTTTTTTTATATATATATATACGAAGTTCCATTGAAGTAGAATGACATAATTTTAGTTTAGCTTTGGTTTAATGGAACTTCGTGTAAAGGGATTTGAACATGAGATTTATATAATAAGGGATGAGATCACAAGGTTGGGAATTGGGATTTAAATGTTGGGTTTGAAAAATGGAGGGCTAAATGTGCAACAATTTTGAATGAAAAGTTTAACCGGGGTGAAATTTATAATTATGGAAAGTTTATTTATTTAATTATTTTAAAATTTGAACACTTTAGGACATTATGTGAATAGGATGCAGCTTATAATTATATTATATATCTTGGTTTTGAGTTTTGATCTAAAATATAAAGGTTAGAAATTTGAGAGGTTTATGTGAAAATTTTAAAAATTAAACTTCCATTTTCTCTTTATGTTTCTAAGGTGACCAAACAGGGTGATGCAATATACTATTTTGGAAAAAAATGGAATAAAACATGTCATTAGATTGACCACACGCCCTCACATGCATAGTCAAACCTACCACGTGCCTAAGCTCCCGACTTTGACCGAGGGTTTGACTTAACTTTGACTACAAATAACTCGATCTAAAAAATAACTTTGGATTCAATCACTTTGTGAAACTTGTCTAAAATTTTGAGAGAAATCCAACAAAAGTATTTTTAAGAGTTAAGGTGGACTATTTCGTGTAACAACCCAGGCTTTTGAGTGGCTATTTTATATTATTTTTCCCGACAGGCTAATTATATAAAATAGGGGAAGTTGGAGTAAATATTATTTCCCATGAGATTTAGGGATAATATTTACTATGTTTTGTCTATTTTTTGTTATGAGAAGGTAAATAGCATTATATTGTGATATATTGCGTCGTTATATGTAAAACGACGGTTATGACTCATATTTAATTTGGAGTATAATAAATGAAATAAAATGAATTTAGAAAATAAAATTTGTTCACATTTTCCCGAATGCCAAAATGGGAGGTGCGATTGTTTTTAGAATAGTCGAGATAGTCAAAATAAGTGTCAGGTTGTATTTTTGAGTTTCGGGCACTTTTGGGGTGTTATGACTCAATTATGTGGATACGAGTCATTTTAATGGTGTATTAGCAATTAAAAAAGGGCATTTATGTTTTAAGACCCGTTTAAGTCCCCCGCCCCTTTTTCTTTCTTCATTTGTGAGAAAATCCAAAGGAGAGAGAGAGAGAGAGAGAAAGAGAGAGAGAAGAGAGAGTTGGGAGAAATGGAGAAAAAGAGAGAGGAATGGAGATTTGGGCCGGATTTTCGTTGCTACCGGGGGTGGATCAGAGACTACGAACATCGAGTAAAGTTTCTTACTTGCTAGATGTGATTTAATGTGATAAATTGCATGTGTAGTTAAGTTTTGGAGGTTTAAATCCTAAATGGGTTCTTTGTTGATTTTGAGGATTTAACCCTTAAATATTAGTTTTAATTTGATTTGATGATAAACTATTAGTTATTAATGGTGTAGAAATGATGTGGGAGAATTAGATGTTGTTGATGTGGGATAAAATCAAAGATTTGAGGTTTTGGGATTTTAGGGTTCATACAACTCGTAGCCCAAACTGGGCAAGATTTCAGGACTGAATCGATTTGGCCCTATGGGCGAATCGATTTGGATAAGGGGTAGGCTACAGGTCTGGCAGACCGAATCGATTCGGGTTAAGACCGAATCGATTCGGACAATTGCAGAAAGTCAGTTTTGCTCCCCGAATCGATTCGGCTGTTTAGCGAATCGATTCGGTTCCCCTATTTTTGTGGGATTTTTCCTAGTTTGATTTCTAGCCCTTTTTCTTTTAGGTCCAAGGTTTAGGGACCTTCCTTTGGGTAATAATGGGGAGTCCTAGATAGTGGTTTTGGGTAGACTAATGTCCTAGGATAGTGGGATAATTAGGCTTACCCCGAGGGCTAGTTTGTAAAGGTTAATTTCTGAATGATATAGGAGTTAACCTAAAGATGAATTGGAGATAAAAATGTGTACGATGAGACTTTTGGGAGACACTCCTTGAGGGAGATTCATTTTAATAGTTTATGTTATTATATTGAAGTCTTGGGGACTAGTTGGGGTTAATGGCACTTCGGGTCTTAAGTCATTAATAAAATATGACTCTAAGAATAAGAAATGAATATTATTAAATGTTGTACTAATAAATAAGTACTAACGATTTTGAAAATGTAAAAATGGTTGTTTTCAAATGAAAAGGATGATGATTTTTATAAATGTTAAAAAGTTATGGATACACACCCTCTCTAAATCGCTATCTTAAGGGAAGTTCGTGCATTGTGGTGAAGCCCCTTGACTAATAAATCCAGGGTGGATATAGTCCCTAGGCCATGCGAGCGTTTGTGATTGTATATTTTCTGCAATGGGTAGGAGATTCCGGGTGTGGTCTTGACTATTCCACAGGCACATGGCCTCTTCCCGACGTTTCGGTAGGATCCCAGGTTGTCTAAATAATAGGCCCTGGAAGATGATAGCCATTTAGGGGCGCGCACAGTGGGGAAACCCGGACGGGCGGTCTTAGAATCGTTATATACATCTAATTATAACTATTCTAAATCAAGTTGGACTTGATGTATGAAATGCCATAAAGAGCATGATGGAGTGCCATAAAGAGCACAATGAAATGCCACAAAGAGCATTTGATAATGATGATGATATTCCTTATAAGGAAAGTATTTTTACAAAGTGCCATAAAGAGCACAATGAAACGCCACAAAGAGCATAAAAACTATGATTATATTTCCTGATAAGGAATGGAACCATGAAATGAACTAGTGTACATAATGAAATTATTTGGTAAACAATTGATAAAATGTTGTACCAATTACGTATGTTGACTTCTCATTTATATATTAATTATGTGCTGAGGGTATAATGGATCCCGATGATCGACCTTGTCTAGTAGTAGTGTATCGGGGGGTTCCTTGTTTGGATTTCGCTTTGCGAGACACCCCACGCACGAATAAGGGTATAGTGTTGTGACTGGGGAGAAGTTTAGCCCTTAGTACTATGTAAAAGGGAAATTAAATTAGATAATTATATATGACAATTTTGTGCTTAAGGTATAATGGATCTCGATGATCGACCTTGCCTAGTAGTAGTGTATCGGGGGGTTCCTTGTTTGGATTTCTCTTTGCGAGACACCCCACGCATGAATAAGGGCATAGCATTGTGACCAGGGAGAAGTTAGCCTTTCGTACTTAGATTAATTAGGACAGGGTCTAATGTATCTCGACGATCAACCTTGCTTAGTAGTAGTGTATCGGGGGGTTCCTTGTTTAGATTTCCCTTTGCGAGACACCCCACGCACGAATAAGGGCATAGTTTTGAGACTGGAGAGAAGTTAGCCTTTTGTTCTTTATTTAACTAGAACATCATCATTGATATTGCGCTAGGTTGCTTTTACATTGAGAGGTGAGAAATGTTATTGTTAACTGCGAGAGAATTACGCACTTAACTGTCATGCATTTTATTCACATGGGAATTATATCAAACCAGGCCCTGACCCGTATCTATATTTCTTTGCTTTGCATATACTCTTTGCCGTACAGGTGCTCTACCGCATGGACACCTATATTTACATTTCCATTCCGATTGTCATGGAGCTACGGCATATTGCGGATGTTGTAGGATATTATTTAGACGTTTCTTCCCATTATACTCTAGTTATGTCCAGTTTATTTATTCAGGCGTGTTTGCCCAAGCGTTGCACTCATTTATTATATTGAAAATATTGAAAATGTAATACTCGGTGTAACTATTTGTATTGGTATGTTCACCGACAGCTTATTCGATGATTATTTATGTTATTTTCGTTCTTTATTTATCGATTTTTGTTATCCACCGTTTTTGCAAATGGGATTGTCTAAGTATCTTCTTTTATTTACAAAATTTTCTTTTATTGACAGTCCATTTTCTAAAATGATTGGTGGTTATCTCGTACTATTATTTTAATCAACAGTGATGCTGAGAATGGACCATCTATGATTCCTGTGATTATTAGAGTATTGGGCTGGCCACCTATTATTTTAGTAGGCGGGTTGTCACAGATGGTATCAGAGCATTAGGTTCTAGAGTCCTTAGGAATCTGTGCGGATGTAAATTGCTTTCAGTGTTACTTCTGATTTGATATAGAGTCTTAAGATTAAGATCGTTGATTTCTCTAGTGAGATTTCGTTCTTCTGCTATGATATGAGAACCCCAAAAATCCTTTGCGCATTTGTGTGCGACTAGTAAGTCGTCAGATGATGGGCATCAAGGGAGGTTGTCGTGAAGGTGCCATGAGACGGGATTTATAAGAGCTGTAAGTTGTAGTCAGGGATGTGGGCCGCTTTAGAGGTCGCTCTCTTTTGTACCATTTTCTCCTATTGCTACCGTGACTACTAAGTACAGTAGAGTTGATTTTCCATGTGCCGCTGTTAGTAGAGAGCGGTACTAAGCTTGGGATTCCGAGCAGTGTCAATCTAAAGATTGAGAAGTCCTTAATAAGGACCACATGTTGAAGTTCAGTTGGATTGGAGGAAGTGTAATCTCATTTGGTGAGAATATGAGGCCCGAGAGTCTGGCCTAGAATGGGGCATAGAAGTGCCTAGGTGCGAAGAGCGGAAGGAAAATCTTCTCACCCATAGGAGTAAGGCTGAAGTGTGAAAATGGTAGTCGCCATAGTAGGGTGGTAAAGGAAGTTTTGCCCAAAGAGAGAGAGCCCTTCGATAGAATTATAGGCTCACGAGTAAGTGTTGTTAACACTTCAGGAAAAGTAATGTTCATGAGACCCCATCGGTGGACATCCACCCGAGGAAGGCTCATTGAACTAAGGCAGGGGAAGCCGATAGGATGTTCTCTTGGCTAGAAAAGTCGAGGGAACTATGTGATGGATTGCTAAAGTAGCCTGATACTTAAGTAGTTGGCTCGGTTAAGACTATAATGATGTGTCTAGGAACCATTAGTAGTGGCTAGAGAATTTGGCAAGTATGTTGGCGGGAATTTCCACCATAGATGAGGGTGGAGCGTTCTTTATGATAAGATGGAGTAGTATTGTATTTCCCCTAGATTCAGGTGTGTATATCGAGCTTGAGGTAGTATCGATATTTTTATAGTACTATACCTGCATGGCTTCCATGATAGGGAAGTTCTATATTTTCTTTCACTCGTTATGGGACGAGTGATGATATGTGTGTGGTGTGTGCTACTTGTATTATAAGAAATATACGAGTAGAGATGTTCTCAGACTGGTTGGTGTGATGGCAAGAGAATAAATCGCGAGGCTATCCTATTCTAGTTCTAGAGAGGAACTAGTTGTTCTATAATATCTCACCTAAATATGGGATGGAGACTTTATAGAGATGGTTTACGGTATGTAGGTAGTTTTCATATTTTTTTATGTGTCGTGCTTTATTCGTTTTTCTTGATTGTTTGCTTGCTTTGTTTGCTTTTCTTGTGTATGATGTTGCCTGATCTCCACGACCAACAGGTTAAGGGGATTGTGTTGGAGGGGTTCCTTGTTTGGATTTCTCTTTGCGAGACGCTCCACGCATGAACCTTAACGACGTTGGGAGTGGAGATATGTTGCATTTTCTTTTCTGTTCTTTCTTTTCCTTCTTTTTGTTGGTTAAATGCTGGGTTGGAAAGGTTTAGCCAAGAATCACGTAAATGAGTGATTAAGGGCTAAGTTGATGTGCGATATATGAGCACTGTGATAGTTTTTCCTCTAATCGATGTGGGGAAGACTAAGATATGAAAAGTTGAATAGAGACTTATGTTTATACCTTAATGAGAAGGCCATCTATAAAAGATGCATATATGTATTTTGGGATAAAGTATTTGTAGTGTCTTACAGAAAGTAAGCGCTCGATCAGTTAAGAATTTTTATTTCTCTGTTCTTGTGGTAAGACTTAGAGTTAGGATTTTAGCGATCCCGATCATGTGTCTTCTACCGTTACTTCTCGACGACCGACGATGTGAGGTAGTAGTGTAACGGGAGGGTTCCTTATTAGGATTTTGCCTCGGCGAGACGTCCCACGCATGAAACCAAGCGACTGTCGGATGTTGGGAAAGGTCTTGGACGCTAGGGATTTAGTTAGGATTATACTTATACGACTCGATTAGGATAGATAGATTGACATTAGAATTTTTAGGACGTAAGGCCCTTAGGGCATGTAGCATGGTTTTAGGGAGGCGGTGAGGAGTTGACCACAATAGGTTTGTGGGTTAACTCTAAGTGGGATTTAGTCCCTAGAACGAGGAAGTTTAGGAGCTTGCGTGATTCGGAATGTTAGGCCATTGATGGAGGGGCCTTTCTTAGATAGAGCGTTACGTCGGTAACCTATCCTCAGAGGAGTTGAAGTATGAGCTTACTTTTACTCCTAAACTCATGTTATTATGATCGAGAGTTAATTTGATGAACGAGTCTTTGCTAGGAACGGGAAGTATTAATGCTAGTGCATGAACCCATTGTTTATGCGTCTCACAGACTTAAACTCCATGAGAGGAATTATTCCCCGCTTGATATAGAGTTCGTAGCTGTAGTATTCGCCTTAAGGAATATAGGCACTACTTCCTGGGCAAGAAATTTGTCTTCTCGCAAGTAAGAAGTTGGAGTTCGCGAGGGACTATCGATTGAATATCCCCTTTCGCTAAGGAAATGCCGATGGGTCAGTAGATGCGCCGAGTAGGGAACCGTCAGAAAGATTAGGGAAGGCATGGGATGCAAGTAGAACGAGCTTCACCCAGGGGACGTTATAGTAAGAGCGTTCATGTTCGTGATTGACCGACTCACCTACTAGTGTGAAGAGACTAGTCGTGGGATGAGGAAGGATGGGAGTAGTAGTTTGTAGGGATCAAAACCTCCGTACAATTGTTCGGATCATTTCTTGTAAGTAGGGTGCTGGGATGTATAAGTATCTCCTTCCGTAGTGGAAAGGTAGGATCAATAGTTCTAGAGGAACAATTAGGTGCTATGTAGAGCACCAAGAATGTAGGCTAAGATCGAAAATGATGACCTTAGTCTGGACCCAATAGGGACGCCATTTTTTTTTACCAAGGGGTTTGCTAGGAATGGTTGAACGATAGTTTAATATAGTATGCCTTTATACGGTTTTACGATATGCCTGAATTTTGAGGGCAAAATTCCCTTCTGGGGGGGGGGGGGGGGGAGTATGTAACAACCCAGGTTTTGAGCGACTATTTTATATTATTTTGTCTGATGGGCTAATTCTATAAAATAGGGGAAGCTGGAGTAAATATTATTTCCCATGAGATTTAGGGATAATATTTACTATGTTTTGTCTATTTACCGTTATGAGAAGGTAAATAGCATTATATTGTGATATATTGCGTCGTTATATGTAAAACGACGGTTATGACTCATATTTAATTTGGAGTATAATAAATGAAATAAAATGAATTTAGAACATAAATTTTTTTCACATTTTCCTGAATGCCAAAATAGGGGGTGCGGTTGTTTTTAGAATAGTCGAGATAGTCAAAATAAGTGTCAGGTTGTATTTTTGAGTTTCGGGCACTTTTGGGGTGTTATGACTCAATTATGTGGATACGAGTCATTTTAATGGTGTATTAGCAATTAAAAGAGGGCATTTATGTTTTAAGACCCGTTTAAGTCCCCCACCCATTTTTCTTTCTTCATTTGTGAGAAAAGCCAAAGGAGAGAGAGAGAGAGAGAGAGAGAGAGAGAGAGAGAAGAGAGAGTTGGGATAAATGGAGAAAAAGAGAGAGAAATGGAGATTTGGGCCGGATTTCTGTTGCTACCGGGGGTGCATCAGAGACTACGAACCTCGAGGAAAGTTTTTTACTTGCGAGATGTGATTTAATGTGATAAATTGCATGTGTAGTTAAGTTTTAGAGGTTTAAACCCTAAATGGGTTCTTTGTTGATTTTGAGGATTTAACCCTTAAATCTTAGTTTTAATTTGATTTAATGATAAACTATTAGTTATTAATGGTGTAGAAATGATTTGGGAGAATTAGATGTTAGATAAAATCAAAGATTTGAGGTTTTGGGATTTTAGGGTTCATACAACCCGTAGCCCAAACTAGGCAAGATTTCAGAACTGAATCGATTCGGCCCTAGGGGCGAATCGATTCGAATAAGGGGTAGGCTACAGGTCTGGCAGGCCGAATCGATTCGGGTTAAGACCGAATCGATTCGGACAATTGCAGAAAGTTAGTTTTGCTCACCGAATCGATTCGGCTGTTTAGCGAATCGATTCGGTTCCCCTGTTTTGTTGGATTTTTCCTAGTTTGATTTCTAGCCCTTTTTCTTTTAGGTCCAAGGTTTAGGGACCTTCCTTTGGGGAATAATGGGGAGTCCTAGATAGTGGTTTTGGGTAGACTAATGTCCTAGGATAGTGGGATAATTAGGCTTACCCCGAGGGCTAGTTTGTATAGGTTAATTTTCGAATGATATAGGAGTTAACCTAAAGATGAATTGGAGATAAAAATGTGTACGATGAGACTTTTGGGAGACACTCCTTGAGGGAGATTCATTTTAATAGTTTATGTTATTATATTGAAGTATTGGGGACTAGTTGGGGTTAATGGCACTTCGGTCTTAATTCATTAATAAAATATGACTCTAAGAATAATAAATGAATATTATTAAATGTTGTACTAATAAAAAAGTACAAATGATTTTTAGAATGTAAAAATGGATGTTTTCAAATGAAAAGGATGATGATTTTTATAAATGTTAAAAAAGTATGGATACACACCCTCTCTAAATCGCTATCTTAAGGGAAGTTCGCGCGTTGTGGTGAAGCCCCCTGACTAATAAATGCAGGGTGGATATAGTCCCTAGGCCATGTGAGCGTTTGCGATTGTATATTTTCTGCAATGGGTAGGAGATTCCGGGTGTGGTCTTAACTATTCCGCAGGCACATGGCCGCTTCCCGACGTTTCGGTAGGATCCCGGGTTGTCTAAATAAAAGGCCCTGGAAGATGATATCCATTTACGGGCGCGCACAGTGGGGAAACTCGGACGGACGGTCTTAGAATCGTTATATACATATAATTATAACTATTCTAAATCAAGTTGGACTTGATGTATGAAATGCCATAAAGAGCATGATGGAGTGCCATAAAGAGCACAATGAAATGCCACAAAGAGCATTTGATGATGATGATATTCCTGATAAGGAAAGTATTTTTACAAAGTGCCATAAAGAGCACAATGAAACACCGCAAAGAGCATAAAAACTATGATTATATTTCCTGATAAGGAATGCAACCATGAAATGAACTAGTGTACAGGATGAAATTTTTTGGTAAACATTTGATAAAATGTTGTACCAATTACGTATGTTGACTTCTCCTTTATATATTAATTATGTTCTGAGGGTATAATGGATCCCGACGATCGACCTTGCCTAGTAGTAGTGTATCGGGGGATTCCTTGTTTGGGTTTCGCTTTGCAAGACACCCCACGCACGAATAAGGACATAGTGTTGTGACTGAGGAGAAGTTTAGCCCTTAGTACTATGTAAAAGGGAAATTAAATTAGATAATTATATATGACAAATTTTTGCTTAAGGTATAATGGATCTCGATGATCGACCTTGCCTAGTAGTAGTGTATCGAGGGGGTTCCTTGTTTGGATTTCGCTTTGCGAGACACCCCATGCATGAATAAGGGCATAGTGTTGTGACTGGGGAGAAGTTAGCCTTTAGTACTTAGATTAATTAGGACAGGGTCTAATGTATCTCGACGATCAACCTTGCTTAGTAGTAGTGTATTGGGGGGTTCCTTGTTTGGATTTTGCTTTGCGATACACCCCATGCACGAATAAGGGCATAGTGTTGAGACTGGAGAGAAGTTAGCCTTATGTTCTTTATTTAACTAGAACATCATCATTGATATTGTGCTAGGTTGCTTTTATATTGAGAGGTGAGAAATGTTATTGTTAACTGCGAGAGAATTACGCACTTAACTGTCATGCATTTTATTCACGTGGGAATTATATCAAACCGGGCCCTGACCCGTACTATATTTCTTTGCTTTGCATATACTCTTTGCCGTACATGTGCCCTACCGCATGGACACCTGTATTTACATTTCCATTCCGATTGTCATGGAGCTACGGCATATTGCGGATGTTGTAGGATATTGTTTAGACGTTTCTTCCCATTGTACTCTAGTTATGACCAGTTTATTTATTCGGGCGTGTTTGCCCAAGCGTTGCACTCATTTATTATATTGAAAATGTAATACTCGGTGTAACTATTTGTATTGGTCTGTTCATCGACAACTTATTCGGTGATTATTTATGATATTGTCATTCTTTATTTATCGATTTTTGATATCCACCGTTTTCACAAATGGGATTGTCTAAGTATCTTCTTTTATTTACAAAATTTTCTTTTATTGACAGTCCGTTTTCTAAAATGATTGGTGGTTATCTCGTACTATTATTTTAATCGGCAGTGATGATGAGAATGGACCATCTATGATTCCTGTGATTATTAGAGTATTGGGCTGGCCACCTATTATTTTAGTAGGCGGGTTGTTACATATCGATCTATTGATTTTATGGAAAATGGAAAATTTGATCGACATTGTCAAAATTTTAAGGTTGAATTTGAATAGTGGCATTGCTATAATTTTGTTTTAAAATGTTAAATGAACCAAACCATGTTGGTTTTTGCCTCAATTATATACAAAAAATTTCGCATTTCTTTTCTGAATTTTTTTGTGCTAGTGTAAATATTCAATTTGGGTTGTCAAATTTGAATATAACTAGAATCAAATGTTTCACCTATATTCCTTAGTCCCATATGTTGAGTTCTCCCATGTTTAAGGTTAAAATTACAAAATTGATCATTGAAACTCAAGCTTTAATTGTGTTTTATAATATTCAAACTCTTTGAGTGATAAAAACGTAATGAACACTTGATATAAATGCATAAAATGAAGCTAGGATATTGCAAAAATTCAACCAAATTCTTTAAAGCAAGAAAACTACATAAAATGATAGTATACCAATTTTAGCTCAAACTACGTTTTGAGTTTTAACTATGTAAATGAGTGAGTTATACTGATGTAAGCTAGGGTTGATATATTACTAGAGGCAACGAGTTGATTGGTGGAAAAATAGGTGGATTTCAACTAGGATTCATTTGGTTTTCGGTTTAAAAACTTATATTGGTTCATGGTCTTCATGAATTAGCAAGTGGGCAATATTCTCACATGGTTGTCGGCAGGTCCAAGACTAGTGGGGACTGTTTCCGTGAAGTCTATAAATTAGTTTCACATCCTTAGTTGTTGTGGTACTTAGTTTAAAGGTTTTATGCATACTTTTAAGAAAATTTAAGGGTCTAAAGGGTAATTTATCAAGATTTTAAGGGTGAATTTTTGTAAACATGATAATTACATAATGTGGTGAAGTTTGGCAATGTGGTTTGGTGTTTTAGAAAGTCCAAAGGTTGGGTAAAACTTTGGAAACTTTTAGAGACAAAAGTTGAAATTTCCCGAATTTAAGAATTAAGAAGGGTAATTTTGCTTCTCCCATGGTTGGGTTTGGTCATTTATAATACCTTTTGTTCCCTAAGGTATTTGTGTTTATTTGAGATGGATTCCAATATTTTGAAGTACATTATTGATGCGATGATTCTTAAGGTATGTTAAGTATATGAGGCATATGGGATACATAGGGCATATGAGATAGACATGTGGTAAAAATTGTCTTTCGCACTTTTAGTTAATTATTGATATGACACCATTATATCAAGCTAGTCTTTCCACTATCCTTGCACATACTCATGGTGCACCTAACGTCTCATCACAAAACACTAGTCTCACATCACTATAACTCGTCATCCCAATTTATTAGTCTACATATACCGTGATGTTTCCCACATAAGATACATCACTATAATCAGTTTGCCTAGGTCCCACAATGATCATAATGATTAACCTACACTAAACTCTACACATGTTTATGACACCAACATAAAAGCGTCAAAGTAGCCAAGACGGTATGAGTCGGATGATCATTGTAATGGCCGACTTACCCACACAAAACTAACAAGGTGCAATGTAGAAAAAAGAGCTGGTAAACATTTTCATTATATTTATATGACACATAATAATTTTTTATAACATTAGTAATTTATTACCAAAAATTCCCTTTTACCATATTAAAATCCAATTGTTCACTAGCTCCTTCATTTTCTTAGACCCATAATCTATTTCTGAAAAATCAATCAATTTTTTTTATTAAAATAGACTCAATCTTATTTGTCCTTAATTAAATCTATTACTTTTTTATAAGACAAATCTTATTTATTACTTTTTTATACATAAATCTAGACCCTATTTTTTTTTAGAATGAGGTGTTTTATTTCAAATAAAAAGGTTAAATATATTTTCTTTTCAAATATTGGACTAAGAATGTCACTAAATCTCCCATCATCAAAACTCTTGCCACCAATACTCTTTCTCTAGACAGAAAAATTAATTTTGTATCAATAATTTTTTTTATTTTCTACTTGATTTTTGACGTTTTAGATGTAACACAATTAAACCACAGTTTATCAGCTTATTATCGACACTCAACCATTAGTTTACAAAATTATATATTTTTTTAATGTAAAATTAAATTTGCAGTTATAATACAACAAACATACTTCAAAGACTAATAATAAAAATTAAGTAAGCAGTGTAATTATAGTTTTCATTAAAAGAACTGGAGAATATTAACATTAAAAACTACTAAAAACACAAAAAAAATAATAGTGCAAATTTTAATTTTTCACTTTAACTAAAGAGCATCAGTGGTTGTATTATATTGATTGGAAGTCTAGCGACATCCATGGTCTAATGTTTGAGTATATATGTATGTAAAACATCGCATTTTAAGGGGAATTGTAAGAACTATATTTGTAAAAAAACACTTTTAAAAACATATTTTAAACTGAATAATTATTTTTACGAAAAAAGATACTATAAACCCTTAAGTTTGAGGCAGTTTACAATTCTTACTCTAGTATTTAAATTTTGCATTGTAAACCATGAAGAACATTTAGTAAAGCAATTATAACCTCTAATGGTAGTTTGGTTAGTTGAAGTTGGCATGGCACAAACATTAGAGCTTTTAGAAAAAAACTTGAAACCTAAAATTTTAAGTAATTTGTAATTCTTACCCCTCAATATTTTACTTTTGCATTGTAAACCCTAAAGTACAATTAGTAATGCAATTAGAACCTTAAAGGATAGCTTAATTAGTTGAAGTTAATTCAATACTAATGTGGTGTCGACTTCGCACATGACATGTAAAAAACTTTTATTATAACCGATAAAATTACGCCATGTTGAAAATAACATAAAAACTAAAGAAATGTGGAAAAATATTTAAACAACCAAAAAACTTCAACAACTTATTAAATCATTTAACAAATTAATAAAATTTAGGGAAAATATTTTAAAATTAGAATACTCTCTCTCCACCATTCTCACACTCCACTCGCCACTACCACCGGTCTCACCCTTACACAAGTTGCTACCTCTACAACCTCACCTCTCGCTCTCTCTCTCTTAAACACACACACACACGAATACAAAGTTAACCACTCAATCAAACCCACAATTCATTTATAAATATTAGCAAGCTAGCCGACAACACCCACAGCCCTACCAATAAAACCCACAAATCAGTTTTAACAAAACTTAGAAATCACAATCAAACCAAATCATACTTTTAAAATAAATCACATTAATGTGTGTTTCTGGTTGGGTGGTTGTGAGTGAGTGTGTGTGTGTGTGTATGTGCGTGCGAGAGAGAGGGGGTAGTGGTCATGGGTTGGGGTGGGGTGGGGTGAGCATGGAATTTGGGGGATTAGTGGTACGTGTTACGATATGTTTTTTTTGCTTTTTTCCTAGTTGTAAAACCTTTCATTTTTTTTCACGTTTTCTTTTTTCCCCTAATTTTAGTTTTTTTTTTACCTTTTATTTTATGTGTATTTGGTTTATAGTTTTGAAATATATTTTTTCTATTCAAAATTATACTTTTATTTTTTTAGTAATTTTATTATGTAGTTTTTAAAATAATTTTTCATGTATTCAAAATTATTTTTTAGAGTTTGAGTATTCTTTTCAACTTGTTAATGTCATTTCCCCTTTCACGTTTTTTTTTGTTTTAATTTTTTTTCCTATTGTTAAATAATTTTTTCATGGTTTATAGTTATTGTATATAATTTTTCACATTTTTTTATTTTTTTCCTATTTATTAGTTTTTAAAAATAATTTTGTCTCTTTTTTTATTTTTCCTAGTGTTTTTTGTTTTAAATAAATGTTTCATTATTTTGGTGTGCTGCTAGTGACAATAGATAGTTACCCCATATTATCACCCTAAAAATTAACTTGATAATTGATATTTACCACCACGTCATATATAATATTCTTTCAAACAACTAAAGGGTCCCACATTCATTTTCCAAAGCCCTCCCAACTCTCGACTACCAACGTTCTCTCTCGGGTGAAACCTTTCACCACACAAATACAATCAAACTTTTAAGAAACTTAAGTTTCCCATTCATTTATGTTATTACATTGATAATAGATTATTTTCTAACCATTTCGATAAATGTTTTGAGCATATCAACCCATATAAACTATGGAAAGTGATCGAAAAAATGGTTCTACTTTGGGAATTCAACATCTCATCAAAACATTCCCAAAGGTCAACAAGAGTTATATAACTATTCTTTTGTACTCATTATGTTATTTTGTTGATGTAAAAGTAGCTCAAAAAAATGGCAGTAAAATAAGTACAGGCTCATCGGGATAACAACAATAAAGAATTTTTTTTAACATCTTTATACCGACTCAACTATATTATTTCTTTATATAAGTGTTCATTCTTCACCTCCTATCAAAAATAGTCACGTTTATTCATCGCATGTTTCCTAAAATTGGTCTTCGTCATCTCGATACCGACTCATTAATATTATTTTTTCTATACAAGTATTCATTTGTCACCTCCTCCTAAAAAATTGGTCACCCTCATTTGTCATATGTTTCCTGAATTCATTTTATTATATTTTTTGGACCAGTTTGCATTCGCCACCTCATCCCCAAAACTAATAAGGGACATTTGGTGGACTGATAAAGAATGGTCATTTTTTATCGAACAAATATTCACTCGTCACATGATCCCTGAATTTTTAGTGTTAATTTGTTGTTTAGACCAAAAAATTGTTCTTTGTATTTCGTTACATATATCCAGATTATAATTTAATCACATATTAATTTTTCTCAGGATCCATGGACGGAGTTTGTCTCAGTTCTTTTTTACGAGGCAATTATTGAAGCAGATAAAGATAAAAAGAATGAGGTTTCTCTAAGTATTGATATGAGCAAACACTTTTTATATATTAGTTTTGTCTAAAAGTTATTGTATGTTCTGTCATTATACACTTAATTATTTTATTATACAGTTAATGAAAGTTATTATATGTTGTTTCATGTATTTTTTACTCGACACGTGTTTGTTGATTGGGATCAAAATCAGGGTAGATTGGTACTAACTGTTGTTGTAACAACCATGCAGAGGCTTCATCGACTTCACTAAAGGGTCGTTGGGGTTTGAAAGGGGAGGATTTTATAGGGATCATAAGAAGTTAAATGATGATGGGGGAAATTGCAGAGAGATTATTCCACTAAGAAGTGCAATTGCCTATTTTTGTTGAAGAGAATTCCATTGGAAGATGGTGATGGATTCTTCAAGTTTGTAATAGTGTCTGCAACCAATATCTCCCCCATACTCTTGTTGTCCATCCATATGTTTTTTATTTAATATCTGAAGAGAAGAAAATTGTATAGGAGATGTCTCTAAGCGTTGTGAAACCCACCATAATTTTAACCACTCTAAAACATCAAAATGAATGTAACGTGTTAACTATGAAGATACTTTATAATGCAATTAAGTTCAAGAATAATGAGAGGGAGGGTAGAAGTGCAATGTAGAATTTGATTAAGTTGTTAATCTACAATCAATATGTGTATTTGTATAGGAATAATGAGAATACCGAGGAAGCGAACGACATATTTTAGGCCCATCCCAAGTCCATTCAATTAGCAAAGTGTTTTTCGTCTATTGTGATTGTGGATTGTACATGCAAGACCATTAACCAATTTTAGGCGCTATCCCTAAGTTGTTACAATTTCATATAAAATCATACTGGCATCATCTATAGGAAATGACATGTAACTTAGTTAATTTTTACGGGTGAACTCGCAAAACACCTAGTTGTAATCACAAATCTGAATTGGATCAAATATGTATCAATAATTTGAAGGTTTGTATTTAGGGTTTACCCTTATTCATATTCAACTCGATTTATGGGTATCTTATGAACATTATCATGGTTTAATTGAAATTTCGGGTGAAAACACTACTCACCTTACTGTTGTTGGTATTTCAATCCAAAAATCACCACTAGTCCCCATCCTTAAACCTTTTTGTCAGCTAGAAATTCTAGCAAAAAATAATAAACTAGGTATTAAAAACTCTTGTTTACTAATAACATTCTTGCTCAGTATTTTTTTAGTTTAATTCAATTTATGGAATATAAATTCATTGGTCGAAAGAATGTCATAGGATTTACCACCAGCACATCCCAACGGAATGCATACTTGAAGTAGTGCACCGCGATAAAAAATAGTGGAGCTCACCGGATCACTCAAAATGATGATAAAAAACCAAGAGAAAATGCAATCATAAATGTTGGATCTTACCTAGATGTAGGTAGGATGACCGTCGAAAGGGGTTAAAAACCTTCATACTCCAACAACCAAGGATAGCCGAAATTCACCAATGCAAATACCCAATTCTTTGAGTAAAGTTGGACCATCATGGGCAAAATTCAAAATTTTTAAAGGATCCCATCAGCTCGAAATGAGTTACGAATGTAAGAATCCAAGTGATGAAATTATAGTGATAGAGAAGGAGGAATAAGAGGTAGAAGATGACTTAGAGACAAGAAGCCGAGACTATTCCTATTAAAAAAACTCCTCCATTCCAAGAATGATTTTGGCAACATAGACGAAGTACCCACCACATTATAGGTATAGCGCCTCTATTAGGCTCACGAAGAAATCAACCTTCGATACTCTAGGCCATAGATGTCGTACCCCACCTGCTTCTCATAGCCAGTGTGACATGAAGAAATGAGATAGTATTTTGAGGAATGAAGGGGAACAATGAATCTATGGGGTTCGGCCTGCATTAGATGTCGATATTTGTTTCACACTCTAACTAACAGTCACAGAAGAGGATCGAGGAAGTAAGAGTCAGGAGACAACCATCGTGAAAGTGATAGGCCTTAGAAAAGTTCCATTCAAAGGCTAAAAAATAACTTAGGAGGTCTGATGAAGAGTAAGAACCCCTTTGAAAGGGGGTACATGGGAAGGTCTCCCTTCATCCCAGAGATCGTAAGTTATCCCACGACTTCTATGTTTAACCTTATATGGTGATATCAAAATATGATAGGATCTTAAATCATATTCATTATGTGGAAATGTACAAGTCCTCTACTGATATATACTCGCTGTCGATTAAAGTAAGGTGTTGAGCTCTCACTAAGGCAACACAAGTATAATACACAAGCCTACATCAAGGTTGGGTGAAAATACATCAAAGCATTTAAGATAAGTTCATTCCCAACTTCTGCTTCGGCTTAAAACCTGTTAGGAGGGTGACCAACCTCCTAAATGTTCGATAGAAGATGAGGGAAATAATCAAATACTTCATTTTCAGATTTAATAGTTATAAACTTAAAGTTGTTAATTACGATGAGAAGATAGTGATGATATTCCTCATTCATGAGATCTTATCTGGAAAATTATATTGGGAACTTTTTAAAGACCCTACTACCATAATGAATGAGATTCTGGCAAAATCAGGGAAGGTGATGGCATCTAAAGAAGTAATGGCGTCCAAGAAAGGAGAATTCAAATGGAACAGCTCATTGGAGTCTTCTCACATCAATAGCAAAGGAGTTAAGAATTATCAAGAGAATATCATCACACGTCCCTCACTATGCAAGTCCACCATATCCTTAATGAAATTAAAGATGAAGAAGAGTTGAAGTAGCCAAGAAAACTTAAGTCCCCAACTTTTAAGATAAATAAAAATAAGTAATGTGAATTTCATAAATACCATGGCCATGATACCCGTGATTTTTCTGATCTCAAGGATGATATTTAAAAACTTATCAAGAGGGGTTGGATTAAAATATTCATGGATCAGAATGGCCATCCTAGAGAGAAAATGAAGTGCCAAGGGTATTCGATGAAAAATATACCAAATAAGAAAGAAGGTAATCCAAAAGATGGGAATTCAAAGAATGACAACGACGAAGATGTGGAGTTACTGTCAAAGCCTAAAGGTCCTAAGGGACATCTAAACATAATTTCATTTGGAACCTATATGATCTCGGGATCAGGAGTCGATTGAGGTACTGAGCCACCCGCCAATAAAGCATATTATTAGGGTTTTATTCTTGAAACCGTGTATGACGGTTAACCTTTTAGATAAGGTTCGTTCATTTTGAAATAATACTCGTGGTTACGAGAATGCATTATATTTGGTTTAAATATATTTTAGACATGTCGATCAATAGAGCTGAGTAGGAAGTTTTGTGACTTACCTTTGGGTTGATCACTAGGAGATCGAAATTTTGACACTAGAACTATTGAAATGGTCACAACCTAAATATGGAGTTGACATCCTATCGGAACGATTGTGATAAAATCCTAGTAGTTCATCTCAAACTACGGGAACCTATTTGATGGTTAAAGAACTCCTTCTAGAGTTTGACAGAGCATTAAGATTGTTACATCCCAATAATGTATTAAACAAGACCACCCATTACATTTGAGTCTAAGAGTTATCTTCATTAGACTCGGGATATGTCATAGTATTTGTAAAGGGAATCTTTATGATCAAGCATTCCACTACACCAAATATGCCCATTTGTCAAGGTCATTGACCTTGACAAATTCACCTTGTCAAGGTCAATGACCGTGACATTTCGAGGTGAGACAACTTTTTTTGTCACGGTCGTGTCACGGTCATTGACCTTGACAAAAAACTCGCGTTTTGTGTCACGGTCGTGTCAAGGTCAATGACCGTGACACGTTTGTCACGGTTTATAACCGTGACAAAGCCGTGACCCTTTTTAAAAAAAATTGTCACGGTCAATGACTGTGACAAGTCCGTGACAACATTTGTCACGGGCTTGTCACGGTTAATGACCGTGACAATTCTGGGCAGAATTTTAAAAAAATCTGCTGGGCAGTATGGCCACTGCCACTGCCCAGCAGTATATTTGTACCTGTTATAGCAACGTTGTACCTGTTCCAAACATCATATATCCAACACAAACTAAAGATAATGCAAACATATATTCATGACAGTATAATCCAAATCTTCAAAGTAAAAATAATATACATGATGATATAATCCAAATATAATTAAAATGGACAAACTAGAAAATAATGTTACTACATGTCTTGGATAAAACTGAGGAGGTGAGTAGGCCACACGACATACGAATTGACGCACCCACTAATATACATCGTGCCGCATTGTTCGCGCAACCACAATAGGGAGTTCTCCTTCCCGGGTATGACATGCATGACGAGCACCCTGGACTCCATCTGTTGAAGCACACGTCCATGGACTATTCCACCCTCGACGATATTCGGGTCCCTCAACCCCCGCCCTATCCGCTAGCCATCAAATATGTCCAATATGAACACGCTCGGCCAACCAATTATCGATAATGGTCCGTTGGAGGGCGTCAAATAGGGAAGTGGATCGTCGAAGTACGAACGTGTCGGTGATGAAGCAGCGAGGTCCACATCCTCGTCATCCTGCGCCTCGTCCTCCCGCACCTCCTCCTCCACCGCCTTCTCCTTCCTTTTCCCTTTACCTTTCTCTTTACGGTCTCCACCCAACGTACGCTTCATGAATGCGTACATATCTTGGACCGTCGCCTCCAAACGGGACAGCTTCGCGTCGTGTGAATCCACCGTTCGAGCCAACCCGGTGTCGCTCGTCTCCAATCCGATGATCCTAGATTTGGCCACCCGCGAGCTCACTCCCCTTGTCCTCCCCTTACGATTAGAGCCAATCACTTGGCTGAGTGCGTCTGTGGACAAAGATGCCTTGTCGGCATCAGACTGCGACTCATGCACTTCCTTAAGCTTTGCCTGAAATGACAAAAAGCACATGATTAGTAAAATAAGTAAACTAAAAAATTATAACGTAATTAACAATAACTAAACTGTCGGATTACTTACAATCGTGGCCGCGACGCTCGGGGACACCTCCTTGTCCTTCCCCTTCTTCGTCCGAAGAGCCACATAAGTATCGAGCCTATGTGGCTTACCCCCTGGCCCACTCCCTACCCCCTGAAATAAAATAAAGTAAAGTAAAATTAGTATCGGCCCCGCAAATTAAAATAATATCCAATAATATATTTCTGTAGTTATAGATAAATTAAATATTACCTTCATCCTATGCTCCACCTCAGCGTAAGAGGTCCGGCCGGAGTAGTGCACGTCCGTCTTTTTAGCCCGATTTTCCCTCCCCGATTGGCGAGATGCCAATTGTCGATCCTCGATCTCATTGTCAATGAACTTTTGCCTTGTGCCAATGAGATCGGCTCCTTGGGCGGGACGGATCCGCGCCATTGTAAAATGGTCTCTCATGTTTTTCCAAAGTACCGTGTCCGCATATTTTTTTTCCACGTCTTGTGTTGCTCCCTCAACTGCTCCAAGACGGAATCGCGTATCTTTGGATCCAAGTTGAATTGTTCCTGTCCAACAAATACAATGTTAGTTGCGAATAAATATAAATATAAATATAAATATAAATTGAAATTGAAATTGAAATATTCATATAAATATTACCTGTAGTGCCGCCCAAACAGCTAACTTGAGCTCATACGGCACCTCCTTCCAACTCATAAACCCCGGGCCGATGACCGTCTTTAGCAGCTCGAGGGATCTCGCTAAAAGCCCCGACTTGTTTTCGACGGTAATCCCAAATTTTCCATATTTGGGGAGCCTAGGGGCGGAGGAGCCCTCGTCGCCTCCGCTACCACCGAACCCAGACGACGACATCATCATAAACAGCATCATCATCTTCGCCCTAACATCTGAAGGAGACATTTTTGCTATAAAAAAAATGTTATTAGTACAGATAAAAAAAATGTTATTAGTACAGATAAAAAAATGTTCCGTCTATATTATAACGTATGTGTAAGTTCCGTCAATACCTACGCACACACACACACACACACACACACCCCACCCCTACCCACCCCACCCCCACCCCCTCCCCCCACCACGACCGTGACAACTACATATATTGTTTATCAATCAAATTATGACATGAGATAATTATAATTGTAGCATAAATTTCATTATCATGGGTTTTACCGAATTGAATTAAATGAACAATACTTTTAGCCCTTGTTATTCATCAAATTTGAGGCAAGTTAATTAGAATATTTGTAGGACTGAAATTGATTTAGATTATGCCTATCTATGTAACTCTAAAACCTAATTGTGATTAAAATCTGATTTATATGGATTAATTCTATTACATTTATAATTTAACTAATAGAGTTGAATTTTAATATTAATCCTTTGGTTTGGTTTATTTCTAGTTGAATCTGAGTTATAATTTTTAGATTATGTATAGGAATTGAATTTTAATATTAATCCTTCATAAATCCCTTGAATACATGCATAAATTTGTAGAGATTGAAATTAAATTGCTTGAGATTGAATTTCTATGTTTAGGGGTCATTATTTGAAAATACTTAATTACCCTTTGAAAACCTTTCATAACACACCTATGTATTAAATATGGGTTAGACCTCTTAGCTTGCTCAACCACCCATTTACACACTTACTTTACCTTTTATTTACATTATGGATATTAATCAATTCACACGTTTTTTGTCCACTTCAACCTTTACTGAAACATTTATTAATTCATTCAAGTTAGGTAAAACCACGCAAGTATCTAATACAAATATTATCATTCAACAAATTAAGTCCCATCGATAATAAACCCCCTGCCCCACCCCGCCCCACCCCAATATTTTTCAACACTGTATCCCCCAATAGTAATAATGAATTAACATATAATTTTCAACTCCAACAACATATGCTTCAACTTAACCCAATCTTCCCAATAATACCAACTAATCAACACCCAACATCCAAATCCAACAACATAGGTCCAGAACCAAAGTTTGTACATAATAATTTATAGTCTCCAAGAAAGTACCATTTTTATTCATAATATTTACGATTATCAGTTTCTCGTGTATTAGCCAAATTTCCACCCCACCCTGCCCCACCCCCTGCCCCCCTCCCCCACCCCACCCCGCCCCACCCCCTCCCCCACCCTGCCCCACCCCCACCCCCCCACCCCCTGCCCCCACCCTGCCCCACCCCCCACACACGAACACACATACACACATATATATATACACATACCCCCCACCCCCTCCCCCACCCTGCCCCACCCCGCCCCTCCCCCTGCCCCCCTCCACCACCCCCTACCCCCATCCCGCCCCACCCCCCACACACGCACACACATACACACATATATATATACACATACACACATAAATATACAGACAAATATATATATATATAAATGGAAGAGAGAGAGAGAGAGAAATTGGACCAGAGAGAGAGAGAGAGAGAGAGAGAGAGAGAGAGAGAGGGAGGGAAGGGCGCGGGAGGGAAAAAAGAAGGGGGGTAGGGTTTTTGTTGGAAAAGTTGTCACGGTCGTGTCAAGGTCTTTGACCGTGACAATTCGTTGTCACGGTCGTGTCAAGGTCTTTGACCGTGACAATTCGTTGTCACGGTCGTGTCAAGGTCAATGACCGTGACATAAAACGCGTGTTTTTTTGTCACGGTCAATGACCTTGACAAGGCTGACCGGCTGAAAGGTGACAATTTGCCCATTTTGGTGTAGTGTTCGCTATATCGGTTACAAAGGATTTTAGGACTATCCCAAGTCGACTATATCAAAGTTGTTTCCACATGATTAGCATTGGGATTCCATGAAAAGATTTTCTTTTGAAATATAGAATCATTTTATCTGGAAATCAATGTCTTAGGACACTTAAAAGATGTAAGGAACAAAGAATATACCTAATGCTTTGGCGATGAGTAACCTCAAGAATGATATGTATTATGTGTTAAACTAAAATATGGCATGCCTTCGGCATGGTTAATAAATACCAGTCTTATAGTCTTATAACTTTTTGGCACAAAGACTAAGTTTTCTAGTCAGATAAGGATTCCAATCTTTTTATCTCAAAATATGTGGTTACACAAGGAGGTTGAAATGTAAGTTGGAAGAGTTCGAAGCAATCTTGGATTGCTAACTCCATCATGGAGGCCAAAGTTGTTGTCACTTCGGAGACAACTAAAGAGGACATAAGTCTTTGTTACTTCCTACATAACTTGGGCGATATTCGTTCAAGCGCAATTAGATATTAGACGTTTCAGTGAATATACCAGTTTGATTGCAAGTTTGACCAAATCGGTGAACCATTAGAGTGTTAAGCACACTAAGTGCAGGTCACTCATGGTTCGAAAGATCGAACGAAGTGGTTGAAAAATTTATCACAAGGTTATATCGGATAACATTCGTATATCTTTTATCGATAACAACAAACTATCGAATGAATGGATTAGGAGATTGATACATGGATTTAAGACTAAGTTGGAGATTGTTGGGGTTTCATTCTTAAAACCATGGAGATTTACGAAGTTCACTGTTTCTGTAAAACGACATAGTTTTGAACCTCTAAGAATCGAAATCTTTTTTTTTTCATAAACGACGATCGAACTGTTGGAATTCACTGAATTTTTTATATGTTCTAGTTAAAGGCGAGATGAAGTTTCTATCCAACAATAAGCTCGATCAAACATCGTTAAGGTGGCCCCCATCACGTTTTGAATATCATACCATCAGCGTTCCTTGAATTTTGGATACGTTCTTGCCGAAGGTGAGATGAAGTTGTGTTAAACGAATCGACTCGATTGAACATTGTTAAGGTTATCTTCTTTGGTTTTTAATGAATTCTACTGTAATGGGAACACTAGTTCGAAGAGATGTCTATTTCAAGTTGGACTCTTGGCCATACGGAAGTCTTATATAACAATAACTCTTAGATTTGATGACGTCTACTTCAAGTTGGACTCTTGACCATCAAGAAGTCTTCTTCAATAAGAATTTTTTTTCATAGAGAGTTTTACTTCATGTAGAAGTTTAGGCCATGGTGAAAAGGGCATTTATTTCTTTTTATTATTTGTTCTGTTGTATTTAATTATTTAATTACTTACATGTCTCTTTATTTATATTATGTTGCACAATCGTGTGCTAATCAATTGGATAATTAAGAACACCCGTTTTATGGACAACTTGAATTATTATTTAGAGACTGGCCTAGACCACCGATTTTTTACAAAAATTTATGTTGTGTTTTATTTCTTTTTTAAATTAAATTAAATTGGGGTAATTAAATTTAAAGGCATGAATTTAAATTGAGACCTTTGGAATTTTAATTTTTGAAAATTCAAATTATATTTGTATATTGAGAAAATTAAAATGAGATCAAGATATTTAATTCACACGAGTAAATTTTTAAATTAACAAGGATTTAAATTTGGTCTTTTAGAATTGAACAAAAGTTTTCTTAAAACCCTCAAAGTTTTAAAATACTAAGTGGGTGATGGGTTTAAACATAAATCCCATGGTCTCCATAGGTGTTTTATGGATTAATTCTTCGTGTCAGTTAGGTTGACCCCTTGTGGATGGAATCAATCAGGGCATTAGGGATTCATTAGAACTCTTTAAGTGATAATTTTGAGAATTAGAATGTGAGTGAGTTTGATCCCCCCCCCCCCCCCCCCCCCACACACACACACATGGGGAAGTCCATCACCAGTGGGTTTTATTTCAAGGAGTGAACCGGTGATATATACTTAGACATAACTTTTTATATCCTCCCCCATGGAGTCACTGTCATTAGGGAATGGTGCAGCATAATGTGCCAAACCTCGATTACAAGTCATTTATGGGCCCAACATTGTGGTTCCCTATATACACACCCACATACCAGAAATAAGGAGATATTGAAGTTCTTTTGAGTATTTGTTGATGAGATAATCAATGTCTATATTGCCTCGTAGTTTAAAGTAAATTAAATAAATTATGATTGTGTATAATTGTGTATAATTATCTATAGTGACTTATGACATCACTAAAAATTATGTTATTAGTTGTTAATTAGTTGTAATTGAGGTAAATAAATAAAATAATTATTAATTAACAAATAAAAATAATTATGTTGATGGAATAATTTGGGTGACTTTCGAGAGTTATAGGGCGTTTACACCCTAAAAGGTTGGGTTTTAAGCCTCATAGGTTAATAATGTCTTGGGCTAGACTTTATGCTATTTGGAGGTAGTCTTAGGTCTGTTTAGTTAAAGTTCATTTGAGGCTCAAACCCAGTTTCATGCTTAACCTATTAAAATCCTTACTAGGCTAAACCTAATTCACCCTAATATCATTTGAGAGAAAATCCTAAAGACTGGATAGATTGAGGCAACTTGGTGAAGAAGAATTTGGATTATTAGTTGTGACACCCCGCCTAATAAAATACCAGATGATCAGTCATATACCAAATTAAAACAGGAATCCCAGTTGGTTCATCCTTAGCATCACTGTCGAAAAACTTTTTAAAACTTACTAACCACCTAGTATTCCAAAAAAGATGGTACCAAATTTTATATTATTAATTAAACCAAACAGTACATGCGGAATAAATATAATCCATTCACACAACTGAATAAATAATGACTACATGCCGAATAAACCATCGGTCACTAGAGTAAGTAATCCAATACAGAATAAAATAAAATTCTAAAAACTGAACTGAAAGTCTGGGTGACATGCCCTAAATAAAATTGGAACAGATAAATGATTCCTACTCTAGGAATGAAAGAACGATGCGTCTAATCCAAGCTACTGCTAGCATCCACATATGCCGCAGTGTCGGGTCCCTGGAATAGAATATCAATCCTGGCGTCCCTGTGGCTGTACACCTAAAAGTTTTTGAAAATATTTTTATAGCGGGGGTTAGAATCCAAAACATTTTGAAAATATTTAGCAAGTGAATTAACTGCAGTAATTTAAAATATATGAATGCGCTCTATATTTAAGTTAGTGTCGCACTCTCTTGAGAACATTCTCACCCCTCCACTAAAGTGCACACCTAAAGATTACCTTAACCTCACCTAGTTGTACTACCCCGTCCAACTAGTCCTTGTAATCCTCCCTTCCCTTTCCACTCTAATCCGATTATTATTATCCATGGGTTGTAAGTTATCTCACTACTTAACTTAATTAATTTCCTTTAAATAATATCATATAAGTGTGACACAAGTTATATAAAATAATTACATCACACTGTATTATTACCCGCATATAATATTTACTACCATTACATACGTATTTTTACCACAACATCCACACATATATCATATGTATATCCATCCCTTCGAGTATACCCTCTCCGGATGATTCCCTCTAAAGTGCTATCTTACTAGGTGTGCTCACACATAACCTGGTTACCCAAGTCGGAATCGCTCACCAACCTGGCCCAAAATATAAACGCAGTGGAGGCGGTCATATTCCTTCCCTGAAAGTGAGATAAATTCCCCACCCATATACCGGACGCTATGACCTGGGGATATACTCACCCTAATCCTAAAGCTAGGGGATTCACCCACATCATGCAACCACCCTTGATAGTACTAGAGTATATAAATTAAATAAATATCTAGTCACTGATATTTAACAAAACTCACAATATATACATGTATATATATACAATCACTACACTGTATATATATATAATATAAACTCCGGCTTTACCATGTACTCCAAATCCTGTAACATTAGCTTGTAATTTCCCGAGTCTGTGTCCCGACTCAACTTAATTAATTTTCTCACTTATTAATTGATACGACACAAATATTGCGTATTTCACCCGTTAACCTACGCCTTATTAGCCCCTTGGGTATCTTAATCCCTATACTTATGCTTGTTAACTAGACAACCTCGAATTTCTATGTTAACATGTTTTGCAGGTGTTAATTGAGCTTTTGTAGGTATTTGGATGTTTAGTATGAAGTTCAGACACTTTCCGAAAATGTTTCGTCGACTTTTGCAGCTTCGGAGGAATTTTAGTAATTTCATCATTCGGGTTTGAATCTCGAGCTCTTCACGGAAGTTGAAACCCTTAATTTTCTCTTCGCGTGGCCTTCGACGGTGCATGATTCCGAGTTGTATTGAGGGAGTTATGGCATTTTTAGGATGGTTTTGACTTAAAAAGTACACTCAAGGCCACATTCAAGGGCATTTTTGTCATTTCATAATTTGTTTTTTTAGCCTAATGTCTTCTTGGATGTTATATTCCTCTGATTATCTTCGCGTAGCCTCTGGCCGTGCCTCATTCCGAGCTATAACGAAGAAATGGAGGTATTTTCCGTAAAACAAGACAAAGCTGCAGATTTCAGACCTGTAGGATGGGAATCGATTCGGCCCAAATCCGAATCGATTCAGAATGCAGATTTTCATACCGAATCGATTTGGAATGGTCCCGAATCGATTCGGACTTGTTTCCCCTGTTTTTCTTTTTACAATTTTGCCCCTAGGGTTTTGTATACATACATTTTTCTCTCATTTTTTAGATGAGAAATTCATTTTAGGTTAGTATTTAGGGTTTTGGGTATAGAGAGCTCATTTCTTCCTCTTCTTTGGGTGTTCCTCATTAATGGGTTGTAAGTGCACTATTCATTACCCCTACCATTAATATAGTTGTATTTCTTGCTTTGATAGCTAGTTTCCTTGCTTTCAAGTTAGTTTATTGTTGTTATTTATTGCTTTAATTAGTTTATTTGTTGTTTAAAGTAGTTTAATCCATGTATTGTCCGTAGATAACGGGTTGGGATTGCGTTGTGACAACCCGCCTAATAAAATACCGAGCGATCACTCCTATATCAAATTATAACAGGTGTCTCATATGGATCATTCTTAGCATCACTTTCAAAAATCCATTTAATTACTAATGACATATTAGGCTGGCGTCAAAAACTTTTACTTAACTAATCTTTTTAAACAACTACTAAATTAAAACATCCACACATTATGCGTAAATGAAACTGAAATGAAATAAAATAACCGAACACTCGGTCAAAATATACAACCATATCAAATGTCGTACTAAAAGAATAAATAAATATAGTTAGACCATTGGCCCGAATACTTATACAGTACCTCCTATCTAGAGTGCAAGGATAGAAGCGTCTATCAAGAACCCGCATGCATCCACAGTTGCTGCAGCAGACGTCTGACTCGAAAGAAGTGCCATCTAGGCGTCCCTGTGTCTGGACACCTATATATGTATAATATATAGCAAGAGAGGAAAAGTAGATAAACAGGTCAGAGCCCGAGTTGTGAAAATATTTAGCAAGTGCATAAATGCTTTATTTTAAAAATATGTTTTATCTCATATTTAAATTGGTATCGCACTCCCATGAGATACCCCTCACCTCTCTTGTAATAGTGCACACTTAACGCACTTAACTTTCTAGTTAAGCTACCCTTCCTAACTAATCTAATACCCCCGTCTAGTAGAAACCACTACCACCCGAGCACTAAGGGCTAAACTTCTCTCCATTCTCAACACTGCGCTAAGTTCGTGCGTGGGGTGTCTCGCGAAGCGAAATCCAAACAAGGAACCCCCCGATACACTACTACTTCGAAGAGTTAATGGTAGAGATCCATTAGGCCCGTAGCACAAAACTATAGCATAAATACATACTTATGTTTTTATATACATATCACATTCATTCTTATATACATCTTACAATATACAACCGGATAATATCTCCCGGACTGAGGTTTACCAATTTTAATTTCGCCTTTATAGTACACATCCGGATCTATCTCCCGGACTAAGGATTCATATACAAAGTATTTATCAATACTTACCATTTTTATCTCAAAACTTTCCATTTCCTTTCTTATATCCAGGAAATGTATTTAAAAGACAACTCATTAGCATGAATTGCTTTAACATATCATATACTTTTAAAAAGCCAATTTTATTAACAAAAAAATGCTTTTCCGTTTTATAACATCCCATTTCCCTTCTTACTTCCGGGAAATGTATTTAAAAGCCATTTTTATTATCATAAAAATGCTTTTACCATATCATATGCTTCCACTTCCCTTCTTCCATCCGGGAAGTGTTTCCGAAGCCAAATTCATTTATCCCATTTCCCTTCTTCCATCCAGGAAATGTATTTAAATCCAATTTATTATCATAAATTTCTTTAACATATCTAAGACCGTCCCTCCGGGTTTCCCCACTGGACGCACCCCTAAATGGCTATCATCTTCCAGGGCCTATCAAACAAGACAACCTGGGAACCTAACACATCGTTGAGAAGCGGCCATATGCCTGCGGGATAGTCATGACCACACCCAGAATCACCTAACCAGCGCAGAAAAATATAATCGCTCATATGGCCTATAGGACTATATCCACCCTACATTCATTAGCCAGGGGGCTTCACCATACGCCCGCAACTTCTCTTATGATAGCGATTTAGAGAGGTGTGTAACCATATTTTATTATTATGAAAATCATCTCTTTTTCATTTTGAAAACATTCATATTTTATTTTCAAAATCATTTATTCTCATGAACATATATATACCTTGTTCTCATACACAAGGAATATACTATATAATACACATCCGTATCATATTTATACATACTTTAATCACATAGTATATATGTATACCATATATTCCTCCTCGAATATATATATGGCCATAATTGCCAATCTCATCTAGCGATGATCAATAATCCCAAAGATTCTCTAAAAGAATCATGATCATGCATTCATAAACGCATGATACTAAACCCAAAGTATTTCCTCACTTTGATAAATATTAATTACCTTAATCATCTCTTAAGGATTTATTGAATATCTCCAATTATACTAATTCACTCTAAGTGAATACACACACACACACACACACACACACACACACACACACACACACACACACACATATATATATATATATATATATATATATATATATTCCTAATTCCTCAAGTCCTTTAGGACATAACCCTCTATAATACTCTAATTTAGAAGGCCCCTAGACTTTAAACTCAAAGAGGAGAAGGAATAAAAATCTCCAAAATCTTGGGCTGAAAATAGGGTACCGGTCCTGGACCCCCGGTCGACCGCGGTTTGCAAATAAGCCTACGAAGCCAACCAGTAGGCTTTTTTTCCTTGACGCGATCGACCGGCCTTAGGCGCAGTCGGCCGATCACACCAGGTCCTCAAAACTTTATTCCTCAAATCCTCCATCCAACAACCCAATTTCAATATCGGGGTTTCTAAACTACACCAAAAATCATCGCAAACATCTACACGATTAATTCTAGCCTTTATTTTTCCAATTCCCGATTTGATTTCCGAGTTGATGATTTCAACCCGGAACTGCCATCTTGTAAAAATCATATCAAATCGAGAAAACATCAAAAAAATACGCAGTCAGCACCCACGTAACCGTATCGAAAAAATCATGTTTTGGCCGAGAGCTAAATCAGTACTCTTCCTGGCAGAAATGGTCCCACATGCCACAGGTTTACTATTCATCATCTTCCCCAAAATCCCAAACTCCATTTTTCTCCACTTTTGTTGTTTCTAACCTCATCCAACAACTCAACAAACATCTAATCTATGTTTTACAATTAACACATCAATTAATTTGGGGTATTAACCCATATCCCTTAGTTTTAAATCCTAAAACCATAAAAACCTAGTTTTGGCATTTCTCCCATTTCAATTCAATTTTATACTCCATTAATATGGTTTTAATACTAGAAATCATTAAGAGTTTACATTAAATCAATATGTAAACTCATTTCCTACTTTTCCCAAATTTATTTTAAGGGTTCTAACCCAAAATCATATAGTTTACCAACTATGATATGAGATTTAGGCTCAAAAATAAATAAAGCAAGTAAACACTTGCCTCGTGGATAAAATCTGACGACCTCAAGCCGAATCCCGCGAAGTTTGGCCGGAATATCCCCTTTTCTCCTCTTTTTCTCTCCTCCTATCTCTCTTCTCTCTTTCCTTTCTTCTCTTTCTCCTTTATTTCCCTCTATCCCTCTTTATATAGGAAGAAAAGGGTTTTAACCCTTAAAACCCAAAAATGACTCGTTTACTCAATTACGAGGCCGTTTAACTTTAAAATTCCCCGAAACTCAATTTTGACTTTCGAACACTCTTTTCCGACTATCTCGGATATTTCGAGACTCACGGCGCAGTCAAAATTTCCATTAGAGGTACTTGACCGCAAATCACTATTTTAACCCAAAATAAATAAATGAGGCATTCCCATTAAAATATTATCTTCTGTCGCTTTACCCGGTAGCGAAAAATTATTAAAATACTCTAATTCATTTACTTAACACAAAAAGTAAATATACCATCCATCGAAAATTATTAAATCCTCAAAAATCCCAAAAATCGTTATTTCGAGAAATTCTTTAAATTTATACCCAATTATGGAATTTAATTGTCTCCAAAAGGACGGGTTGTTACATGCGTTTCCGCCATTAATGGGCGTCGAGCTCCGAAAGTTAGGTTTTGGGGAAAATTGCATTTAATTGAAACCTCGAGTATTAAATTCGAATTATTATACGTTTAACTTTCTTTGTCACGCAACGTTAGTGTTTATAGCGACAATCCGAATTTAATCCGCGTGTGACCATTTTTTATTAAATGTTTAATCTCGCAACTTTGGGTTAAATTCATTATTGTGTGATGTTTATGATTAATTAAAAATGTTCGGTTAAATATTTTTGAATCGAAATTCTAATTATTAGTTGTTTAGCCCATGGCGGGTACGCGATCCCGACTCTCATTTTAATTAGTTATAAGTTAGTGTTAACTTCTTATTTTTTTCCCTGTTTCACCATTTCAACCAATCACCCTTTACACTTTTATTCTTGAAGTTTTAAAAAAATTAACATCTAAAATTTAATCACTCCCTGTGGATTTCTTACGATACCCGACTTACCGCTGTGCTTTCTTGTCAAGTGTAGTTGTAGCTTAGATTTTTGCATGTAGAGCGGGAGCCGAAATCAACGACAATGTCCCTACATGAACACTCAGTTTCCCCTCGATCAAAATGGCGCCGTTACCGGGGAGTGTGTTTTAGATAGTAATTGTTTTATTATTTCGTAGTATTTCTTTCATTCATATTTGTATTCTTTATTTTTCCCTTTCTTTTTTACTTGTGCTAGATTATTTTGAGAAATTGAAATTTTGGCGCTTGTTGCTTTTGTTGAATAGCTTATTTTGAAATGTTTCGCTATTACGCTTTAGATAACCTTAATTGTTATGAGAATTATTTTCCAATTTATACTCCCAAAACAATGAGAGAATGCCTACAAATTCTTGAAGATGAGCGCATTGAGCGTGAAATTCAAACGTATGTAAGTAATCCCTCATCGCCTTGTGAGGGTAATTTGGAATGCGAGGAATCCGTTAGCTATGAGCAACCCGCACAAGAAGATGAAATGTCTTCTTGTTCGTTTGATTATGAGTTAATGATTAAGGAAATGAATGACCAATCCGAAAGTTCTCAAGATTGGCTTTTGGAAAATGATGCCAAGCTCGATGAGATTATTTCTTTACAAAATCGAGTCGAGGTTGAAACTTGCGTTTCACATCCTCCCCTTTTTGTTGAAGAAATAATTGAGAGTGAGCCAAGCTTTAGCATTTTCGACTTTCAACCTCTTATTAATGCTTTCGATCGTATTGAGGTTGATGATCCTTCTTTTCCTTTATTCCCTACTATACCCGAACAATTAAATTTATCACAAGAATCGGTTGAAAGTTTTGAGGACTTTGACCCGATTCTTGAACGAGAATGTTATTTTGATATGCTTCATCGAATGGGTTTTTCACTTGCACTTGCCCCACCTCCCCTTCCAATTGAAGAATATTGGGGATGTGATTTTTCTGAGACTAATGTAGTCTTGTCCCCCATAGTATCCAAATCCCCCATCGTCCGCCCAAAATTTCAAATTGACGATGGTTCATTTTTTTCACCACCCACATGCCATCCGTTGTTCAAACGAAATTCTTATTTTTCGGGAGGCATGTTCGCTTTGGAGGGTCCACCGTTGATCTTTCAAAGTCAAATCCCTTTTTGGGTGGACCCTAAACTATTTAGACCTCTAGTGTATAGTTAGTGTGAAGCCTAAATAGTAGGTTGTAAATAGTTAGCTTTTTAATTTTCTTTCTTTACTTTTTATTTAGTCTAGTGTAATTAGTTAAATTTTTGTTATTTGTTTTTGCTATGCTCGGTACTAACTTATTTTGTTGATTCCTTTGGACTCGCGTTTATGGAGATTGCTCCAATTTTGGGTAATATCGTTCATTTCCTCTCTTTGTGTTGTGTTCTTAATGCGCATTAAGGACAATGCAACATTTAAGTTAGGGGTGTAGGATATTCTATCCATTTCATGTGTAGTCCATTGATTTGCTTACTTGTTAGTTACTTAGTATGCCCTTTTTGTGAAAAATTGAAAATTTTCAAAACCATTTTCTTTCTTTTTTCTCCTTTGTTGGGTATTTTGTCTTTGTTTCCAATGATAAATTTCAATAATTGCCCGATCCAATAGACAACTCAACGATGCATGTTCTCGATTTTAGAAGTTATTAGACTTTAGTCCTCAAATCATTGATATTGTAAATAACTTCATGAATTAAACTTTATCCCATGAGCATATGCACTTTCCTTGTTATATTGATTTGGTTTAAGATTTTTATAACTCGGTAATATTTTGTTGCTTTGTATATACTTACACCGAGTAAGCTTTGTACCTTTCGTCGTTTGTGAGTATTATACACTATTCTTTTCTCATTGAAAATGTTAAATTCGTCAGTAATCTCTCTATTCTTTCATTGATCGTTCATTAATTGAGTTTATATCTTGAAATTTATTACTTGCGCATGATTTTCAAAGTTTGTTTTGACTCGAGAATTGCGTAAACTTTAGGAAATGATTATAGGAAATCTTTGTTATATCTCCCATATTAACCTTTACCTCACATTATGTTTTCCTTAGTCAACCCCTTTGAGCCTGAATATAGCCTTTCATTTCATTACCCAAAATTCAATAACCAACTCCACATTGGAGTTTTAAACCATATATATTACCTTCCTTACCTTTGTTTGGAATGTTAATTGGGATTGAATGATGTTGTGTAGTGTGGTTACAATTTGAGCATGAAAAGAGTGAGAAAAGTAAAGAAAAAGAGTAGTGAAAAAGAAAAGAAAAAGCAAAAAGCAAAAGAAAAGAAAATAAAAAGTGAGAAAAAGAAGAAAACAAAACAAAAGAGAAAGTTGTATATAATGTACATAGTGTTCAATAATCCTTGTTACTCTCCCATTGCACATTTAATGCTTGTTTTGGAACTTGTTTTCCAATTTTGGAATTGCCCGCATTCTTCCCATTATTCCAAGTTTTTATTCCGAACACTTTGAATCCGTACATACATCCCTTTCATTTCTTACCCTAGCCTAGCCTACATTACCCGATAAAGTCCTATGTGATCTTAGGGAGAATTTAATTTAAAAGTCATAATAGTTTTGATAATCCTCTTTTAATGAGTGGTATCTTTCATTGCGATTACAATTTTTTAGTTATATATATAGCGTTCTTCATTAGTGACATGTGTGTGTCCTAGTTTCCATTTACATTTACTCTTTATGCCCGCATGTTCCGTGTGTTACCTCCCGTTCCCAGTGAATTCATTTGATGAGCATAATGCCCGTGAGGATTGATTATATGCTTGCTTCATGTTTATCCGGGTTATTTAAGTTTTTACCAAATCATATTTTGTATTTGCTCTCCCCCCTCCCACTTTTAAAGTTTCAATTCTCTGAGGTGCATTCAACCTGTTAATAACAACGGACTTTAGCTTGAATTCATTCAATATGCTAATAACGTGTTTGAAATCTTTTTCGTTGTTGTTGAGTTTTTCGCATGTTGGGTTGGGCGTATTTTGAGGAAACTTTATGATGTTTGTGGGTTTCATCCTTGAAAACCCTTACGAGACAACACTCGTCCACTAGGGTAACCTAGAGGTTTAACGACTTATTGCATATGCTAAATGCAATCGCTCGCCAGCGAAAGTGGCCTTATCTTTTAATTGCTTTTTCTTCCCATTTTGTACTTACATCTTGCTTATGGTTTAATTGTAGTTTTTGTTGTTTCCTATTTCATTGCTAGGGACTTACAATGTGTAAGTTAGGGGTGTGATACGACACAAATATTGCGTATTTCACCCGTTAACCTACGCCTTATGAGCCCCCTTGGGTATCTTAATCCCTATACTTATGCTCGTTAACCAGACAATCTCAAATTTCTATATTAACATGTTTTTCAGGTATTAATTGAGCTTTTGTAGGCATTTGGATGCCTAGTATGAAGTTCGGACGCTTTCCGAAAATGCTTCGTCGACTTTTGCATCTTCGGGGGCATTTTAGTAATTTCATCATTCGGGTTTGAATCCCGAGCTCTTCACGAAAGTTGAATCCCTCTATTTTCTCTTCGCGTGGCCTCCAACGGTGCATGATTCCGAGTTGTATTGTGGGAGTTATGGCATGTTTAGGATGGTTTTGACCTAAAAAATACACTCAAGGCCACATTCAAGGGCATTTTTGTCATTTCATAATTTGGTTTTTTGGCCTAATGTCTTCTTGGATGTTGTATTCCTCTGAGTTATCTTCACGCAGCCTCTAACCGTGCCTCATTCCGAGCTATAACGAAGAAATTATGGTATTTTACGTAAAACATGACAAAGCTGCAGATTTCAGACCTGTAGGGTGCGAATCGATTCGACCCAAATCCGACTCGATTCAGAATGCAGATCTTCATACCGAATCGATTCGGAATGGCCCCGAATCGATTCGGACCTGTTTCTCCTATTTTTCTTTTTACAATTTTGCCACTAGGGTTTTGTATAAATACATTTTTCTCTCATTTTTTAGAGGAGAAATTCATTTTAGGTTAGTTTTTAGGGTTTTGGGTATAGAGAGCTCATCTCTTCCTCTTCTTTGGGTGTTCCCAATTAATCGGTTGTAAGTGCACTATTCATTACCCCTATCATTAATATAGTTGTATTTCTTGATTTCTTGCTTTGATAACTAGTTTCCTTGATTTCAAATTATTTTATTGTTGTTATTTATTGCTATAATTAGTTTATTTGTTGTTTAAAGTAGTTTAATACATGTATTGTCCGTAGATAACGGGTTGGGATTGCGTTTCCGCCATTAATGGGCGTCGAGCTCCGAAAGTTAGGTTTTGGGGAAAATTGCATTTAATTGAAACCTCGAGTATTAAATTCGGATTATTATACGTTTAACTTTCTTTATCACGAAACGCTAGTGTTTATAGCGACAATCCGAATTTAATCCGTGTGTGACCATTTTTTATTAAATGTTTAATTTCGCAACTTTGGGTTAAATTTCTTATTGTGTGATGTTTATGATTAATTAAAAATGCTCGGTTAAATATTTTTTAATCAAAATTCTAATTATTAGTTGTTTAGCCCATGGCGGGTACGCGATCCCGACTCTCGTTTTAATTAGTTATAAGTTAGTGTTAACTTCTTATTTTTTCCTTTTTCACCATTTCAACCCATCACCTTTTACACTTTTATTCTTGAAGTTTTAAAACAATTAACATCTAAAATTTAATCACTCCCTGTGGATTTCTTACGATACCCGACTTACCGATGTCGCTTGTCAAGTGTAGTTGTAGCTTAGATTTTTGCATGTAGAGCGGGAGACGAAATCAACGACAGTGTCCCTACACGAACACTCGGTTTCCCCTCGATCATTAATTCACATGTCAATTAATATAATATTTCCCCGAGTCTATGGTCCGGCTCTTATATAAATACTTTGCACATTAATTTATATAATATTTACCCGAGTCTATGATTCGACTCTAATTTAATTAATTTGCTCATTAATTAATTTATTACCTTCCCGAGTCTACAGTCCGACTCTACTCTAATTAATTAACCCATCAATTAATTTAATACTTAGTGTCGCCCAACCATTATACCCGGACTCGCTCACTTGGCCCATAACTTAATATTTCCCGAGACTATATTCCGACTCCAAATTAATTTATTCTCTTAATAATTAATTTAATACTTTGGTGTCACTTAACCAACATACCCGGACTCTCTCACTTGGTCCATATTTAAATTTCAAATTTTCATTCCTAAATATTCGTCCATAATGTGTCACGCATTCATCTCTCCCAAATTTCCCAATTATATTTACCTATAATTACCAAGAGTCATGCTCCTAATTAATTTTTTATCATTTAAATTAACCCAAGAATTTCCCCCAATAAAAATCTCCCACACAATTAAAAACTGGCATCACTGCCAAAAATCCTATATCATCAATCGATCGAACCCCCTGGATCGATCGATCGATCATCCCAGTAATCGTCTTCTCCATCCTACTGTTTGGCCATGGATGACCCTCAAGCTTTTATTTTCATTCCGAACTCTTACCCAATCACAATCAATATTACCTCCACATAATAAAAGGGTCTAAACATCCTAAAGACCTTAATTCATCATCCAATTTATACATAACCCTAAGTGTTGATGTAAAAAATTAGATTATCTCTAATTGTTTAATCACTAAATAAAAATAAAAAATAAATAAGACAAGAAATTTTAAAGTGGTTCAGCCTTAAACGAATGGCCTACGTCCACTGTTTGTGTTATTATTGATTGTTTGGGAATTCTCGAGGTAGGATTTATCTCCCAAAAATTCCTCTCCCCATAATGAGGATGATACAATGTATTTATAGCCCTGAGGCTGTACATGAGAAAGGATCATACATAGTTGTCCAATAAGCGTATACATCCGCTTGATAATAATCATCATTTAATGCGCATTTAATCCTCTTAATTGTCTGATAATAAATGCTCTGATCGAGGTGCAGCTCGGACCGCCTAAGTAACTCGGTATCCATGAGTTGCTCGGTTCAGGTAAGTTCCTCGGAGAGCACATACTGCTCGGAGTGTCTGAGTTGGTCGGGGAAATTGAGTTCCTCGAAGTCAAGGTGTTGTTCAGAAGTGTTTGTTATTGCCACGCAGATTGCCATGTGTCTCCACTTAATTGAGCCATGTCAGCAGACTAAATTTTGTATCAACAGAAGCCCCCAATGTTTCACAGTTCGAGACTGAGGAGTGTGGAACATTCTTCTCGAAATATGGCGGGATTAAATGGTCATCCTGAATTTTAGGAACGTTTTATTTACATTTATTTTTTCTTTTCGAATTCATAGAATCATACTTTTCGAATTTTCTTAACTGCTTCGATCTCCGCGCCCTTTTTTTCCTTTTAGCCGCCGGTAGCGTAAACCTCTCCTTTTATAATCATTATTTTTTCCTTTTCCCAAGGTAAGGTATTTAAGCGTTGTAGAAAATCATATCATCTTCTATTTTTTCAAATCAGTATCTTTGAGTTCACCATTTTCTCTCTCTCTTGTGCGTTCATCCCATTCATCGTTCATTGTCAACAGATCCATCCTTTTTTCTGTAAGATCTTCTTCCTTCTCTTTCATTTCCTTTATTCACCATGGTTTACCTTATTGAGTCGCTTGATAAGTTTCGCTCTGATTTCTCTATTCCTTCATGGGTCGTTCTGGAGGAACTTTCTGAACCTTCAGATTATTTCCGTTTGGCTGAGGGACATTGGTTCCCCAGCCTCTTTGTGGCTGAATATGGCTTTTCTTTTCCCCCAAACCCTTTGTGTCTGGAATTCTGTCAATATTTTGACGTGGTTCCTGCAAAAATAGCCCCCAACACATGGAGAATAGTTAATGGAGTTCATAGATTAAATCATATTCATGGAACTCATATAGGAATTCCAGAAATTGTGTTTTGTTATAGATGGCCTGTTGGTGACAACACTTTTTATTTAAAAACTAGGTTTTTAAATAGGGCTCTAGTAGTCAATCTCCCAGATGCCAATAGGGATTACTTCGAGCACGGTGTTGTTATGAAAAATTGGCAACACCCTCCACTAACTGGAAATGATGTGTACTAGGGTCCTAGATGCCCTCCCTACGGCAATGGGATAGGTTATTTTATTTTCGAAATTATGCTTCCTTTGTGTTTGATAAAATGTGTCACTGATATTTTAATTTTGATTTATTTGCAGTTGACAGCAAGAGAAAGTCTCCAAAAGAGACAGAAGTTAATTTAAAACATCTGAAACTTATCTGGGGTTTGCATCAGACTGTTGCCGATGAGCATATCAGATCAGTTTCATATTTGCTACAGTATAAGAGTTACACCTCATCTTTTACTGCTCGTCATGTGATAAGTGACGTAGAACCAGTACCAGCTTCTGCAAGTTCTTCACCTGAGTCACATATTCCTCTAAGTGAAAGAATGAAGAAAAGAAGAGCTCCTGCCCTCTTCGAGAAATCTTCCTCTATTACTGGAGAGGCAAAGAAAAGAAAACATGATGTCCCAGAAGAAGGGACAAGAAAAATTGACGCACCTCCTCCGGCTGCTACTGTGAAGGTTGCCGAGAAGCCCCTAGTGGATCCGAGCAAAGTCGCTTCTCTAAGAGAGTTTATTGTCATATCCCTGACTAAGAGTACATCTTTGGCCGAGACTGTTGATGTTCCTCCGAGGAGGCTGAAGAAAAGATCCTCAGTCAATTTGGCTGAATCCATCTCTCAGCCTTCAACTACTGGAAGTGGTGTTCCCTCTTTCATTGCTCCGAGCTCTGCCATGAGCTCGGTGAAGTCTTGGATCATTCCCGAGATCCAAGATATTGAAGAAAATCTTTCTCGGGACATGATTACCACATTAGCTACTCGTCATATTGCTTCTATAAGTATTATTGTCCTAAACTCTCATTTTTCTCTTGTTATATCTTTGAACTGACTTGCTATTATTTTCTTTTCCCAGTTGGTAACCTATTTCAATACAATTTTGAAAAAGGATGAGGCTATTAAAGCTTCAAGCTCCTCGTCAGGTGTAGAGGAAGCTTTGGTGGGTCTGATGCAATCTCTGAAGGATTCTCGTCAGAAGTACGTTGATGATAAAACTGCTTGGGAGAAGAAGCTTAATTCCACCGAGCAGGAGAGGAATCAGGTTGTTGAGATCTCCAAGGGATTGGAGAAGAAAATAAAAGACTTGGAGGAGGAGAATAAAGAGCTCGAATGGAAGCTCCAAAATGTTGGGGATCTTGAAGGTAAGCTCAAAGTTGCTGAGAAAGAGTTGGGCAAACTTCATGAAGTAAGTCGTCAGAAGGAGGAAGTGGAGAATAAATTGAAGGCTACCGAGGAACTTCTATCCGAGAAACTTTCCTCGGAGAAGGTGAAAAAAAAGTAAGTTGTGAAAAAGTCCTTCAGTGCTGGCTGGGACAAAGGATGGAATAAGGGTCTGGCTACCATGATATCGCAGGTGGAATATGGTAGCCTTAATTACTTTAGGGATGGCTAGTCTCTGCTCTGAAGAACTGAATGTTGATGAAAATTCCGACCTATTTCAGCGTCACATCCCTGGCCCCCCTCCAACTCCTGAAGAAGAAGAAGAAGAAGAAGAAGAAGAAGAAGAAGAAGAAGAAGAAGAAGAAGAAGAAGAAGCTGCCTCTGAGGAATCCTCCATGGTGATGGGAGATCAAATTTCTCATCCCCCAATTGTCCAATCCTCATGCGAGCAACTTCAACCATCCATTATTTCAATCGAGTAGCTTCCAGCTTCCCCCGAGCAACCATCTGTGCCACCCGAGCAACCTACTTCCTCATCTCAGCCTTCCGAGAAAGTTTTGGGAGACAAGGAGAAGGTTTTGAGTTGTTCGGATTTTTCTCTCTGTTTATTTTTGCCAATTATAACTCTGACCTATGTACTTCTCTTTTATGATGTAATAAAATTTGAAATTTTGACTATTCATAATATCGATTCTCTTCCTCTTGCTCCTTATTAATTCTTGCCATCTCTTCTTTTTACTAGTTTATGGCCAGGATGGAATTGTTATCTGCTCATGATACAAAATTGTTGAGACAATGCAATGATTACTTTAAAGCTAGTTATTCAAATATGACTAAAGCTCAGATCGTTGATATCCTTGGTCAAGATGCTTCAGAGCAAGCAGTTGAAGCCTACCAGTATTTAAAGTGTCTGCTCGACCGGGCAGTGGCTAATAATGTAGCATATTATGAAATGATTGAAGACCTCCAGGGTACTCTCGAGGAGCTTCAATAACAATACAAGGAGTCTACAACCCTCTTGCACCAAGGATATGAGAAGAAGTATCAGCAACTGAATGCTGATAAGGGATATGATAAGTTATTTGTTGCTTATGATGTGAGGGAGAGAACTTTGAAGACCGAGGTCGAGGAGCACAGGCAGATAGCCAAGCTACTGGAGCAGGAAAATAATAACTTGCGACGATAGGTATCCCAGCTGAGGTCTGCAGACTCTACCTCAAACTCTTTGGTCCCTGTAAACGACGAGGGATCTCTTTCTTGGAGGTTGAAAATGCCAACCTGAGGGATGAATTAGAAACCTTGAAAAGGATTGGGCCTTCTACCTCTACTCGGGGACGATCAAAAGCTTCTCGGGGATAAGCAAGAGTTTCTCGGGGACGAGCAAGAGCTGCTCAGATTACTGTCGAAGAACAAAGAACTCAATCGGCTCTGGAGAACCAAGCCTTCCAATTGATGGCAAAGAACCAGGCATTGTCCGAGATGTCTAAGAAAATCCAAACTTTAAACGAGAAACTGGCTGCCCAAAATTCTACCTTGGAGAATAAATAAATTTGGTGAAGAATCTCCACTAGCAGTTAGAAAGATTAACCTACCAGTTCCACAAACAGCCTAGGGAGTTCTGGATGGTTGGTTACAATGAAGCCCTCTACCATTTAGATGATCGGCTCCAGAATGCAAATAATGTGGGTTATAAATAAGGATGGTTAAATGCTTTGGGCGTGCTGAAGTTGGAACAAGGTCATTATTTGTGGGATTACCACAATCCTGGGTTGCTCGACCTACCAGTGCCTCCTTTCAAGCTTGATATGAGCTTGATTCCTTCTCGGGCCATTCCACAATGCCTAATTTCAAAGTATCTCGGCGACTACAGTCTTCACTCTAACTTTGAGATATCTCGCCCCGAGCACCTCCTTGATCGGCCATCAGTTATGAACATCAGGATGCTTAAAGATTTGAATTTCATTAAGCCTTAAACGATCCTCCTGCTGGTAAAGAACCTGTTTCAAAGGCAGAGGGGAAGAAACCAATTGAATAGGAATCTTGATGTAATAATTAATATGTATTTCATTCTCGATGTATTTTGCTCTAGATTTAATGAAAGACTTTTATTTTTCTTTGCAATCATGATAGCCATTGTCTTGTAGATATTTTGTAAAACACTTTACATATGTGTATGTATATCTGTTAAAAAGATAACAACATTGTGTTATTTGCCGATCAACTAAAGCTGGTTAAAACTTATTGTCGACTATCCTGAATTTGTGGTAACCATTTGACGACAAACCAAAATTGATTTTCTCGACCAGCTTGGTGGTAATTTAAAATGTTACGAGTATCAAAAATTTTGCTGGATAACTTTTTAATTCTAAGCCATTAGCTGACTTTTATCACATACTCATGCTTTGTTTAATAAAAATGTTCCCGACCAACTGTAGTTGACAGCTTCTTATTCCCGACCAACCTGAGTTGGTGGATTTTCTTCCCAACCAACCGGAGTTGGCACTTTTGGGAAATATTTTGTATTCCCGACCAACCGGAGTTGGTGGATTTTCTTCCCAACCAACTAGAGTTGGCACTTTTGGGAAATATTTTTTATTCCCGACCAATCGGAGTTGGTGGATTTTCTTCCCAACAAATCGGAGTTAGCACTTTTGGGAAATATTTTTTATTCCCGACCAACCGGAGTTGGTGGATTTTCTTCCCAACCAACAGGAGTTGGCACTTTTGGGAAATATTTTTTATTCCTGACCAACCGGAGTTGGTGGATTTTCTTCCCAACCAACCGGAGTTGTCACTTTTGGGAAATATTTTTTATTCCCGACCAACCGGAGTTGGTGGATTTTCTTCCCAACAAATCGGAGTTGGCACTTTTAGGAAATATTTTTTATTCCCGACCAATCGGAGTTGGTGGATTTTGCTGAGTAGTGTGTAACACTAGTATTACGCGAAAAAATTTCAATAAAAAGAGAGAATTGGGTAGAATATTCACATTTTATTCATACTGATGAAACAGCATTACATGAGAGTTTACATTACTGATAATATTTGCACAGGTGCTCTGCATTCCATGCATTCTTAAACTCCTCCCCCTCTAAAGTTTCTATTCTGTAGGTTCCTGGTCGAACAACTTCTGTAACTCGGTAAGGTCCATGCAAGTTCGCTTCCAGTTTATTGTGCTTTTGAATCACTTTCTTTAGCACATAGTCTCCTTTTTTCAGGTCGCACTTCTTCACTCTCTTGTTGTAGAACAAGGTTGTTCGTTGCTGGTAAGCAGCATTCCTGATAGCTGTTTCTTCTCTAACTTCTTCGAGCATATCCAAATCTAACATTCTCATTAAGTCGCTGACAGGGGAATTGAAATTCAGTACTCTGTGTGTTGGAAGACCCAACTCGGCAGGTTTAACAACTTCACTTCCAAATGCCAGCATATATGGAGATTCTCCAGTTGCTGCTCGGGGGTAGTATGATAAGCCCATAGTACTGAATGTAGCTCGTTGATCCAGTTTGCTTTCGCATCATTCAGTCTTTTCTTTAAGCCATTTAGCAGTGTTCTGTTTGTCACCTCAGTTTGTCCATTGCTTTGACTGAATGATATTTGACTGATGACAATATAAAGCGAACTCCTCGTTATCAAATTATGTTCCATGGTCGGTGATGAATGCGTGCGGAAGACCATATCTACAAATGATGTTTTTCCAAATAAATTGGTACACCTTTTCGTATGTCATGTCGACAAGAGGCTCGGCTTCTACCCACTTAGTAAAATAATCCACTGCGACGACGAGATATTTAAATCTTCCTCTAATCATTGGAAGTGGTCCGACCAAGTCAATTCTCCACATGGAAAATGTCCAAGGGGAAGTAATTGGTGTCAATAATGCTTGGGGAGTTCTTCGGATGGAGGAGAAGCATTGACACTTGTCACATTTCTTGGCATATGCTATACAATCAGCCCTCATCGTTGGCCAGTAGTATCCTTGTGTCATTATTCTTTGCAGAAGTGTCCGACCTGCTACATGGGCTTCACAAGACCCTTCATGGACTTCTTCAATCAAATACTTCACCTCGGCGGGATGTACACACCTCTGCAAGCCAGCTATGATTCCTCGTCTGTATAGAATACCATTAGTTAGTGCATAACGAGCAGCTTTAAACTTCAATTTCTTGGCTGCGAGTTTGTCAATAGGTAATTCTCCCTCCTCAATATATGCCCTGATGGGATCCATCCAAGATAGCCCTAAATCAAGGGTAATAAATTTTATCGTCAAATCTTCTTCTATGCTCCGACCAGCTAGAACTTCAATTGGTATTGTTCTTCGTAGCTCGGTACGAGTAGCCAATGCTAATCGAGCTAAAGCGTCAGCTCTTGTATTCTCCATTCTTGGTATTTTGACCAGTTGAACAGTAACAAATTCCGATACCAACTCCATCGGCTTTGCATGGTACTTAATCATCAACTCTCCTTTTGTTGCATATACACCGAGCATTTGGTTTACAATCAACTATGAGTCACTGCATACGATTACCTTCTCTGACTTCATAGTTCTAGCCAGACTAAGACCTACAATCATCGCTTTATATTCGGCCTCATTATTAGAAGCTTGAAATTGAAAGCACAGAGCATATTCTATATCGACCTCGTCTGGACTTTTCAATACAATCCCAGCTCCACTTCCTGAAGTGCACGATGAGCCATCCACATACAAGTTCCATATAGGTATCTCGTCCTCAAATGGCTTATTGGATAATATTCCTCGATGGAATATTTGTTGCTCCTTTATCTCCATTTCTACCACACCCCGCTGCTCGTCGACCTTATCCTCTTTCTCTCCAACCAACTTAAGTTAATCGGGGTTTAAATTTGGTGATATTGTAACATCCACAGGTTAGTCGATGTTCAGCTTTTGCTCCTCGGGGGTATCAGGATAAGTGAACTCTGCTATAAAATCTGCTACTGCTTGCCCTTTTAGTGACGATCTAGGCTCATAAATTATATCATATTCACCGAGCTCTATTGCCCAATACATCAATCTCCCTGATTTTTTTGGTTTATGAAGAGCTTGCCTCAACGGCATATCGGTATATACGACTATGGTATGAGCCTAGAAATATGGCTTCATTCTTCTACTCGCTTCGATCAGCGCCAGTGCCAACTTTTCCAGCTTTGGATATCTGATATTTGCTCCTCGGAAGGCCTTACTAGTGTAATAAATTGGTTTTTGTACTCCATCCTCTATTCTTATTAATGCCGAGCTAACTGCATTTTCCGAAACTGCCAGATACAAGTACAACCTTTCTCCCATCACTGGTCTGGACAACAGTGGAGGTGCTCCCAAATATTTCTTCAATTCTTGAAAGTCTTTCTCGCATTCTTCATTCAATTCAAAAGTCTTTCGGAGCGTTTTGAAGAATGGGAGGCATCTATCAGTTGCCCACGATATAAATTTGTTAAGTGCTGCTACTCGCCCTGTAAGACTTTGCACTTCTTTCTTCGTCGTTGGAGATCGCAGCCCTAACAGAGTTGATCTTTTCAGGGTTTGCTTCAATGCCTCGTTGATTGATAATGTACCCGAGAAACATGCCTTCTCGTACTCCAAATATGCACTTGGTCGGGTTCAGTTTCATTTGATATTTATCCAATTGATCAAAGGTCTGGCCTAAGTCAACTAGATGGTCAACAACTTTCTTGCTCTTTGTCAGCATATCATCAACATAGACTTCCATATTGTGACTAATTTGTTTTGCAAACACCTTGTTCATCAGCCACTGATATGTCGCACCTGCATTTTTCAAACCAAAAGTCATGACATTATAACAATAAGTTCCCCTAGGGGTAATGAAAGAGTTACTTTCCCTGTCTTCAGGTTTCATTTTAATCTGGTTGTAACTAGAATAAGCATCCATGAAGCTCAACAGCTCGTGTCCCGAGGTAGCATCCACTAGTTGATCAATTTGGGGCAAGGGAAAATGGTCCTTTGGACATGCCTTGTTGAGGTCGGTGAATACTATGCACATCCTCCATTTGTTGTTCTTGTTTTTAACCATTACTACATTTGCTAACCAGTCTGGACATTTAACATCTTCAATAAAGCAAGCTTTTTGGAGCTTCTCGACCTCCTCCTGTATAGCTTGGTTCTTCTTGGGGCTGAACACTCTTCTTCTTTGCTTTACTGGCTTGATCTCCTTATTCACATTGAGCTCGTGACAAAAGAAATTTGGGTCTATTTCGAGCATATCTTCATGACTCCAAGCAAAAGTTTATTTTCTTCTTTTTAAGAAAGATATCAACTCCTGTTTTAGTGAGGCATCTAACGACAAACCTATCTGAGTTGTTCGTTCAGGGTGCTCGTCGTCCAGAATGATGCTTTCAGTAGCTTCCACCACCTGACCTTTCATGAGTTGTGACTCATCTCTAGGATCCAATGTTTTAATTTATGCACTCGCATCCACCTGATAGGTAGTAGTCTTTTTCCTAGATTCCTCTAGGTCCTCCTGTTCGGCAGATGAATAGTAGTATTCCTGAGCTACTTTTTGATCACCCTTCACAACTCCTACTCCAAAATTGGTTGGAAATTTTAGACATTGATGTACCGTAGATGGTACTTCTTCAAACTTCTTCAATCCTACACTTCCCATGATGATATTGTAGGCTGATTTAATATTCTTATCCATCATAAAGAAGCGTACTCTTTCTGTTCGACAAGCAGGCCATGTACCAATGAACATATCCAACTTGATCGTCCCAAGTGGAAAAACTTTCTCGCCGGCAAAGCCGAGGAGGGGCCTGTGATAAGGATCCAACTGAGATAATTTTAGATTTAAGGTGTTGAAGCACGAGTAGAACATAATATCAGTCGAGCTACCGTTATCAACCAGTACCCTCGAGATTGTCACTTCCTTCATTCTCATTTTGATCACTAATGGGTCATCATGAGGATACAGCACACCTGCGAGGTCGTTCTTTGAGAAACCGATGACCAGTTTTTCTTTGTTGACCTTCCTCGGGCGATCATCTTCAGCTAGATTTATTCGTTGAATATATGAACAAGATTGAGCCTCATTAAGGTAAGCTTTTATTTCTGCAGTATGGTCTCCACCTCCTGCATCTCCCCCTGTAATAACATTACAATCAAATGATCCAAAACTTATTGAAAATACCTCACGTTCTGGCTGCCTTGGTCTTTTGAGAAGATCGGGGTCGTCTTTAGTATCATCTTCATGGTCTCTTTTCTTGTTCTCCTCTGCTCGACGAGGAGATCTAGATCTCTCTCTTGCTCGGTCGTTGTTTCTTCTTTAATTTCTACGATTAACATACTTTGCCAGTTTTCCTCGTCTAATGAGTGCTTCGATCTCATTCTGAAGAGCTATGCAATTTTTGGTCATGTGGCCATGATCCTTGTGGAACTCATAATATTTGGCCTTATTCCTCTTGTCAGGGTCTGACTTCATTTTCTCTGGCCAGTTTAAATCCTCGTTGTTCTTGATTTCTTCTAGAACATGGTTGATGTCTACCTTCAAAGGAGTATAATTTTCAAATTTCTTTAATACCTCCCATGATGGCTTTGTTTTTGACTGCTTGTCACCACCATTGTTTTTATGTTCTTTCTTTTTGGCCTTATCACCCTCCACCTTGGTTTCTTTGGTATCCATATTCTTCTTTGCATCCATAGCCTCCTCGGTATTCATGATCTTAGCTGCTTTCGCCATCAATTCTGATATGGTTCTGGGTGGATCTTTAGCCAAAGTGTAGTATAACTTGTTGGGCAATAGCCCACTCATCAGAGCAGTAATCGCTATTTTTTCCTCATAATCAATAACTTCGAGTTTCTAGTTATTGAAACGAGTTATATAATCCCTGGTGCTCTCACCAGCCTTTTGTCTAACACTTAACAAGTGTGCTACTCGTTTAACAGGTTTTTCTCCAAAATAGAAGTTTCCAATGAAGAGCTCGGCCAGTTGAAAGAAAGTCGAAATCTTACCCCGAGGAAGATTATTGTACTATATTTGAGCAGATCCTGTAAGAGTTCCCGAGAATGCCCTGCATCTCATCTCATCTGGCACAGCATAGATGTCGGCAGCAACTTGGTATTTCTCTATATGAAGGACAGGATCGGTTTTTCCATCATATTTAGGAGTCACAACAGGTGCTTTGAACTTTGATGGTGTGGGAAAATCCACAATTGCTTGGACAAAAGGTGTCCCTTGGATAAAAGTTCTTTGTAGAGGATTCTTGGCCTTGGCCATTTCCCCTAATATATCCTCCAGCCTCTAAATAGAGCCTTTCCACGCATCATTTCCTTCCTCGGGCCTGTTGGTTCGAGCAACTGATAGCGTGGATGTGGCTTCTTGGGATCTATCTTGTCGAGCAGCTGGTTGTGATTGGGCACAACCCTCTCTTAAATCAAATGGTCATTAAAAGTTTCTCGACACAGCCTTAGGATGACTTTTATTCTTCCTAGGGCCCAATCGATCAAAAGGAGAGACCCTACTCAATCTTTCCAGTGCACTGGTCCTTTTTGGAGAGAGAGTGATGTGTTGTTCAGTATCTGTGGCTCGTACTGACGAAGTTCGACCCGGTTGATAAGAAAAATCTTTAGATTTATCAGTGCGATATGAATCGCTTTGCCTAATGCGTGAAGAAAGTAAATGAGTATTTATTTGACCACTTCGTTGTCCTGAATAGGTTGATGTTCCACCTTGGATAGTTTGTATGAGTTGTCGCATAGTTTCTTGCATGGTTGTCTGTCCCTGAGCCAGATTGGCCATAATTCCAGCCAGATCTTGGACATTTGGCAGAGAGAATTGATTTGGGGGGTTTCCAGGGTTTCGATTGCTGGATTCAGGATTGTCAGTCATTGGTGATGAATTGTTTTTGGTGAAAAATGAAAATTACAGTCGTTTCCCACAGACGGTGCCAATCTGTTGATGTAAAAAATTAGATTATCTCTAATTGTTTAATCACAGATAAAAATAAAAAATAAATAAGACAAGAAATTTTAAAGTGGTTCAGCCTTGAACGAATGGCCTACGTCCACTGTTTGTGTTATTATTGATTGTTTGGGAATTCTCGAGGTAGGATTTATCTCCCAAAAATTCCTCTCCCCATAATGAGGATGATACAATGTATTTATAGCCCTGAGGCTGTACATGAGAAAGGATCATACATAGCTGTCCAATAAGCGTATACATCCGTCTGATAATAATCAGCATTTAATGCGCATTTAATCCTCTTAATTGTCTGATAATAAATGCTCTGATCGAGGTGCACCTCGGACAGGCTAAGCTGCTCGGACCGCCTAAGTATCTCGGTATCCATGAGTTTCTCGGTTCAGGTAAGATCCTCGGAGAGCACATACTTCTCGGAGTGTCTGAGTTGGTCGGGGAAATTGAGTTCCTCGAAGTCAAGGTGTTGTTCAGAAGTGTTTGTTATTGCCACGCAGATTGCCATGTGCCTCCACTTAATTGAGCCATGTCAGCGGACTAAATTTTGTATCAACACTAAGTATATCCGAATTGGGTTTTTCATCCAAGTCTCGTTCTACCGAATCTGACCTAATCATTTTCAGTCCATTTAATCACTAATATATATTGTAATCCACTTTACAATTCAATCTGAACAGTCCCAAATCATAACTTAATATTTATTGAGTAATTCAATATGTCCGTTACTCTAAATTCAGAAAATCCAATTTTAATTATGGTTACACACCCAAAATGAATTTTCATATACAACTACTATGATATGAATTGATATGAATTTTCATATACACCTACAGTTAACCACTTGACTCCAAACAGATCCCCAATTTGATTTTTGAATTATTTCTTCTGTTTCTCTCTCAAATTCTAGGTTTAGAGTTGTATTAACTTTCGTTCATACTTCCCCCAATTAGGATTAAAACCCTTAATCCCGTTTTTGGCCATATGGGCCTAATTAAAATAGTCCAAATCACCCCGTGTGAGCCCGACTATGCCGAAAAATACTCTGAGACCCAATTACTATCCCCGAGTACTCTTTTCTGACTATCTCGACCCGTCCGAACTCAACCGCGCACTCAGAATCGTCATCCGAAATACTTTATAACATTATCCAATTTTGACCTCAAAAATACGACACACATTAATTCGAACAATTTAATTTAAAGTCGCCAATTAAAAATAATTCTTCCCACTCAAATAAATTCTCCAAATCATAAATTTAAGTTTCTCCAATTTAAATATTTTTATTCTCCCAAAAAAATAATCAAATACTAAATCCTCAAAATTACGGGGTGTTACATTGGCTTGGAGTTTAACCCACTAACATTAGAGGCAAGTTTATTTAGTATAATCATATAATTAAAGTTATGTTATAGTGTTATTACTCATTTGATTCTTAATATAAATGTATTAATCTAAAAATATTGTAATGATAATCAAGTAATTAAGTTATTAAGTTATTAGTTATATAATGAAATTGTTAAGCAATTGGGACAAATTCATCATGAAATTGGATTTAAATCAGTTAAAAGTATTAGAATCTAATTAGGTACAAGAATCATAGCAAAAGACTTTTGATTATTAATGGAATGGATGAATATAAGAATTGAATTGATCAAAACTACAAAACTAGGTTTCCTTGATTAATTTGAAACATCCCTTGAATTTCATCTTGAAAAGTTGAGCAAACCTTTGTTATATATTGGGAATGACATTGGGACATGTAGATATGATTATAGTGCTTTGTATCGCTGATTTTGGATCTTGGATAATCAGTAGTGGAGGTTTAGAGATGGAAATCAGGTAAGGAAGAAGATGAGGAATCTGGGACACTCAATCGAATGATGTCATCGATCGATCGACCACTGCAATTTTACCCAAGTTTGGTTAGAGGTTAGATTGGATGGTTTGTGAACCTAGTTTTGGGATAATATTTACAGATTTCTAATTAAGTTAATGGTCTTAATTAATTGAGGTCAATTAAGTAATAAGATAGAGATAAGTCTTATAACCCTTAACTATATAGGATTACTTTATTAGTGTATTTTGTGCAACATACTAAGAGCATACACCCGTGGGATATTTACTAGAGGGTATATCTTTATGGGGATACAATTGAAGAATACTGGTACCCTGATGCGATGATAATGAGTTTGACTTGGTTATATTTAACCCAGGCATTACGTGCTGAAATTCCCGTTGTATCTATGTAAGGTTCGCGGACTGATATAGAATTTTCCCCGTGACATTATACAATTGTGACGTATAAATGGAAAAAGTGGAATTATTACATAAAAGTCTATATTGATGAATAAGACTTAATAATGGGGAACCTTTGGGCTCGGTAGTAGACGCAAGTGATACGCAAGTGATAGTTAGGGTTGTTTTAGGTTAGGTTAACTTAAAAGTAACTAAAAGAATAGAAGAGGATGCGTATTTATATTGTAACCCAAGATCAATTATATTTTTATACTACTTAAACTTGTTAGTAACGTCTCCTATTAACATTTTCGAGGTCATAGGCCACCAGTGCAGCATCATCCCTGATCAAGTCTTGATCTCCTCTCCATTGTTCATCTCATAGGATGTAGGTGTTGATCTTTCATGCTAATATTCTATATTAATTTTATCATTTATAAAGGTTTTTACACTAGAGTTAGTTGCTACTTTATTTTTGTATTGGCATATATTAGTAGACACCGATTATATGTCCGGATTCTACTACTTTATGTTAGTTTTGGTATCAGAGTCTTGTATGGTTCTTAACTTGATGTTGAGTTACTTATTTATATATGTTGTTATCTATTTTGAGTCAACCTTAGAATGATACCAATATGTTAGGCTCCTATTTTTTAAAATACTAACCTGATCACCCTGGGTTAAATTTTATGGAGTGTCACAATGTCGACGCTAATGGGAATTATTGATTTAGTTGTATTACGATTTCCTTGAGGAAAGGTAGTGATTTGAATGGTTTGAGAGATGTAAGATCCGATTTAATAAAAGAAGTCATGGAACGAAAATGTTATATGAAGTTGTTTTCAGGGTTTCATGATAATATTCTTTCATTATTAAATAACTTTAGTAGCCCATGTCGTTAAAAACATTAGTTTCTTATGACCAAGTGTGGCTATCTTATTGAACACATTTACAATTCTATATGTGTTTTCGTATCACCAAAGAAATGCCTTACCTTTATGAAATAAGCCATAAAAATTCTTGATGTTTATTCAAATGGCCCCTGTTTGCAATAGTCATTTCATTATTCTGAAGTTGAGAGAGGGGTACTCAATGTCACTGGTTTCAATTTATTGGCATAGTAAATCCATGCCTGAGGCTCGACCCTGGATTCATAAATAAAATAGAAGGATCACAGAGTTTGAGAAGATTTATCCATTAAATGTAGCTATCAGGGATGCTCAAATTGATTTTACTTAATGGAAGTATAGTAATTGTGTATCTTTTTTACACAAGTTCTAGTTGGTAGTGTGATGTACACACATCAATGTTGTTTTGTAATCCAATACAAGTGGATTTAATGTATTTTTTATGTAATTGAAAACTAATTGTGAATTAATGTAATTCAAGGGTTTTTATTATTACGACCTTGGTTTGTTTGTGTTGACTAATGATATGGTATTTTGTTTCTTATTTGTTATTATGTCATTGGTTAGTGATATGGAAATTTTGAATGAATGTGATAAATAGTAGAGTGTATGAATCATGTAAAGTATCAAATATTATGTGTAAACATTAAGTGATGGATAAATAGTATGTATATATGTGTATATATATATATATATTAAGTGCTACACGGGAGAAACTAAAGTGTTAAAGTTGTAATTTCTAAGTGTAACAAGGGTCAATTCGGGAATGATATGATGATTAATTTATAAATTCCTGCCACTTGATCCCCGATTGCTTCATAATACCACACTACAGTTATATTTGCTTTAAAATACCACAAGGTTAATCCCTCTTGGGATTTGAATAGCATGAAATTTCAACTCGATTTGAGGTAAGTGTTCCTAACCAAAGTTTACCACAAATTTCTTCGTATATTCATTCGCGATCTAAATAACGAATATGAATTACTATGTTCAACAAAAACATAACAATCATGTTTTTGTAATAGTTTTTCGTCATTAGGATCCCCAAGGTGTGGGGGACCATTTGGGATAAGTGTCCCTAAAAAAAGTGTGTCTAAGTTTTCATATTATCTTATTCGCTGACAATGTTGTTTATGTCAACATTCAACATAAATATCACGAATCAATTTTTTTAAAATTATTTTTTCTTTCAAATGTTGATTGGATGTGTAATCATTCGCGGAAACAATCCCTAATTTGACACATGAATCCATCAAACTCGAAATGATTTGACATAATCCCAAAGAAATTCATACAATGAACTTCAGTTAATTTAAACATGAAATGAATTGATTTGACATACGAATCAAACAAACATGAAATGATTTGAAACACATGAGTCCAACATCAACCAAGATAATTCATAGAAAATAATCCCAAAATAATTCAAACAACCAAAATATCTCAATTCTTCCACCTCCTTAAGTTCATACAATTCATACAAAATTCACACATGACCATTTCTTTTTTCTTTTTTGGTCCCTTTTTGTGAACCTCCTCGTGATATTCTTCTTCTTCTTCTTCTTCTTCTTCTTCTTCTTCTTCTTCTTCTTCTTCTATGGTCTAACTCCTATCGCAGTAACTGCTGCGAGGGTGTCGTATGCTTCAATAACCTGTTCGAGGATGGTTGCAATAGTAGAATTATCCCTGTCTTAATGTTTTTCGAGAGAAACTCCATCACCTTTCAGAATTAGTCATACTAAAAATAAATATAAATTATCATCATTTTAATGTACAATTGTATATACATGGACAAAATGGGTAAAAAAATTGAACAAAAATGGATACAAATTATAAGTGAATATTTTTTAGTTCCAGATTGGAAATTGGAAGGCTTCTGGACAATTGGATGGGAGTATGTTATGAACCATGTCATTTAATCTTCGGTTGAATCCCAAGGTAATGAAATCTCTATTGAATAGGACTTAGCTGTAAGCAAATGGTCTTATTGATTATCTTATTACCATTTCTAATTATCAAACTTAACATCATAATGGGAATCTTTCTTTCTTCTCTTATTTACAATCGGTGTCATTTTGGTCCATATGAATAATTTGGACACATCCCGGTTTCCTTAGCACGCACTCTAGGTAGTAAAATTATCCTACATTAATTAAAATCAATATGCCATTGTAATAGGCTACATCAGAGTATGTGTATGCATTCCTTTCATCTCAGTACGGGTCCTAATAAACCTGAAGGAAGGTATAAATCATAAGTAAAGTATCAATAATGATGAATTATGAATAAGAAATGCACTTAGAGTATTAGAGGACATGTCATCAAGTTTCTCCTAATATCTATACAACCGTGGAACCACATTCCTTTGCAAAACAATTTGTAATGCCCATTGAGAGATCCCTGCCGTGGTGGTGTTAAATTCCATATTCATGCCAGTCCCAGGCCTGATAAATTTTCATAAATCATCCACGACTACATGAACAATACATAATAAAATTGCCAATGTATCAAACAGTACAATTATTTATATTATTCTTGACCGTGTAACACCCCGTGATTTTTAGTCATAAAAAACTGTGTTAAATTGAATATTTTGAAGAAGAAAAAAATTTGGAATTAATTAATTTTAGGACTCAGAAATGTTAGTTTTTATATATTTAAAATAAGGTTTTAAGTGGAATTTAAATCGGGATTAAAATTTGGAATTTCTATCTTTTCATATTAAAATGTTGAAATCTCGATTGGTTAGGCCGACCGAACCAGTTCGTCCCTGGGGGCGAACCAGTTCGCGCCGACAAAGGTTCCACAGGTGGGTTTTTCCTTCTAGAGTTTGGTTAGGAATCAAATTCTTTTATTTTCCTAATATATAAAGGCAAGGGTTTAGGCTTTTTAAAACACTTTTGACCCTTCTCAAAAAGCAATGGCCGGAAAAAATATTATCTCCTTTCATTTGTAAAACCTAAACCCCATTAAACTCAAGTTTCAACCCAAGTTTTGAATAAACAAATCAAGTTTTCTTAACAATAACCAAGAACTTGTCTTTACAATTTTCATGAGAGGAATGCAATCGTGTTATCAGATTTTTAAGATGACTTCTTTATAGTCGTGAATACTTCTATTGTTCCCCTAAAATGTTATGCATTGCCTTATAATGACATAATTTCCGTAATCCTGACTTTAGATAGAGTATGTCGTATACCGTTACAACTGTCGAATGAATTTCACGATCATTAGTTCAAGACGACGGATCTGAATATCAAGTTTATTCTAAAACAAAAATCTACAAGATTGATTTTGGTAAGAATTGTGTTTAAGTTTTGAATTCGATTTACGATTGTATTAGGATATTTTTCAAAACTGTTTTTAATCAAAAAGAGGCATTTTTCTAAGTCAAAATAAATTTTGGAAGACCTTTAGTGAGCTTTTTAAAATATTATTTTTTTGCTTCTGTAGTTTAAACGACAAGGCAATGTCGTTCAAACGACATTGACATGTCTTTTAAATGACCCCATCTTATGACATCACACGCCGTTTGATAGATCACGCGAAGTGTCGTTCCTTTGTTACTTCAAATGACCGCGTACTGTTTTGTGTTTTTATAAGTCATTTCTTAGGTCGTTACTAACGGCATATAATGTCATTTGAACTAAATTGAAAAGTCGTTCTAACGACATGCACTGCCTTAAGTATTTTACTTTGCTATAAATACATGTTTTGGAAAACATTTTCATTAAGACTTTTGCCAAATGAAAACTGCAAATCTGGAGAATTTCATTCTTCACTTTTAGGGCACAAAACCTTATTTTTAATTCACACAAAGATCCCATATACGCTTGTGAATCGTTTGGAACCCAAAACACTTATTGTCGAAGTTTCTCTTATAAAGAAGATTTTTCTACTACTGGATTGATAGTTCTTGTGGGGGCTATTTGTTGATGATTGCGGTCACTGGGGATACTTGAGTGTATTCACTGTTGGTGATAGGAAGCGGTCTATGTGGATTTTTTGCGGGAGATTCATTGCAGATTTTCTTATGTAATTGTAAGTTACACTGTTAGATAGTGAAATAAAAGGTTTTACTAGAAAGGTTTTTTTTCCTGAATCTTGTTTGTCGCTTGATTTGTGATTGCATCATTGATTTATCCACATAGATATTTTATTAGGGTTTAATAAAATTTGGATTGAAGATTGACTCTAATTAAATAAGTTTAAAATTAGAAATTTGCGAATCAAATAATTACTTGATATCACGCATTCTTAAATTGGTATCAGAGCCGGTTGCTCGAAATTACAGAGTGATTCTTTTTCCGCATAATTTTTGCAATATCAATTTTTTTTAAATCTGATTTTGAAAATGTTTGCAATTTTTTCGGTATATAACTTACATAATCGGATGCCCATCTTTGATGGTACAAATTATGCCCATTGGAAAGCCAACATGAGATCTTGTTTAAAGGCTATCAATGAACGCGTTTGTCTTATTTATTAAAGAGTGTGGAGTCCTTCCACTGTCACCGTTGAAAATATTACCAATCCCAAACATGTATCTGACTGGACTGAGGATAATGTTATAGGTGCAGTACCTATAACACCTGTGGCATTAATGCTATTTATGGAGTCGTCACCCCTGACGAGTTTCGTCATATTATGACTTGCACCACGTCTAAAGAGGCATAGGATATCGTAAAGTTGACACATGAGGGTACCAATGTGGTTAAGGCGTCGAAATTACAAAATTTTACCACCTAGTTTGAGACTATCACCATGTCAGATTTCGAGTGTTTTGAAGATTTTTATTCTAAGTTATCAGACATAGTTAACAAAAGTTTTAATTTGGGTGAGAAAATTGAGGAGACAAGAGTTATTAAAAAAAATGAGGCCACTCCCATCCCATTTTATTCCTAAGGTCATTGTTTTAAATTCTTTGGGGGCATTAGAGACACTTAGGTTAGAAGAATTCATTGGAGACCTTTAAACTTATGAGATCGACATGTTTTCTAAAATCGTTAAGCCTAAGGATATAAGGATTGCACTTAGGGAACAATCTAGAAAAGGTGATGAAGTGTTTAAGAAGAAGAAGAAGAAGAAATAGAGAGTTTGTGAGTCCGAGTCTGAGGAAAAGTTTGATTTTGATGATGTGGCCATATTTTCTAAAAGGTTTAAAAAGTTTCTCAAATTTTCCAAAGAAAATTCTTCCAATAAAAAGATATTTGGGAAAAAATAGTAGAAAAAAGAGGCCAAAAAGAGCAATGAGGAATAGGAAGAGGCGAGATGTTTTGAGAGCAAGGGCAAAGGGCACAAGGCGTTTCAATGTCCCACTCTGCTAAAGATAAAGGGCAAGAAAATTGCTATGCCAACCATTCTTAGCTATAGTGACAATGAGGTGAATGATTCTGGGGATGAATCATCACAAGTTATGTGTGTTACCTTTATGGCTAGTCACGTGAGCACATCTAGTTTGTCCCACGAAGATGACGACACTTGTATACATAAGAGCCCCGGTGATTATTTGAGTGTTTCTAGTGAGTGTGAGAGTGAGATTGAAAGTGAGGGTGAAAGCGATCTCCAAAAAGTGTTTAGAGATTTATACACCAGGCCTTAAAGATGAAGAAGCTAAATAATGAGTTAGGTCTTAAGGTGTTATAGATTTGGAGAGAGAGAGAGAGAGAGATTTTTTTAGGGGATGTGAGGTGTCGGTGAGTCAACTCGAGAAGGTGAAAGTTTCTTTAAGTGACCAGTTGATCATCTTAGGCCAGGAAAAGAGCGAACTTGAATCCCATGTGTCCCAATTCGAGAGAGATCTCGAACGTGCTCACTATAAATGATACATCTAAGAAGGTTGGGAAGATAATCCTTGGTCCCTCTTTGGGTAATGTTGAGAGATTAGGAATAGGTTATGGCGGTTGATCTACTTCCCATGTTGCACACGAGTCAGTTCCTAAGTTTGTGATAGATTCATATGGCTCTCGACCTAACCCACCTTGGCGTCCATTTCTTCGTAAGAGAGCGCATCCTAATCATTTTTAGATAAGTGTTCCTAGACCCATTTTTATTTTTTTCCATTGCAAAAAAAGACGAAACCTTAGGGAATTTTGCTTTATGTTGGGTTGCGTGTCTCATAGGTTCTTACCTCGTTATGATACTACACGAATTCCCCCCCCCCCCCCCCCCCCCCCCCCACACACACACACATGATACTTCACATGCTCCTACACATCAGATGAAATATTTTGAGCACTTTAAATAGAAAGTTGAGTATTTAGTCAAAACATCAAATGATTTTATGGATGTTTTTATAGGATTTCACCACCCTTAGAAAACACCCCCGTACCTAATAATTGAGGTTTAGACTTGTTTGCTAGCATAGGATCATTTTCATGATGATATCTTATGCATAATGTTAGTGTGTACCCCTCTTGAATTTTTTTTCCCTTTTGATATATTTTTCGAAAAGCCCAAAAAGATATTTGTTTTATAAAAATTTTGGAAAAATACAAAAATATTTTTGTATTTCATTTTTTCATCATTTATGGATGGACATTTATAATGACCAAGTCACAACATCAATCCATATCCATGTGATTATTTGATAGTGTTTTGAGACAATACATCATTTCATCCATGTTCTTTATAATGTCTGGAGTCATTAAGATGAGATTTGAGATTAGTTTCTACATGTTTGACTCATGATTTCCTTTAATGCACACTTGCACGAATTTATTTAATTATTGTGATTGTCTATCACATGTTGATCGAAGTGTTTTTATCTCAATCCTTTCTTTAAAAAAAGCCATATGCGATAAAACTTAATAATGAAAGTAGTACATGTAAGAACCGTTGCCCGTGAGGAATTTGTTTCATATGAAAAAATGTTAAGTATACATGGGAAAGGGCTACGAAGGGAGAAAATAACCTTTTCATGAAAGCCACCGTTTGAAAAGAGCAAAAAAAGTGTGGCATTGTAAAAAGTACCCAATGCTAAACTAGTTTAGTGTTATATGATCATTCAAACGAAAATAATTGAATCGAACGACGGAGTTTGGTTGGAAATATATCAACGGGTTTGCACGTCCTAACAAAGTCTTGAAAAAGCATTACATAGTGTTAGACATTATTGATGTAGAAATTATTTTAGACTTTGATTTGTTGATTAGAATGAGTCAATGTCATTTTAATTCAACAATTTTTACACCTAAGGATAATTTTGAGTTCATTCGTTAGGATTATCCAAATTCATCGTGCACATATGTTATGAATAGTTGAGTTGATTTTAATATCGAATATGTTCACACCCATTCATTACGTTTCTATGATTTGGTTATCTTAGTGTAAATTCATGGTGTATGTTGTTTTTGTAAAATCTTTGCTTGAAAATTTTTGAAAAATCAAATAGAGATTGTGAATGCCTTTGAGAATATCCTTGCATGAGCGTACTTGATTTTTATTTTCTACGCTTGTCATGACACTCCATATTTATTTATTTTTATTCTTTTCCTTATCTTGTTCGAACAAATAAAAAGGGGGAGAACGAATTATGAATTATGAGGGAGTGAGAGTTTGAATTATGGGGGAGATTTGAGATTTTACTTGATGTGATTTATGCTTATCGCATTTTAAACTTGATAAGTCACGACGTTATTTATTTTTTTATTGTGTGTTCGACTTTGAGTATCATTAGGAAAGCACACGAAAAGAGGCACAAGGAAAACAAATATTTGATTTGAAGAAATTTAATGTTGAAGATTTTTGAAGACTTGCATTTTTATTATCTTTCCACTTTATGGTTCATGGGATGGTATTAGATTTATATATCTATTTCATTGATAATTTAAATTGTTTTTATTTTATACCAACATAGACCTAGGGGGAGATTTGTAAGGGCATAATTTTCGTAGTCCAGACTTTATATAGAATATGTTGTATACCGTTACAACTGTCGAAGGAAGTTCATGATCATTAGTTCAAGACGACGGATTCGAATATCAAATTTCTTCAACAACGGACATCTACACGATTGATTTTCGTAAGAATTGTGTTTGAGTTTCGAATTCGGTTTACGATTGTATGGGGATATTTTTTCAAAACTGTTTTAAAAAAATGATGCATTTTTCTAAGTCAAAATAATTTTTGGAAGACTTGCAGACTAGCTTTTTAAAATAATAATTTTTCGTGTCTATCGTTCAAACGACAAGGCAATGTCATTGAAACGACCCCATCTAACGACATCACATGTCATTTGATAGGTCGCGTGAAGGGTCGTTCCTTTATTGCTTTAAACGACCACGTATTGTTTTGTGTTTTTATAGTTCGGTTCTTAGATCATTATTAACGACTTATAATGTCGTTTGAATGACATTGAGAAGTCGTTATAACGACATGAACGGCCTCAAGTATTTTACTTTGCTATAAATACCTATTTTGAAATACTTTTGCATTAAGATTTTTGCCAAAGAAAAACTGCAAATCTCTAGAGTTTTAGTCTTCACTTTTAGAGCACAAAACCTTGTTTTTTATTCACACAAAAGATCCCATATACGTTTGTGAATCTTTTGGAACCCAAGACACATCTTGTCGAAGTTTTTCTTGTAGAAAAGATTTCTCTAATGCTGGATTAATAGTTCTTGTCGGGCTATTTGTTGACGACTAAGATCATTAGGGATACTCGAGGGTATTCACTGCTAGTTCTAGGCTACGATCTATGTGAATTTTCTGTAGGAGATTCATTGCAAATTTTTAATGTAATTGTAAGTTGTGATTTACGTTAGATAGTGAAATAAAAGGTTTTACTCGAAAGGTTTGTTTTTCCTGAATCTTGTTTGTCACTTTATTTATGATTGCATGATTGATTTATCCACATAGATATTTGATTAGGGTTTAATAAAATTTGGATTGAAGATTGACTCTAATTAAATAAGTTTAAAATTGGAAATTTGCGAATTAAATAATTAATTGATATCACGCATTCTCATGCCTAAACTTTAATAAATGGTGTTTTTCTTTAAATAAATTAGGAAGACTACTTAATGAAAGTGAAAGTAATTACGGGGCTATTTTTATTCAAATCTAAAAATATAATTAAAACTTGAAATAATTGAATGCTAATATTAGAGATTTGGATTTCGATAGAATTGTGGGGACGTTTCGTATGTCAAAACTAAAAATATGAAATTGTTATAATGTTTAAACTCGTATAAATACGATATTGATGTTTAGCTTGTAGAATGGATTTATTAGAGTGTAATATTGTGATTATGTATGTTAAAATGGAATCAGGTGTTAATCAAAAAATATCACTTGTATGGAAACTATAAGATTTAATAACTTGTGTGACTTTTGGTGGAACTGATTTAATTGTATAATCAAATGAACGTAAAATTTGATGAGGTCGGAATCGGAGAATTAATTGGAAGAATTATAACTATAAATTGAAAATATACTTTATATTTATGTGGTTTGTGTTAATATTTTAAACATCGCGGGGATGTTGGGATCTTTTAGGTTAGTTATGCTTTTACCTTTTTTTTATAGCTTTCTTGCTAAGAATAAGACTATTAGGAAGACTTTACGGTGGTTTGCATTTTATAGGTATGGGACTAGTGAGTGTAGGTTCGTACGGTTGGGTATTTCCTGGGTGGGTTTAGGTAGGTACACCGTTCTGTTATTTTGTTAGCCTAGGTGCAAGACTAAATGATAATTGTTGGTAGGTATTCTTCTTAATTGATAGGTTAGAAAATAATTTTGGTTTTAGTGGTCTCTAGGTATGGGACTAGGGATGTGACAACCCGAATATAATTATGATTAATTATAATTAAATCATGATTAGATTATGTAATATGAATAATATGTTATTATTATATATAATGTTAAGTCATTATGTTTAGTCTAATCCTACCTTCATAAAGCATGAAATATCGAATTAGTTACAAATATGAAATTTTGAAGTTTTCGGTAGGAATGTTCATGTTTAAGACTAGTTTTGACCTTTATGACATAACAATTGACTTGAGGTGAAAACTAGATAGTTGTAGAAAGGTGAGTTATGGTTGTAACACAACAAACGGTGTGTGAAACAAAGGTCTGAGTAAGAACTTATACCGAAATTACTAACCAATATGTGTCCTTTATACCCAATATGTGTCTTAAACTGATTGGTTGGAGGTGGAGGTTGGTTTGGCCGAATTAAACCCTTGATATATCCTCCTTTCTTTAGCAAACTTAGTTTGGTAAAGTTTTAGGTTGAGGAAAAATAATTGTGAAGGTTAGGAATAAGAAAGTGAGGAGGAAAATTCAGAAAAATTAATAGAAAATTACGTAAAAGCCCCTAAGGTAATTCCAGCCATGAATCTTGTTATTTTTCTTGTATTTACGATTTATCTGACATAAATCCATGATTTTTTTATTGAACTTTCATGCTTGGGTGCATATGTATGGATATATGCAAGTTTAAACAAAGTTGAATGTGTAAACCCTTAAATTGCTTCGTTTAGTAACCTTGTTTATTCAAACTAAAATATCTTTTTGTATGATTATTGGAATTGATTAATTCTAGTTGGAGATTAACATAGACCCATATATTCATAATATATCTGAAAATTATGTAAAATAGAAAGAAATGAATCTTGGGTGACGGTTTGAAATTCGGGTATGAAATCTGCCCCAAAAGAGTAAATATGCATACCATATGTTTGATGTTTTGCTTGACATAGGAATTGAACTCTGAAAGTTATGAAATTTTAATCTTGAACTATTGAATACGTTTTCTAAAATTGGGTGAAATATCATAGAAAGTTATGATGTACAAAAATTATGAAAATTCTTGGAAGATGACTGAGTGATAGAGGAGCCTATAGGGAGGATTTGCAATGTAGTAAAGAAATGGGCATATCTTGCTCTAGGAAACTTGGAATGATGTGTTGTCTTTTGTGTTGGAAACCTAATATGATAAGGATTGGATTACCAAGAATAATTAAAGTAGGTTGATATCTCTTTATTTGTATTCTACTTTGGATATGGATTTGGAATGTCGCTGCGGTCAAACTTCGAGTATCAAAATTCCTGGAATTACCTACAAAACTTGTTAAAAATTTAGTATCATGGCAAATTCGGGTATCAATCCAATTTCTAGCGTTAAAACTATTATCGTGAAAACTTGCAATTCCAATTTTTTTTAAATCTTTTTGTGTTTTTAAAAATTTTACTTGTTTTTTTTTTATTTTTATATTTTAAAAACAAATTTTCAAGGGAGGAAACGAAAATTTATGCAACTAAAATGACCATGAAAATTTAGAAAGTAATCTAGTTTAGAATTTATGAGAAGAACCAAGAGGTGGGATTACACTGCGTAGTTAAATTAATTTAAAATCCTAATCATTCAATTGAATAGTTCGAAATAATATTGAATTTAAAATTTAACTCTCGTTACAATCCTAAATTCAATTTTATCTTTTTCAGCAATTAAATCGGGAATAGTCACAACATAAAAAAATAGGATTCACACTCATTTCAACAAAATATCCGCTAAGAATAATTTATTAAAATTTGTACGAATCTTTGAATTGCAAACACAAAATTAATATTTAAATTTAAGAATAATACTTATCTCTAAGTGAAATTCAAAAATCAAATATTAATTTTTACCATTAACTTATTAACTCTAGTTACATAAATTAACGTGTGAGTTTTTCCAATTTAATTTGCCTAGAACGCATCAATGAACCATTATTCAAATAAAAAAAATTCAATATACGCGTTTCATCCCACCCCTTGAATGGGATGTTTAGCGAGGCATGATTAAAAATTCAGCACAAGCACAATTAACAAACAGAAACTAAGGAGAAAGAGAAAGAAATACGATACGCAATAATTTCTTGTGTCAACTGTGTGCATAAACACGCATCCCAAACTTGTCACAAAATCTAACTGGATTACAAAACTGAAAATAAAAAATAAACCTACAAATTTTTCTAGACCTAAAACTATATTTTTCTTCTTTTTTCTGACTATTTTTCTACCCTCTTTTTTTTCTATCTCTCCGTTCTCTCTCTATATCTGTCTTTTTTTTTTTTTGATGAGAGAGTGGAGAGATGGGGATGATGATGATGAATAGTAGGTAGGGGGTAATTTGGTGTGGTGAGGGTGTATAGGAAGTAGGAGGGTGCGGGTGAGGGTGAGGGTGTGTTTGGGAGTAGGGTGTGTGTATATGTGTTTAATTTGTGACCCTAAATAAATAATACTAACTATTAAAAATAAAACTATTAAAAATAAAAATCTAAAAATTACATTCCTATTCTAATAAAATAAAATAAAATTAAAACTCAATTAAAAATGAAAATAAAAAATGAAAATCTATTAAAACTAGAACTAAAATCCTAAAATGTAAAATCTAATAAAATTAAAAATAAGTGAATTCCTAAAAAAACTAATCCTAACAAAATAAGACTAAAAACTAAAAACTAATAAAAATCAAAATCAAAATAAGACAAAAGAAATAAAAAAATAGAAAATAAATCCTAAAAATTCTAAATAATTCTAAAATAGATCCTAAAAATAAAACAACTCAAACTAAAATTCTAAGAAAATCTAAAAAGGTACAAACTCAACACACACGGCTCGGGTGCTGGACTGGGCTAAGTCTAGGCTTAGATTTGGTTCGGGCAAGGTTCGGGACATCGAGAATCTTCTCGACACACTCAAATATGGACTTCTCACTTCACGATCTCTTTGAACTTCTGCGTCGCAATTGACTGGATTTAGCATCATTTAACAGTGTGACTGTGTATTGGCCTGAAAAATAATAAAATACGACATAAGTCCATTTTTAATTAAAATTAGTGACTAAAATGTATTTATTCGAAGTATAAAATAGACACTTTTGGGTGCTTATCACACCACCCCCAAACAGAACATTGCTAGTCCTCGAGCAAAATTTAGAGAGAAAACAGAGATAAGTAACCAAAAGTGTGCCACTTTCGCAGGCACTGTCGATTGCACTTAGCATGTGAAACAAGCCGTTAAACTTATAGGTTGCCCTACAGGACGAGTGTTGTCTCATGAGGGTTTGCAGTGAATGTACCCACAAAATTCGAAAACTTTTTGAAATGCATTATCTGAGTAGATGATGAAACGCTATACAACCCAACTTTAAAAGGACATCAAGGAACACCGTATTCAACTATCAAAATAAGATATGAAATTACTTAATACCAAAAGCGTAATCCTTCCTAAAACTCAGTATGTGTAGTGTGAAGTAATCTTAAGTATCATTAGAGTAATTCTAAGATCGCCTTTATAGAATCAACGCTTTGACTTCAATTCTTACTGGAAATATCTCTCTAAATTGAACTCTCTAAGAATTGGGTAAGTGTATCTCTCTAGTGTGTGAGGATGTGAGTAAATGTAAACAAGTTCAAACGTCTCACACATTTTATAAAAAGGGTGGATACATGAAAAAAATTGATCTCATGAAGGAATATTAACCACTATGTTGAGAATGTCGAATTATTCACCATATAATCTTTTCGTTTGTCCGAACACTTTACCAAAGGTGAAAATGGGGTTTATGTAAGGTATGTGGGGATAATGAATTAAGAAGATGAATGATGGGGTGTTTTGAGAAGAGTGAAACACACTTTGACTAACTATTGTCTTCATTATTTGAACTTATGATCGCATCTTTCTTTTTCTTTTTTTCTATTATTATTTTTTTTTTGCGATACATTTTTCTTTTCATAGCACAAATGAAGACAATTTACATGGAAAATTTCAATCACTCTTTTTCTCAAAAATAATGGCAATGATGGATGGTATTTGGGACATACGGATAAGGGTAATATGGAAAAAGGTAATGGGTGAATGATAATGTGATAGGGAACATGGTACGTGTATGGAAAAATCGGTTTAGTGCTCGGGACACACTACAAGACACATGTTTCTTACAACACGAAAGTAATGTCATTCTCAGTGATTAAGCCAAATTTGAAAAAATAATGAGATCATTCAACGACTAAATGTAGTACCCAAAGAAAGTTAAGTCAACTTGTGACTCGGAGATACGTAAAAACCCTCAAAAAGATAAAAAGCTCAAGTCTCACGGGTTTAAGTCTCTACTAGTGATCTTTTAAGGCTTTCTTAAGAATAAATTTACTCTTCAACTTTTGATTGTAAACGTAATAGTGCAAAATTGCCGAGTTTAGGAATTCATAGTGCAAGTACGCTTTAAGAGGTATTAATTAATTTAAGTTTAAAAGCATTAGTTTTTGGGTTTGAACACGGGTATTCCGAGATTCCTAAAAGTGGGATGATAGACAATTCAAGTCATAAAAGTTTATTTTTAAATGCACAAAAAATTTAAAATCACTTGTTTCTGAAAATTTTCAAAGAGGTACAATTTTGATAAATTTCCCACCCCCAAACAAAAAGGAACATCGTCCTCGATGTTTAAAACCATATATAAAAATGAAAAGCACAAGGGAGGAAAGATAGTACCATAATGAACCACTAGTGAAATAGACTGCACTCTGGAGCATAGATGAAACCTGAAGAACAGATGTGATACAAAAAAGATGTACAAGTCTATAAAGCATGTGAAAAGAATTGGGTGGTGTGAAGCACCAACCCCAAACAGGATAAGACTCATACTCAGAAACAATGAACGACGGGTTGCCTCCCGGTAGCGCTAAGTTTATCGTCTTCAGCCAGACCGAACCAATCTCACCCTAAGGATAGGAACTATGAAAAGCACAGGGCGGCAGAAAAATGGGTGTGAAGTAGCACCCCCAAACAAGACTGAACAGTCAGTCCTCATAAATGGGGTCAACAAGGTCAATTTCTTCAATGTGAGAGGGTCCGAGCTCTAAGAAAGGCTTCAATAGTTGACCGTTGACTTGAAAGAGGCTACCATCTTTAGAATTTTGAACTGTGATGGCACCATAAGGAGTAACAGATTCAACAATAAAGGGTCCAGACCAATGGGTTTTTAACTTCCCGGGGAAGAGATGAAGACGGGAGTTATATAACAACACTTTCTGACCAGGGTGGAATTCTTTTCGGAGGATCCTTTGATCATGGATCCACTTCATTTTGTCCTTGTACTTCTTGGACGAATCATAGGCGTCATTCCGTATCTCCTCTAATTCATTAAGTTGGAGCTTTCGATGAATGACAGCCTCATCGATATCAAAATTAATGGCTTTGACAGCCCAATAACCATGATGTTCAAGCTCGACAGGTAAGTTGCATGGTTTACCAAAGACCAAGTGATAAGAAGACATGTCAATCGGAGTCTTAAAATCTGTACGGTATGCCCACAAAGCATCATTCAAGCGTAAGGACCAGTCTTTCTTATTAGGATTAACTATTTTTTCTAAGATTTGCTTGAGTTCTCGGTTGGAAACTTCAACTTGACCACTAGTCTGAGGGTGGTAAGAGAGACCAACTATGTGGGTAACACCATACTTTTTCACTATATGTTCAAAGACGTGATTACAAAAATATTTACCCCCATCACTAATAATAGTTTTGGGAGTTCCAAAACGTGTGAAGACATACTCCTTAAGAAATGTGACCACAATGCGATGGTCATTGGTGCGGCAAGCTATGGCTTCAATCCATTTGGAAACATAATCAAATGTAACTAGTATATATTGGAAGCCATGAGATGAGGGGAAAAGGACCCATGAAATCAATGCCCCATATATCAAAGATTTCAACGATGAGAATGGGTGTGAGGGGCATCATGTGCCGACGAGCGATAAGCCCAGATTGTTGGCATTTGGCACAAGCCTAGTAGTAGTGGTGGGCATCACAAAAAAGAGTGGTCCAGTAGAAACCACTTCGCAAAATTTTGGTGGCGGTTTTCTTGGAGCTAAAATGGCCACCACAGGCACCATCGTGACAAAACGAGAGTATACTTGACTGTTCATGGTCAGGAACACAACGAAGAATGACTTGATCAGAGCAATACTTAAAAAGGAAGGGATCATCCTAAGAGTAAAATTTCACTTAGGCCATGAAATTAGAACGCTCTTATTTCGACCAATGATTGGGCAGTTGGTCGATAACAAGGAAATTAACAATATCAGCATACTAAGGAGAAGTGGAGAGAGCAAAAATTTGGTCAGCAGGAAATGTTTCAGAAATAGGGACAGGATCAGATGTAGACGTAACAGTGAGGCGAGAGAGATGGTCTGCAACCAAATTTTTGCACCCTTTCTTATTGCGAATTTTGAGGTCAAACTCTTAAAGCAAGAGAATCCACCGTATCAAATGTGGCTTAGAATCCTTCTTCTAAAGAAGGTGCCTCAAAGCGGTGTGGTCAGTGTAAACGATGATAGGTGAACCGATGAAATAAGATCGAAACTTATCGAGTGCGAATACGACAGCTAGCAACTCCTTTTCGATGGTCGTGTAATGAAGTTGAGCGTCATGGAGGGTTCTGCTAGCATAATAAATGGCGTGCTGGCGCTTGTCAACCCGCTGACCAAGTACAGCACCTAGAGAAAAATCAGATGCGTCACACATGAGCTCAAAGGGTAAAGACCAATTAGGAAGTTGAATGATAGGAGCAGAAGTGAGGAAATTATGTCAACTTTTGCTTTATCTACTTCAATACTGTCGCGAGAGACTACATGACCTAAAATAATACCTTTTTTACCATGAAATGACATTTTTCCCAATTGAGGACCAATTTCTTTTCTTGAAAATGTGTGAGGACCATAGTGAGGTGAGAAAGGCATTACTCGAAGGAAGAACCAAAAACAGAAAAATCATCCATAAAGATTTTGAGAAAACGTTCTACCATGTCGCTAAAAATGATAATCATACATCGTTAAAAAGTTGCAGGTGCATTGCAAAGGCCAAAGGGCATGCGAGAGTAGGAAAAAATGCCAAAGGGACAGGTGAAGGTAGTTTTCTCTTGATCTTCAGGGGAAATTGAAATTTGGTTGTATCCCGAATAGCCGTCAAGGAAGCAGTAATACGCATGACCAGCTAAACGTTCGAGCATATGGTCGATATAGGGAAGAGAAAAATGGTCCTTACCAGTGACAGCATTTAGCTTTTAATAGTTAATGCAAATACGCCAGCCCGTTTGCATACGAGTGGGAACAAGATCATTGTCACTATTTTTAGGACGGTGACACCAGACTTTTTCGGTACCACATGAATGGGTCTGACCCACTGATTATCTGAGATAGGTTAGATAATACCAGCATCGAGCAATTTTAAAATTTCAGCGCGCACGACTTCTTTCATAGCAGGGTTGAGTTGACGTTGGGCTTCACGAGAAGTCTTGGCGTGCTCCTCTAAATGAATGTGATGACTAAAAACATTGGGGTTCACACCGTGAATGTCTACAATGGTCCATCCTATAGCAGTGCTATGCTGAGTAAGGGTGTGGACTAATTGCTCTTCTTGTGCAGGGGTCAAGTCGGAAGTAATGATGACAGGGTGATGGTTGTTGGGGCCTAAGAAAGTATATTTCAACTCAAGAGGTAAGGGCTTAAGCTCCAAACTAGTAGGTGGTACAGGAGTGACATCAGACTCAAATGTAGAAACAGAGTCTGGAGAGTTCACGATGCATAAAGTGGAGGAATCGGATGTGGCAGGGAGATCAGAAGGTGGACCAGGGTGATCTATAGAGTGAATAGTATCAACATAGAGGGGCTCGAAGGGAGGATACCATGAGGAAGTGTCCATCAGTGGAGTGGAATCTAGCAGGGCATTGAATTCAGAGATGGAGGAATCAATGTCAAAGTCGTATCCAAAATGATCCAAACATTGTTGGAGAGGATCAGCAGGTTAAGTTTGGTCCAAAATTTCATTAACTAAGGAGTCAATCACACACACCTCATCAATAGAATCGATATCAGCCGGTTTTTTCATAAGGTGGAATATATTGACTTCTACAGTCATGTTGCCAAAAGAGAGATTCATGGACCCATTAGGATAATTGATGATGGCATTGGCAGTGTCCAAAAAGGGGCGACCCAATATGATAGGAGTATTGGTTGGGTCGAGCGCATGAGTGTCTAAAATGATAAAATCCACAGGATAGTAAAAGTCTGAAACTTTCACCAAAACGTCTTCAATGATACATTTAGGTACTTTCAAGGAACGGTCAGCAAGTTGAAGAGTAACTCGTGTAGGTTTCATGTTTTGTAAACCTAACTCAAGGTAGAGGGAGTAAGGTAACAAATTAACACTATCCCCGAGATCAAGTAAAGCACTAGTAGTGAACTTATCGCCTAACGTGCAAGAGACAGTTGGATGACTAGGGTCTTTATACTTCACAACACCATTATTATAGAGAAGGGACGCAGCTTACTCAGTGAGGAAAGCATCACGCGGAACATTGGTCCTAAGCTTAATAGTGCACAAGTCCTTCAAAAATTTTGCATAGGAGGGGACTTGTTGAATCGCAGTGAGGAAAGGAATGTTAATGTGAACAGTCTAAAAGACTTTCTTGATCTCATAAAATTATTGGGCTTTCTTAGTGGCATCCAAACGATGAAGGAAGGGTGCCTTGGGGACATAAACAGAGGTGGTCTCAGTGGGAGCTGGAGATTTAGATGGTGGGGTAACCTTAGGGATGGGTGCTAAAGGTGGGATGGTCGGGTGGGGGGTATCAGTGGGAGCATGAACACCATTATCAACTTGTTTTCCCGAGCGAAGAGTAGACACCGCTTTCAAATCTGCTTGGTAATTGGGTAGATTAGAAGTGGAACCAACCTTGTAGGCCGAGTCTTTGCTATTCCCCTTAGGGTTAGAAATGGGTTGATAAGGAAAACGACCTTTCTCTCGCTCAGACTCGAATTAGTTGAAATGTTGCTCAAGGCGTTGGAGGGCTTCAGTCTGAATGGTCATAAACTGAGTGAGGAGATTCTCGAGAGAAGATGTGGAGGAATTGGGTGGAGGGGCATAAGATGGTTGGGGAACTAACTCGCGCTGAGAATTGAGCGGTTATGAATACTCAAATGAAGGAGGGGGAACAGGAACAAGCTGATTATTTTTATTTGAATGTCCATCGTGGGGGAAAAAGGAAGATGGAAAGTGCGATTGATGGTAAGGAGCAGACTGATGCGGAACAGGAGGGCGAGGTTGCCTTTGTGCGTTGTATGGAAACCCAGGGGGCCACCAACATGTTGTGGTTAGGAAGGAGCGGAGTTGTGGTCGTACTTATAAGAGAAATAGGGGTGATTCCTATTATTAGTATTGTAAGTAAACGACGGGGGAATGGGTTTCCTAGTGGTATCAAAGGCATAGGCTTGGGCCATGGTTGGTTTGGGATCATCTTGTACGAGGAGGCACAAATGAGCTAAATGATCTTGACTTAAGCAGACACTGCAAGAGGAAGGACTATAATCGTTGATAGTCATTGCTTGTTTAGAAAGTGTAACATTTTGTTGCATAGTATAACTGAGAACGTCAACATTTTTAGTCAATGAGTGTAAGCTGTGGAGCAAAGTTTTAAAATCATGATCATTTTTTACCTCAGAAGTGTTCCCTACACGTGGAGGGTCGGATCTCGAAAATGAATTGGTGCCCTCCCAATCTTGGGAGTCATCACCTAATTCAAGGAGAAAATTATAGGCGGCAGTGGGAGTCAAATGCATGAACTTCCCTTTATGCATGGATTCAATCATGGTGCGAGAAGAAGGGATAAGACCATTGTAAAAACTATGGACTAAGCGACTTTTCTAGAGACCGTGATGTGGGCAACTATTAATATAGTCTTGAAAATGGCCCCATGATTCACAAAACTGTTCAGTAGGCTTTTGTCTAAAATCCTGAATTGCTTGGCGCTTTTCAGTTGTTTTGCTCATGGGATAGAATTTAGACATGAACTTCTTGACAAGTTGTTCCCAAGTTTGAATAGAATTCGAGGGCAAGGAATGGACCCACATGGATAAATTATCGTGAAGAGAAAAGGGAAACAACCGAAGACGAACATTCTCTTCGTCTAAGTTTTTATTTTTAAAAGTAGCGCACACGGTGAGAAATTTCCGCAAGTGAGTATAAGGAGACTCGCGTTAAAGGCATAGAAATAGTTTCGAGGAGAATTTCAAATTTCACGGTCGGAGTGGGCGGAAGGACGATACATGAAGATGGAGTGGCCATAATCGGGGCAAAGTAGTCCCTTAAAGCGCGTTCGTCGGCCATGACAGGTGGGGTAACAGAACCAGATTAAGTGGGAGAACTAGGCGTCTTCGAAGAAGTACACAGATCATAAAAATGAGGAGGAAAGGAAACGATAGGAACACGATCACCTAAGAGGGAATTTAGAGACGGAGCACTAGGGGAACGTGTTAATCGATGATCAATGCGTTGCCAATGTGGCATAAAAGTAAGGAAAAAATATTTTTGGGATTTTTGGTTGTTTGAAAAAAGAAGAAAATCTTTTTGGATTTTTTTGGAAAATAAGGAAGGAAAAAGAGAAAATATATTTGGAGCTTTTTGTTAGAAAAAATGAGGCGAAAAAAAGAAGAAAAAAAGAAAATTTTTTGTAGTTTTGGTTTTTGTAAAAAAAATGCAGAAAAAATGGGAAAAAGTGGCGATGGACTAACGGTGGAAAAACTAGCAGTTGGAGCAAAAATTGGACTACCTAAAGGAACAACTTAGACACGTACACAAATGGAACAAGTCTGAAAGAGCACATAGCCAAATTATTATCTTCAAGTTAAGTGATTGGGTAGTCAATTTTAATTAGTCTGCGGGCGAGAAAATCACGGAATCTCAGGCCTCGCCGATAAAAGTGTGCTCCTACTTTCTTCCCGAGAGACAAGAGGCTTACTAGTTAAGGCTCACCACACTAGCTACTACAACACACAACTATCCGGTACCACACTGGGGAAAGTACAAACCCGTTTTACTGGGCGGCCTAACTTAAAACCCAGTTTCCCTAGACAAAAGTCTTAAGATAGTTGAATGAAGATTTGCAGGGGTGGAAAGGACTCACTAGAGTATCCTACGAGGGTCTCATTCCGAAAGGGTCCTAATGAACACCGTTCCTACTTGGCTTGCTAGTTGATTGATTTTAATTTAAGTGAGAGCACGGGTAACAAGCAAATGGAGATGTAATTGAGTGGGTGATGAAATCCCAACTCGTTGCAATGACCGAGTATAGGTCTTAGGTAAATTTATTCATCAAACCATCCAATTTAAGTGCGATACGGAAATAAAAATCATATAGGATCAAGTAGCACACAAAAATGGACTCGCTTGCAGGAGATTCGCGAGTGATAAAGAGTTTACCTCCCACGTTTTTTACACGTGTGGGGTGAAAATCGAGTTGAGTTGACCGGGGGGAAGTACGCCTACTTCAGTCGTCCCCGGGAGTCCTACCAACCCAAAGTAGAGAGGTTTCTAAATCCTCGCCTTTGGACGCCCTCTCTCTACCTTGTCCGGTTTCCCTTTTCGCTTTCTTTTTGTTTTTGGAATAAATATTACAAAAATAAATCGGTGTCAAAAAGCACCCAAATTAATTACAAGGCCTCAATAATCCTAAACAACCAATCTAAGGAGAGAGAGGAAGGAATAACTACTAAAAAAATAAAAAAAATAAAAATAAAATTACAAATCTTCACAGGGTTCAATCTTCAAGAAATCGGCAATGGTGCCATTTGATATCTCTTTATTTGTATTCTTCTTAGGATATGGATTTGGAATGTCGCTGCGGTCAAACTTCGAGATCAAAATTCTTGGAATTACCTACAAAACTTGTTAAAAATTGAGTATCGTGGCAAATTTGGGTATCAATCCAATTTCTAGCGTTGAAACTGTTATCGTGAAAACTTGCAATTCCAATTTTTTTTAAAATCTTTTTGTGTTTTTAAAATTTTTACTTGTTTTTTTTTATTTTTATATTTTAAAAACAATTTTTCAAGGGAGGAAATGAAAATTTATGCAACTAAAATGACTATGAAAATTTAGAAAGTAATCTAGTTTAGAATTTATGAGAAGAAACAAGAGGTGGGATTACACTGCGTAGTCAAATTAATTAAAAATCCTAATCATTCAATTGAATAGTTCGAAATAATATTGAATTTAAAATTTAACTCTCGTTACAATCCTAAATTCAATTTTATCTTTTTCAGCAATTAAATCGGGAATAGTCACAACATAAAAAAAATAGGATTCACACTCATTTCAACAAAATTTTCGTTGAGATCAATTTATTAAAATTCGTACGAATCTTTGAATTGCAAACACAGGATTAATATTTAAATTTAAGAATAACACTTATCTCTAAGTGAAATTCAAAAATCAAATATTAATTTTTACCATTAATTTATTAACTCTAGTTACATAAATTAACGTGTGAGTTTTTCCAATTTAATTAGCCTAGAACACATCAACGAACCATTATTCAAATAAAAAAATTCAACATACGCATTTCATCCAACCCCTTGAATGGGGTGTTTATCCAGATATGATTAAAAATTCAGCACAAGCACAATTAACAAACAGAAACTAAGGAGAAAGAGAAAGAAATACGATACGCAATAATTTCTTGTGTCAACTGTGTGCATGAACATGCGTCCCAAACTCATCACAAAATCTGATTGGATTATAAAACTGAAAATAAAAAATAAACCTACAAATTTTTCTAGACCTACAACTATATTTTTCTTCTTTTTTCTCACTATTTTTCTACCCTTTTTTTTTCAATCTCTCTGTTCTCTCTCTGTATCTGTCTTCTTCTTTTTTCTGATGAGAGAGTGGAGAGATGGGGACGATGATGAATAGTGGGTAGGGGTATTTTGGTGTGGTGAGGGTGTATAGGAAGTAGGGGTGAGAGTGAGGGTGAGGGTGAGGGTGAATAGTGGTGTAAGGGTGTGTTTGGGAGTAGGGTGTGTGTACGTGTATTTAATTTGTGACCCTAAATAAATAATACTACCTAATAAAAATAAAACTATTAAAACTAAAAATCTAAAAATTAAATTCGTATTCTAAAAAAATAAAATAAAAACTCAATTAAAAATGAAACTAAAAAAATGAAAATCTATTAAAACTACAACTAAAATCCTAAAATGTAAAATCTAATAAAATTAAAAATAAGTGAATTCCTAAAAAAATAATACTAATAAAATAATACTAAAAACTAATAAAAATCAAAATCAAAATAAGATAAAAGAAATAAAATAAATAGAAAATAAATCCTAAAAATTCTAACTAATTCTAAAATAGATCCTAAAAATAAAACAACTCAAACTAAAATGCTAAGAAAATCTAAAAAGGTACAAACTCAACACACACGGTTCGGGTGATGGTATGGGCTCGATCTAAGCTTAGATTTGGTTTGAGACAAGGTTCGGGACATCGAGACTCTTCTCGACACGCTCAAATATGGACTTCTCACTTTACGGTCTCTTTGGATTTCTTCGATACATGCTTTTAATCGCTTTTGCGTCGCAATTGACTGGATTTAGAATCATTTAACACTGCGACTGCATATTGGCCTGAAAAATAATAAAATACGACATAAGTCCATTTTTAATTAAAATGAGTGACTAAAATGTATGTATTCGGGGTATAAAATAGACACTTTTGGGTGCTTATCATAGGTTTGGGTTATAATTTGAATATGTTAGATATCATAACCTGAGTCTAGATGGGACTTTATTTATGATGAATGATTTGAATAGAATCATATGATGCTTATGAATTGAGTTATGTTGAAGTTATTCTTTGAATTGTTAATATTCTTAGATGATACTAATATTGTAAGAATGATAGTAAGAGAAGAAGAACCGACTGAACAAGAGCCAGATAAAGGAAAACAGAAAGCTTGTTAAATTTCCAAGGTGAGTGTACTTCTGATTGTTTCACATATAGATATGAAAATGATAGGATGGTTATGAATATAGCTCTAAAAGGAGGATTTTTTGGATATTAAATTATCCAGGATTGGTTTAAATACTTCGGTATTCAGTATTTTTTTGGATATTCATATATCCAGGATTTGTTTGGGTCTTATGATCCAGGATTGGAATTGGACAAAAATCCAATGATTTATTGGAACTTATGTTCCAGGATTTGTTATTGCCAATGGGCAGGATTGTTTGGATTTTATATCCACATATTTGATATAGAACTGTTAATTCATTACAGGGAAGGAGTACCTCACTAAGATTAATGCTTATGGTTTATATTTTAACATTTTCAGGTTTGTATGCTGCCAGTTAGGATACCGTATGATTGGTGATTTTGAGAGTTGCACCGTTAGAAAGAGCTGGGGTTTAAATATGGGGATTTTGTTATTGTAACAAGGAGGATTTTACTACACTCACACATGGTATATATTGAGTTAGAGTGAATGGATTTGATGATTGTAAAATTTAATCGTCGTTAATCACAGTATTGTATAATCTCTAATTATGACTCTGATGTTGACTTTGTTATGGCACAAGAAAAATATTATGTTCATTATGTACATTATGCATGAAAATATTAATAAATGAATTACTTTTCAAATGGACGATCATGATTTAATTGTTATGAAAATAAATTATTAGAAGGGATTTGGGTTCGGAGTATGGCAATTAGTGGTATCAGAGCGTCTAGGTTATTAATTCTAGACGTGTGTGACGATTAGATGGTAGTCATTGAGTAGATTTGATATTTATGAATATTTTTTTGTACTAACCAATATTTTAGTACTATAAAGTGTTTATATTGGTTGTTAGAACTTTGTTGTATTACAGATAATTCTAGATAGAACCTGGGAATGGACAACATAGAGAATAGGGAGTAGCTTCTCGTACAGATAATACTGAAGTAGAGCAGAGTGTTGTTGGAAGGGCTAGAGATCATGGAGCAACCTATAGAGATGCAAATAATGGCACAAGCAATAATGAGGATGGCATAACAACAGGAAAGAAATATGGCATTAATGGCATAGCAAAAGACTAAATATCTAGAATCAAAAACTGTAGCTAGAATTGAAAAAGAGGCAAGGAAGGAAATGAAAGATTCCATGCATGAGAAGTTACTAAAGTTGAATTCTCCAGAATATTCAAGGTCAGTGGAACCTATAGAAGCTGAGATGTGGGTCAGAGATCTAGAGACCATCTTTGCAGTGATGAAAGTTCCAGATAACTAAAAAGTAAATTTGGTTATGTTTAGGCTGAAAGGGGAGGCCAAATATTGGTGGGAAGCCAACAACCATTTGGTGCCCAGGATGGAAGGTACTAATGTTATTACTTGGGCTGAATTTTTTAAAGCTTTGTATGTTAAGTATTTTCCTAATGTCTATAGGGGAGAAAGTGAGGGGATTTATAAACTTGGCCCAAGGGAAAATATCTGTGAGGGAGTATGAGGCTAAATTTACAGCTTTGTCTAGCTTTGGTACTAAATATGTGGAGGATGAAGAAGAGAAATGTAGTAATTTTTAAGAGGGACTGATTTGTCCCATTCAAAATAGAGTGGCTACTTATGAGTTAGAAGATTATGATTCTCTAGTGAATAAAGCCACGATAGCAGAAAGGCGAATGAACCAAGGGGTGGCAAGTAGAGAGAGTTTTAAGAAAAGTAAATTGGACACATCTCAGTCTAAGGGATGTGAGGGTAGAAGTGTTAAGATAGAACCTCATAAATTTTAGAAAGGTGGTGGAGACATTGGTAGAGGTCAAGGGAGATTTGGCAGAGATACTACGGGTGGATAATCTTCTAGTCTAGTTAGGAGGTCAGGAAAAGGTGAGGCACCGGCGAGAGTTGTTACATGTTTCTTTTGTAAATAAGAAGGGCATTATATTTTCGAGTGTCCTAAGATTAAAGGAGTGGAATGCTACCATTGTCATCAAGTGGGGCATGTTAATAAGAATTTTCCACAATTGGTAGAGACTCCAGCAGCACCTAGTGAAGAAGCAAATAGAGTATTAACTCCAGGCAGTGGAGCAAAAAGTGTGGGTAGAGGACAAGCTAGTGGTTCTAGGCCAGGTGCACGAGTATTTACGATGAAAGAGGATCATATTACCCCGAATGTGGTGACATGTACACTTTTTTTTACTGATATAAGTGCTTATCTTTTGATTGATCCTGGTTCCACACATTCTTTTGTGTCCTATGCTTTTGTTGTATAGCTGAATAGACCATGTACTCGTTTAGATGTGGGGTTGGGTATTTATATGCCTATTGGGGATATGGTTGCAGCCGAATATGATTTCATGATTGTGTTTTGACTGTGGGGGTTAGAGATACAGTTATAGATTTACTTCCATTGGAGATTTCTGATTTTGATATAATTCTGGGAATGTATTGGTTATCTAAATATCATGCATCTATGGATTGTTTTTGTAAGGAAGTTTTTTTTAATATGCCTGGTTAGCCTGAATTTAAATTTGTGGGGGAAAGGAAAATTGTTCCCAGGTGCATCATTTCTGCTATTTAGACGAGGAAATTATTGAGTAAGGGTTGTGAGGGTCTCATTGCACATGTTCTTGACACTAGGAATGGTCCTTTATAGTTAGTCGATGTTCCTATTGTACGGGATTTTCCAGAAGTGTTTCCTAGTGAGTTGCCTGGGTGAACTCCAAAAAGAGAAGTTGGATTTAATATTGAATTAGCACCGAGGACATACCCTATTTCTATGGCACCGTATAGAATGGCAGTTGTTGAATTAAAAGAATTTAAGATTCAATTGCAGGATTTACTTGATAGGGGGTTTATACAACCTAGTACATCTCCATGGGGTGGACCAGTTTTATTTGTGAAAAAGACATATGGTACTATGCGTTTGTGTATTAATTATAGGCAACTCAATAAAGAACAAATATCCTTGTCCTCGTATAGAAGATTTGTTTGATCAGCTACAGGGTGCTAAAGTGTTTTCAAAAATAGACTTACGATCGGGCTATCATCAGTTGAGGGTTAAGGAGAGTAATATTTTTAAAACTTCTTTTTGTACTCGGTATGGTCATTTTGAATTTCTCGTGATGCCTTTTGGGGTGACTAATGCTCCAGGTTTATTTATGAATCTTATGAATCGGGCACTGCATCCTTTTGTTGATTCATTTTTTGATAGTTTTTATTGATGATATTCTGATTTATTCACATGATATGGTTGAACATGAAAAGTATCTCATAACTATTTTGAATCTGTTGAAAGATAAGAAATTGTATGCTAAGTTTAGCAAGTGTGAATTTTGGCTATCACAAGTTGTATTTTTAGGCCATGTTATTTCTGGAGATGGTATATGTGTTGATCCTAAAAAGGTAGAAGCTATTATAAAATGGAAGAGGCCCAATAATATGACTGAGATGAGGAGTTTTTTGGGTTTAGCTGGGTATTATAGAAGGTTTATTAAGGGATTTTATTCGATTGCCATGCCAATGACAAAACTAACCCGGAAAGTTGTTAAGTTTGAATGGAATTCTGATTGCAAAAATAGTTTTGATGAATTAAAAAAGAGGTTAGTAACCACACCTGTTCTTACTATTCCTCATGGTGGGGATGGTTTTGTTATTTATACCGATGCTTCACATCACGGATTGGGTTGTGTTTTTATGCATCATAGTAAAGTTATTGCTTATGCTTCCAGGCAGTTGCGTAGACATGAACGTAATTATCATACACATGATTTGGAACTTGTTGCTATTGTGTTTTCTTTGAAATTATGGCGTCATTATCTATATGATGAGGTATGTGAAATTTTTACTGACCATCAAATCCTTAAGTATTTATTTACTCGGAAGGAGTTGAATTTGAGGCAGAGGTGGTGGATGGAGTGAATTAAAGATTATGATTGTACAATTCACTACCACCCAGGGAAGGAAAATGTAGTTGCATATGCTCTGAGTAGAAAGTCTTCGGGTAGGTTATCTTGTATTCCGTGTGCTAGAGTTTCCCACATCATGGAGTTGAGATTGATGGGAGTAGAATTGAAACTAGTATATGGGTAAAGGTTCTTTGCTCATGTAAGCGTGAGGCCTTTGTTAGTTACCCGTATTCATGATTTGCAAAGTTAAGATCCTTTTCTTGAGAAGAAACAACAAGATGTCAGAGATGGTAAGTCTGAAGATTTTTGTATTGTGAATGATGGCACTTTATGGTATAATCAGCGATTATGTGTGCCTAATATGGGTGGATTGAAAGAGGAAATTTTAGATGAGGCTCATCCTAGTAGTACTAAAATGTATAGGGATTTAAAGGTGCATTATTGGTGGAATAATATGAAGAAGTAAATAGCTGATTTTATTGCTATGTCCCTTGTATGTCAGCAAGTGAAAGTGGAGCATCAGATACCTACTAGTATGCTTCAGCCATTGCCAATACTGGAATGGAAATGGGATCATGTAACATTGGATTTTATGGTTGGGCTTCCTCGATCTCAGAAGGGGTCAGATTCGATTTGGGTAGTGGTGGACAGATTAACCAAGTCCGCTCATTTTCTAGCAGTCAATACTATGTATACAGTTGATAGGTATGCTAGATTGTATGTTAATGAGATTATTCGATTGCATGGAGCATCGGTATCTATTATTTCAGATAGGGACCCTACTTTTACATCCATATTTTGGGATATCTTGTACTATGCTATGGGTACTAATTTAAAGTTTAGTACAGCTTTTCATCCTCAGGCAGATGGGCAGTACGTAAGGACAATACAGATTTTGGAAGATATGCTTAGAGCTTGTTTGCTTGATTTTAAAGGAAATTGGGATGAATATTTACCTTCGATAGAATTTTCATGTAATAAAAGTTTTCAATCTACTATTGGTATGGCTCCATATAAAGCGTTGTATGGTAGACGGTGTCTAATTCGTATCGAATATTGCATATTTCGGCCCTTTATCTTTATGCATTTTAGCACTTTTACGGTCCTAAATACCTATAATTATGCTCAGTAACCAGACAGCCTTGGATTTGGATATATACATACTTTGCAGGGGTTATTTGTGCTTTTGTAGGTATTGGAACGCTAAAAGTGAGGTTCGGTTGCATTTCGGAGAAGTTTCGTCGTCGAATGATACTTTAAGGGCAATTTGGTTTTTTCAAACTCACTATTTTGTATGGAATGAAGTTACCAACATGTATATCATCAAATTATCTTTTCGTGGTCACTGATCGTGCGTCATTCTGACTCTGTATGTGGAAGTTATGCTCATTTCCGAAAGGTTTCGGTATTTTCTTCTACTTCAAGGGCATTTTGGTAATTTCATGCTGCATAATTTGGAGGATTTCAAAACATAATCATGTAGATAATTGGTTCAAAGTGGAAAAGGGGTTGTCTCCGGCCCAAGGCAAATTCCAAAAGTGCGGTCGACTGGTCCCAAAATAGAGGTCGACCGGTCCCATCAGATATGGACAAAAATTGACTTATTTTGGGTTTTTTGGCTTGGTTTTGTTTGGGGTTTGTTTTGGGGTATAAATATAATGTTGTAGGCTTTTCTTTGAAGATATATTTCATTTTAGGTTAGCAACATTTGGGGATTTTTGTGGATTGTTTCCCCTCTCCTCATTTTTGTTGTGTAATCCACCATTAATGTAAGTTCCTTTCCTATTCATCTTCTTCCTCTTGTTCTTGCTTTGTGCTCTAGATTTATTTCATGCTTTATTTATTTCAAGTCTAGTTTAATTTGTGTAGTGTAATTTAATTAGTTGATTTATTTATGTTGTTTATCATGCTTAGTGGCTAATTTAGTTTAGGTTGTCTTGGATTGAACTCACCTAGGGTTGATTTGGTTGCTTTGCTTTGGTGATGGTGTTTACGGATTTATTTCCAGTGTGTTGTCCAAGTTATTATGCCTAGGAGATTTGACGGGGTATATCATATATGCTCCGTGCTTATGACCTTGCGTGTGTAATTTTCGGGGTATTTGTTGATGCCAAAATCTTATTAGGCTTTTATGCAAATTTAGGGGTGTGACAACTCTTGATTTACTTAACTGTCGAAACGAGACGCAACCTTAATAACTCATCGACCCATGTAACCATTTTATACTAATTAACTCGGGTGAGGGATATTCGACGCAACCTATAGTTTTTATTCTCTTTATTAATTTAGTTTAATTTCCCTCGCCTAGATTAATCTTTCCCTTTCATGCATCTCTTCTTTTAGTTTGTAATTCACCTTTTACACTTTTATTTCGAAATATTAAACCTTATAAATTCTAACAAGTTATCCCTGTGGATTCTCGATACCCGACTTACCGCTCTACTTGCCCCTCAAGTGTAGTTGTAACTTAGGTTTTTGTATTGAGATGGCGAAACAAAAACAATGACTAGCGTCTTTACACACGCTACTTTTCGCACTTAATCAGTGTCGTACACCCGTATGTTGGGGTGAAGTTGGTGAAAGGAAGATAGAGGGTCCAGAGTTGATTAAAGTCACCACTAAAAAAGTGAAGATTATTCAAGATAGAATGAGAACAGCTCAAAGAAGACAGAAAAGTTATGCGGATAAGCGACGGAAAGATTTAGAATTTCATAAGGGGGATTACGTGTTTCTTTGAATATCGCAATGCAAAGGAGTTATGAGGTTTGGAAAGAAAGGTAAATTAAGTCCACGCTACATTGGACCGTATGAAATTCTTAAGAAAGTAGGAATGGTTGCCTACAAGTTAGCGTTACCATAGGAGTTAGCTCGACTACATGATGTTTTCCATATTTTCTATTTTGAGAAATTATGTAGCGGATCCTTCACATGTATTGGTGGAATAACCTATTGAGTTTAAGGAAGATTTGAGCTATGTGGAAGAACCACTTGCAATCGTCGATAGGAAAGAACAAATATTGAGATCAAATGTGATCCCACTTGTGAAAGTTGTGTGGAGAAGGAATTCCATGGAAGAGGCTACATGGGAGAGATAGTATACCATGAAGATGCGTTATCCGTATTTGTTTGATTCAGACAGCCAAGGTATGTCAATTTCGGGGACGAAATTTCCTAACAGGGGGAGAATTGTGACAACCCGAATATAATTATGATAAATTATGTTTAAATCATGATTAGCTTATGTGATATGGATAATATGTTATTAGTATATATAATGTTAAGTCATTATTTTTAGTCTAATCCAACCTTCATAAAGCATTAAATATCAAATTAGTTAAAATATGAAATTTTGAAATTTTCGGTAGGAATGTTCATGTTTAAGACTAGTTTTGACCTTTATGACATAACAATTGACTTGAGGTGAAAACTAGATAGTTGTATACATGTGAGTTATGGTTGTAACACAATAAATGGTGTATGAAACGGATGTCCGAGTAAGAAGTTATACCGAAATTACTAACCAAGGGTAAATTTATCCATCCGTTTAAGTGGTTATTTGTCCTTTATACCCAATAAGTGTCTTAAATTGATTGGTTGGAGGTGGAGGTTGGTTTGGCCGACTTAAACCCTTGATATATCCTCCTTTATTCAGCAAACTTGGTTTGGGAGAGTTTTAGGTTGAGGAAAAACAACTGTGAAGGTTAGGAAGAAGAAAGTGAGGAGAAAAATTCAAAAAAATTCATAGAAAATTACGTAAAAGCCCCTATGGTAATTCCAACCATGAATCTTGTTATTTTTCTTGTATTTATGATTTATATGACATAAATCCTTGATTTTTTATTGACCTTTCATGATTGGGTGCATATGTATGGATATATGCAAGTTTAAACAAAGTTGAATGTATAAATCCTAAAATTGCATCGTTTAGTAACCTTGTTTATTCAAATTTCCATATATTTTTGTATGATTATTGAAATTGATTAATTATATTTGGAAATAGACCCATATATTCATAACATATCCAAAAATTATGTAAAAATAGAAAGAAATTAATCTTGGGTGGTTGTTTGAAGTTCGGGTATGAAATTTGCCCCAAAAGAGTAAATATGCATATAATATGTTTGATGTTTTGCTTGACACAGCAAATGAACTCTGAAAATTATGAAATTTTAATATTGTATTATTGAATATGTTTTCTGAAATTGGGTGAAATATCATAGAAAGTTATGATGTACAAAAATTATGAAAATGCCTGGAAGATGACTGATTGATAGAGGAGCCTATAGGGAGGATTTGCAATGTAGTAAAGAAATTGGCATATCTTTCTCTAGGAAACTTGGAATGGTGTGTCGTCTTTTGTGTTGGAAACCTAATATGATAATTATTGGATTACAAATAATAATTAAAGTAGTTTTTGGCTATAATTTGAATATGTTAGATATCATAACTTGAGTCTATATGGGACTTCATTTACAATGAATGATTTGAATAGAATCAAATGATGCTTATAAATTGAGTTATGTTGAAGTTATTCTTTGAATTGTTAATATTATTATGATGATACTAATATTGTAAGAATGATAGGAAGAGAAGAAGAACTTACTGAACAAGAGATAGATAAAGGAAAAGGGAAAGCTTGTTAAATTTCCAAGGTGAGTGTACTTCTGATTGTTTCACATATAGATATGAAAATGATAAGATGGTTATGAATATATCTCTAAGAGAAAGATTTGCTTGGATATTAAATTATCCAGGATTGGTTTGAATACTTCAGTATTCAGGATTTGTTTGGATATTCAATATCCAGGATTTGTTTAGGTCTTATGATTCATGATTTAAATTGGACAAAGATCCAATGATTTGTTTGAAATTATGTTCCAGTATTTATTATTGCCAATGGGCAGGATTGTTTGGATTTTTTATCCACATATTTGATATAGAACTATTAATTCATTGTAGGGAAGGAGTACCTCACTAAGCTTAATGCTTATGGTTTATATTTTAACATTTTCAGGTTTGTATGCTGCCAACTAGGATACCGTATGATCGGTGATTTTGAGAGTTGCACCGTTAAAAAGAGCTGGGGTTTAAATATGGGGATTTTTTTACTGTAACAAGGAGGATTTTACTAAACTCACACATAGTATATATTGAGTTAGTGTGAATGGATTTGATGATTGTAAAATTTAATCGTAGTTAATCACAATATTGTATAATCTCTAATTATGACTCTGATGTTGACTTCGCTATGGCACAAGAACAATATTATGTTCATTATGTTCATTATGCATGAAAATATTAATAAATGAATTATTTTTCAAATGGAGTGAAGATCATGATTTAATTGTTATGAAAGTAAATGATTAGAACGGATTTGGGTTCGGGGTGTGACAAGGGATGGTTTAGGATGGGTTACCCGAATAAAGGGTGGGGCTAATAAAGCACTATGATAACTTGATAATAAATTAATACTTAACATCTAAGACAAAGAACGAGTATTAAAGTTAATTTGCGTCGCGAGTATGTGCAGGGATAATAATTTGGGTTGATTGGTTATAGCAACATTGGTGCGTAAAGTATGTGCAAGGCAAACAATAATTGGGTTGACTGGCTAGAGTGACGTGTCGTGCATGGAACCTCACGAGTATGTGCAGAGCTAACAAAATTGGGTTAGCTGGTTATAGTGAGGGGAATGGGTGTGATATGTTTAAAACTTAAGGTCATCAGGATTCTGTGTAGGACCAATAGAAAGGTTGATTGGCTATAGTGATTTCATATACATAAGAATAATGGAATAATAATTTGAGAAATATAAATATCTAGTATTTACAATGAAAGGTTTTAATAACATAATTGGACTTAAATGGTGGGGTGGCTTAGTCATGTGGGTAGTTAGTGATGTTTTAATTTACTCGCATGTTATTATATCTTTTAATTTAAAATACTATATTGTAATATTTATCATGTATGATACTTATGTCTGAGTTCATGGACCCTAATTGGTAGGAGTAGCTAGTGTTCATGCGGTGAACTCTAACCCATCGCATTGACAAACATTTCAGGTATAGTTACTGAAGTAGCTGTACAGGATGGATTAGAGACATGTGGAGTGCAGCTGTAGATTTACTTTTATTTCTTTAATAGTTAGATTATTTCAATTTCATCATTTTATTATGAGACAGTTATTATGGATTTGGTGGGCCATTCGATTCCACAGTTGTTTATGATTTTCAATTAGAGATTGTTATTGGATTATTTAATTTGAATATTTATTTATCTTTTGGAGTTGGATTTATTTTGGAGTTAGAATGGTAATGGATTTTATTTTTATGGATTTTTATATTCCTTGGATTTATTCAGATTATATATTGTGGAAAAAGATTTCTAAAGTCTCATATTTCTATCATATGCTAAGAATGGTATTTTATCGGTGATGCACGACATAGTTTGGCAGCAAAGGCTGACCACCTCGCTCACTCGAATGCGATGGATGTTAAAGACAAACTCAAAAATTATAATCATTTTCACTTGTAAACGAGAAAGGCACCCACACATTTGCCTCATCCTCGATCTTGATCCTAAGATAAGTTTTTATATAGGTGGGATAGGATCCCATACCCCATGTGATCCTCCCATCTTTATCCAAATTTATTAAGAGATGAAAATAATAGACATAAATGTTGTTCTTAGTATTATTAGGAAAGATAGTGAGACCTATGATGCACAACATATATGCATTTGTATAATAATTTAGTTTCTCCGCTAAGGCATTGCAACTTTTGATTTCTTTTAAAGCATGTCGGTAACCCAGTTAAGGTACAAATACAATAATCTACTATTATAATAAGCTACTAATTTATATAACAACATACGATTATTGAAAATATTCTTCTTTGGTAACTCCTAGACAATCAACTAAGACATCTATGGACTTGTCGAGATATAACTCCCTTCCTAATCCTCTTCAAACATGGACGTTCCAACTACAAGGCATCTCAAAATATGGACTACATCATTGAGAATGATGGTCAACTCTTCAAACATCTTATGAAAACTATTAGTCTGAGTATGCTACCTCTCAATAACTGCAAAAATCAAGGCATAATTTATATAACGGTGACTATGTTGCATCAACCCCATTAACCCAGACTTCTTAACCCTATGTTGTAAGATTTCACAAAGATTCTCCACTACCCATTTATATATTTTAGTCGCGTGGTTTAGGAAAAATAGTGGTCCATGCTTGGGATATAAAATGAACATTATAGAGGGTTAATGGATACGTCAATTTTAGTTGTTGTACATCTATGAACTCATTTTAAGTGTTTTACCTGAGAACTAGTCCATATTGCATACACAATATGGTTAGTGGAATATTTTAGCAATCAAAGATCACTTGGCCCACCGTAACACTGGTAATCATTGACCAAGATTGTAACCTTATCAAATCAGTATCATTATACCGATTGAGCACTTATGAAAAATATTTTACACTCTTCATCATTGGTATCACTACAAAAAATATTTTGAAGGAATGATTAGTTACATGAATGGTTATCATGTTATATATTTCCTTGAATCACTTTGTTGTACAAAATCGCGTATTAAAAATTAAGTATTTCATGTTGTCATAGGGAGTGAATATTATTGTTTTGAATTTGAAGTCAATTACGCTCTTTAAGAAGATTATTTCTTGATTTTTTTCCTTAACATTACCTAGACCTATAAAATTTAGATATGAATAATTTTACTTTTACAATTAAATATTGATGTACTCTTACTTTGTGTTGGTATGCACCCATTGTAACCTTAATTTTACTTCATATTTATACGTTCAAGGCATCCATGGTTGGCACATGGCATGTAATTTGTAGTTCAGAGATAAATGTGCCGACCCGTTGTGTAAACTTTGAAGATGTTTGTATTGATGATATTAAACAAAATCTTTGATGTTTGATAGTGTATATACTACATTATATAGGAAGTTGTTACTACAGGATTCACCATTGATGTAATACTTTCTGGGTTGATTGTGTGTATATATATATATATGATGGTGAATACTTTCTGGATTGAAGTTGTTACTATAAGATTCACCACTGATGTATCCTAATTATTTGTTAATTGAGGACTGCCATTGTTAGTTCTTATATTGCATGTATAATCTGCTTGAAGCATAATCAACTTGTATAAGTGGGAAACCTTGAGGTGATAATGTATTACCGTGTATATATTGATTTCTTTGATTGTGGTGGTTTGATGCAGATCCCAATGGTGAATTATTTTTATTGTTTGTTAGATGTGAGGGTAGTGGCATGGGGTGGATAATTTTTATTTTTATCTTATATTTAAATTTATGTAATGGTTCATAACACTTACAATAGTAATAGTTTTTTTGTTTACATATTACTATTTGTAAGTCTTCTGAACTGTTATAAAAAATATATATTTTCATTTGTAAGTGTTCATAACCATTGCAACACAAATGCTTACTGAATATTACGATGGTTTAAAATCATTGCACAATATTTACATATAATGGTTTAAAAATGTTACAAATGTTTTTGCAAAGGTTATCCAAAATGGACATTCATTCGCAATACGATTTTGAACCGTTATAAATTTTTGCAACGCAACAACTTGCAACGGTTTGAAATCATTGCAAATTCCATTTGCATGTGTTTAAAAAACTTGCAAGTTAGCTTTTTGGTGTAGTGTATAATGATGATGATGATGATGATTAAATGGTTAACAATTAGTTATATATAGCACAATTTCTATTCACTTCAACCATGCACCATATTCCGAATGAATCTGGGGAGATTTATAAAAATAAGGTATGAGTTGGGATGAATATCTCGAGTCATACATAATATTCTGGGTATTAGATCTCGTACATTGTTGGATGATTCTTTTCATTCTTGCATGGCATATATTTATGCTTCTATAATGAAGCTTGGTGGGTTTGTATGATTTTCAAATAATGATACAAGTTTTCATATCAATGAACTATAGTTTTTCATTCAAATCGTATTGTTTTTGTTGTTCTTTCATTTTAAATCAAGTTTGTATCATAGAATGGTTACAAACCCTAACTGGATGTGTTTTATATAACAAAATGAATATGTATAGATATTTCTATGAGAGGCTAATGGATACTGAATGAATGTAAGGGTTGTTCTTGAGTAGGGTTTGAGTTATTCTTGAGAGAATTGGATTTTTAAGAGAGAATGTTGGGGCTAAAGAGTGTAACACTACATAAAACTCATCAATAGGTTGACCAGGTCTAATACAAAAATCATGGGAATAAAAATACTTGGTAACCTTCTTAGCATAATGGAATAAATAAAACTGAACAGGTGATAAGAAAAAGGACATAACAAAATACTAAAAAAGATAAATTCAACTCTGATACCAATCACTGTCAACATAAAAACTCCAACTTTGGAATATAAATTTATCTCACACAATTTCTGACTCGGTAAGGATAATAGAAATATAATACCATTTTCTTAACTGAAGTAAATAAATACGAGATATCAGAGTGGTACTACACAAGGCCTACACCCTATTAATAATAGATCATGACGTCGCCACAGATACTTCTACAATGAATATCCTAAGTCTATGGAAGCAATAGCAACCTAAGATCTGTGAAAGTAGATATAACAACAACGTAAACAATATTTTTAGAAAGAGTAATAATTTAATTGAATATGGACTACAATAGTAACTATGCATTATCCTCATATATTTTAGTTATTTTAAAGTTATCCCAACCCAAACAACCCTAAATATCACATGCGTCTAATCCAGTCCTATATAAGACCAATATTTAATTATCATTCATCTTTATTGATCATAATTAAGTTACCATTACATTTATACCAGGTTACTCATCTCAAGTACAATATAAAGTAAGAATAAGACCATATCGAGTCTAATCTCCACATAGGTTTGGTCCCTAGATTCCATTACATTTATACTAGTTTACTCATCTTAAGTATAATATCAAGCAAGAATAAGTCCATATCTATTCTAATATCCATACAAGTATGGTCCCCGACAGATAAAAGTAGTGAGTCTACTCTCGAGTTCGCATATAAAATATAAGAATTTCTATCCCCATCACCTTCGGGATCACTCATGTGTATTAGGTATAGTTATAGATCATCCTAGACCTATAACCCCAAAGCCATTATCAAAGGATAATCACTATTCATTCCCTCTATAACGTATGGCATCCATACCGAAGGCGATATGTCAGACCTCCCCTGTATATTCCTACCTCAAGATACAGGTATGTCCACTGTAGAATCGGGGTAAAGAATCTTGTTGAATCCCATCTCTATCATTGAGGTACCCGTAGGGCCAATATTGTATTTACCCCATCAAAATCCCCCTAGTACATCCCCCAAGTGCAACGTATATAAAACCCTACTTGGTCGGGTTACATATAAAGTCCCTTGATCTCATTAGTTAATATGCACTTTACTGAAATCGATCATATACAATATTATCCGAACTCCTAAGGCTTTCCAATTTACGTATACTCTTACCTATTATTTGCAAGGGTCATTCCAATTAAGCCATACCATTCTCAGGGGTTAAACATGTGTTATAAACTATCGGACTACTACACCCTCTAAGCATTTATTGGTATCTTTAAGTTCTCGTTTCTAGAACTCAACCCCTATGTCAATAAATTAGGTATGAATCCCTACTTATACTTCCCATAACAATCTAAATACGTATATAATAAAGTTGTTGAAGCAAAAATTCGCCATCTACGAGGACCAGTCAGAAAAGGACACTTGTCATCCTACGTGGCAATATTTATACTTGTTCGGCACTCGAGGAGAGTTAGTCGGAACCCGAGGAGAGTTGGTCGGCATACCAACCAACACATGGCATACCAAGCAACTCGAGGAAGACCAACCACCATAAAAGACCAACAGTTATATTCATTGTATATAGATATAAATTTATAAAAACATTGTATCTCTTTAACTCCCATCACTATAAATACATGCATCCCCTTAGCCAAAAAGGGGGATCTGGACAGAAAGCAATTCTCTACACACCTCTCTCTCTACAACATATTGTGTTATTGTAAACCCCTGGGAATAAAATAACAGTGGACGTAGGCTTTATTCATAGTCGAACCACTTTAAAAAACCTTTGTCTCTTATGTTTTTTATGTGATCACCGTTTCATCTTCAATAATCATCTTCATACCTTCATTTTTATCTATAGATAAAACACCACCCAATTTTATTTTTAAATTTTTTTAATTGACTTCCACCAATTTAGAAAAACACAAGTGATATGTAAAACAATATACCAATTTTAGTCTTGACCTAAGCATGCATCTAGGTGAGTATTAGCAAGAGAAAAATAAGTAAATCACAACATGGCGATGTACGAGGAAAACTCACAACGGGAAGACCCTCCAACGGCCCAGCCACACAAGTCCACTATGATATAGGTCTAGTTACAAGGACAATTTAGACATACTCATAGACTCAACGCCTTCAATACTTAATGCACTTCGTTGCTCATTATTACCTTTTTCATAGCCATTGATGGATTCCTTCCAACATCCACAGAATGCAAGCACCTTGCCACATCTTGGTATCCCACCAATTTTACTTGTCTCGTGACCAGTCCAACCTTCGCTCAACACAAACATAGTCTCCACCCGTCGAAATGCTCATAGTATGTCATGTCCCGACTAATCAAGAGTGATAATAATCCAAAATTTCCTACTACAATACTTAGGATATGATTATTTATTCGTTGATTTTACTATAGATATACAGTCTCATGCGGATGCGTTCTAAATACGGGTCTTATAATTCTCCCTATTAAAAAATTGTCCTCAAAATTACCTTCGAATAGTTCAGGATATTATTGATATATGGCATCTCTAAGTTTATAAGTTGCTTCTTCGTGACCGTGATGTTTCCAGAGAACTTTCACCAAAGGAATGGTGTTTATACAAAGTATTCAATCTTTTATATCAAAGATATAAAGTGGTCATTCTTTGAAATTGTGGTTAGGTTGTATTGATAATCTGTCCCATGTAATGACGTGGTTTGGATTAGCAATATACTTCCTCACTTGAGACACATGAAATATAATGGGAATTTGGACTAACTCAAGGGGTAATATGAGTCGATAGGCTACTAGGCAAATACGTTCCGTAATGGTGAAAGGTCCGATGTGTATTGATGCGAGTTTTCCTTTCCTTTTAAATCTAATGATCCCCTTTCTAGCTGATAATTTTAAGAAACTTGGTCTCTTTTTTTAAATTCAAGGAGTCGTCTACGATTATCAGCATATCTTTTCTGTTGACTTTAAGCTTATTATAATCTTTCCCTAATTTAATGTACTTTGTCGATGGTCTCTGTTATAATCTCAAGGCCAAAAACTTGATTTTATTCGAACTCATTCTAGTAAAGTAGGGAGCAACAAGGTCTTCCATACAGGTCATCATATAGAGAGATTTGAATACTAGATTGATAATTGTTGTTATAAGAAAATTCTACTAATGCCAAGTGATCACTCCAATTTCCTGATAAATCTAATGCACAAGATATTAACATATCTTCTAAGATTTTAATTAGTTGTTCGGATTGTCCATCGATTTGAGGATCATGTGTGGTACTAAGAAGTAATTTAGTTCCCATAACATTCCGTGAAGCTTTCCAAAAATGTCTCTCAAATCAAGGATCTCGGTCAGATGTAATAGATAAAGGAGTTCCATATAATCTAAAAATTTCTTAAAGATATAAGTTGCTAAGTCGTTGAGATGAATTGGTGATATAAACTTTAATAAAGTGAGTTGACTTCGGCAGTCGATCAATGATTAGCCAAATCGAATTATATCCTTGGGTTGTAAGAGATAATCCACTAACAAAGTCCATCGTAATATGATCCCACTTCTAGGCTAGGATGGGTAGAGGTTGGAAGAGTCCACCTGGGTGTTGGTGTTCAATCTTCCCTTGTTGACAAGTCAAATATTTTACAGGAAAAGTTCAAATGTCTCGTTTCATTCCTGCCCACCAAAAATGATTTTTTAAGTGTATGATACATTTTGATATTTCTTGGATGGATAATAAACATGGAATGATTACCTTCTTATAATAGTTCTTCCCTTAGCTTTGAATCTGAAGGTACACATATTCAGTTCTAAAATCACATGCCTTGGTTAGGGTGTGATATGTCCATTCTGGATTGGCTTTTCCAACTTCAATCTTTCAGTGTTTAATGGTGAGAAATTTGTCTATTTCTTGTTGCTTAATTATCTTTTGTTGAAGATATGTATATGTTATGATATTATTAAGAATAGTGGAAGTTTTACTTCGCAAATTATAGTCTGAGGCATCAGCTACAATGTTGCCTTTACGCGGGTGATATTGTAATTGAAAGTTGTAGTCTTCTAAATATTCCATCCACCTACATTGTCGCAAATTCAAATCTATTTGGGTAAAAATATATTTTAAATTCTTGTGATTTGAGAATAATTGAAATTATACCTCATATAAATAACACTGCCAAATTTTTAAGGCAAAACGATAGCGTCTAATTCTAGATCATGAACGGGATAATTATGTTCGTGTATTTTCAGTTGTCGTGACCTATACTCTATTAATTTTCCTGATTGCATAAGTACGCATCCTAGTCCTTGTAAGGACGCGAACATGTATACACAGTAGCTTAAAGTACAAGAAGGTATCATATGTACAGGGGTGGTAGATAAATGTTCTTAAGAGTACAAAAGGCTTGAGTACTTTCTAGATTTCACCTTCCGGGTTAATTTCAAGAGGGGTAGAGAATATTGGAAAATACTTCTATGAATCTTCATTAATAACCCTCTAATCCTAGAAAACTTTGAACTTCGTTTACAGTCGTGGGTTGTGTCCATTCCATGACTTCTACGATTTTTGCTGGATCGACTTGCATTCCTAGTTTCGTAATAGCATGTCCTAAAACTTTCACCTCTTTATCACACTTTCTTTTCTTTGCATACAACTGTTGTCATCGTAATGTATCCAATATAATTTGTAAATGATGTTCATGTTCCTTTTCACTTTGTGAATATATTAAAATATTATTGATAAATATGATCACAAATTGATCTAGAAATGGTTGATTACGATGCATTAGGTCCATAAAAGCAGCTGGGGCATTTGTAAGTCCAAAAGACATTATTATAAATTCAAAGTGTCCATACCAAGTTCTGAAACCAGGGAGAAGAACTTGGTCTAATAAACCCTTTTGCTAATAATTTATCAAGTTGAGTTCTAAGTTCTTGTAGTTCTAGAGGTTACATTTAATAAGGTGGTGTAGAAATGGGAGCAGTATTATGAAAAAGATTGATTACAAATTCCATTTCTCTAGACGAAGGAGTTCTAGGTAATTCTTCCGGAAATACATCGTCATAATTGTCAAGAAGTTTTAAGGAATAAGAGGTTGTATTTAAGAAAATTCTAGAGCATTGTCCCAAAAATTTACTATCTCGGGTGGTAGAGTCGTAAAAAATCACCTTCCTTGATAAGCAAATCAATATGTGAAATGTTGGTAGATTAGTCATTTATCCCAATAATGATATCGAATCATACTATTTCTAAAACTACTAAGTCAATGATAATGTCTCTTGCTTGAAGTTTTACCTCACAAGTTTTACAAACCTGTTGTGTCCCGACGATGGTACCTATGGGCATAACTATGGTAATCAGGTGATCTAAGGCATAACTATGGTAATCAGGTGATCTAAAGTAATAGGAATGAGATTTTCTAAGTTCATAAATTTAGGATTAATAAATGAGTGAGATGATCATATATCAATTAATACATGTGTCATAAGGTCATGAAGTAAATAGTACCTTCAATAACAATGCCATTGTCTGTTTATGTTAGAAGTACAAAACATCTTGTCATCTTTGACTCGAACGGTGCCTAACATTTTATCCAACATTTTTTACCTATATTTCAAATCAAATTTGACACCCGATTCTTTTAATTTCTCTTCTAACTCCTCAATCTTAGACTCGAGCAAATTCCTAGACTCTTTAAACTCAAGAAGTTCCTTCTTCAACACCTATATCAAACCACGAAGACTATCTCTTTCCCCTTCAATATATTCGAGATTCTCCCTATGAGTTGTCTCACGTGACCTAAGTCCTTAATCAATTTATCTTTATCATTTCCTATGGCACACTCTTTCACCTTATATTCTAAATGTAAGTTAGCCTTTTTCAACTTCAACGACTCCAGGTATAACTCCCAAAAGGCCACTTGAAGATTACTATCATCCTTTTCTTTTTCAACGTTCCTCTCCTCACTAGCTTGGGAACCTAAAGACCGAAGTTGGTAACCATCATGCTCATGATTATATTCTCATGGGAAGACGCCTCATTTAAGACCATATAACTTTCCATGAACACAGTGTAGTTTCAATCAATGAGGGAATTAACTTCCTCTTTTTGCTCACTATCCTTAAGGGTGTTATTTTATACATTTGGTTTCTTACCCCCTTACTTAGTCCAGTGGAACACTCACGAGCATAATGTCCTAAATCTTGGCATTCAAAGCACTTATACTGGCCATCCACCTTCTTAGGACCATCCATATTTTTCCTATCACGGTAACTAAAGTTCATAGGTTTCTTTTTAAAACTCTTCTTATTTCTAATCTTAAGAAAGTTCTTGAACTTCCAAAAAAACTTTGATATCTCTTCAACATCATGATCACTGTCACTATTGGAATCCGACACATCCACTTCCTGGGATTTTAAAAAAATGTCCTTCTCTTTCTTCGGAGGACACATGTTCATCTCATAGGTTTAAAGATCACCTACTAGTTTTTGGACACTCATAGCATCCACACCACCTAGGGAATCTCAGAGCATTAAATAATACAGGCAACGATCTTAAGATTTAATGCAACACTCTAGACTTAAGGATCGGTTCACCTAAGTTAAATGAATAATTGACAATATCCTATAGCTTGGCATAGAACACATCAAAAGACACATTCTCTAACATCTTAATCATCTCAAACTTAGTTGTCATATTTTGTAACTTGGAAACCCTAATAGTATTTGTTCCCTTGTGTGAGAATTAGAAAGTATCCCAAGCATCCTTATCGCTCTTGCAAGTTATAACACGTTTAAACTCTTCAATGGTAATATCATAAAAACATCGTTCAGACCCTTGGAACTGAAAGTTGAGACATTATTTTTAGCCGTTGTCCGATACGCATACACTTTAGGAGAACAACCTTCAGTGGGAGGAGTCCACTCATGCTCCATAAAGTTTCAAACATTCTCATCTATCGATTTCAGTAAAAAAATGCATCTATGCCTTTTAATAGGGATAACCTGTTGCCCAATAAAACTAGCCTCTCGATTAAACTCTTCCTAAATCGTAAACAAGCACAAAACAGGGATCTAACACAGTAAACTAGTGTAACCCGCTCGATTACAAACTTGAGAAAACTAGTGTTCCCTTAGGGTTTGTAGAGAAAAAACCACCAAATTTTATTTTCACAATTTTTTAATATACTTGCACCAATTTATAAAACCCCAAATGTTATGTAAAATAATATACTAATTTTAGTCTTGACCTAAGCATGCATCTAGGAGAGTATAAGCAAGAGTAAAATAAGTAAATCATCACACAACAATCTAAGATGAAAATGCACAATGGGAAAACCCTATGACGGCCTAGCCACACAAGTCCATTATGATATAGGTCTAGTTACAAGGACAAATTAAACTTACTCATAAACTCGATGCCTTCAAGCCTTGACGCGCTTCTTCATCCCTTGTTACCTTCTCCACAGCCACTATTGGATTCCTTTTAACATCCAGACAACACAGGTGCGTTCCCATGTCTTGGTATCCTATCGATCTTACTTATCTCATGACCAGTCCAGTCGCTGCTGAACACAAACACAGTATTCACCAATTGAAATTCTCACAGTATGAAGAGAAAACTATTATGGTATAACACAAATGATATCCCAAATAGACATATTGATGTAGGATTCTTGGATCTCAAACATGGGTGTAAACTAAGGTTTTGGTTTAGAAAAAAATTTCACAAATCAAACATATAAAGTTAGAGAGAATTTTAAAAAAGTTTGGGAACTTTAAAATCTTGGAAAAGTCTCCCTTAAACCAGTTGCTCCACACTCCTAATTATATGAGGTTTGTTGAAATATAGATAAGGATGAAAAACCATATGGAAAATACTAAAATAAAATAAAAATTTGGGTACCCATTCAAATGACATTGTACCTCATTCGAACGAATTATATCATCTTATTTGAACACCATTCAAATGACATTTCCAATGAGATTCCAGTGAAAATTAAAAACATATCGTTCAAAGTATCGTTTGAACAGGATCTAATGGGGTATTATATCTCGTTCAGATGACTTACAAATTTTATTCTAACGAGGTCACGACAAAAATATTTTTCTTCAAACAAATATTGAAAGGAATAAAATTATTTCAAAAGAATTATTTTTTTGAATATAATCCTAACATTTAAATCAAATTTCGAGGATGAAACATAAACATGTATTCTTACTGTAGACACCCCATCCTAGGGTCCCTCTAATCACCTCCATAGATCCCTAGAACTCACTCGTTCATCACAAACCCGAGGCCATACTCCTAGTACCTATCTGGAGGCCATGGGGAACTCTTGAGCTTCATCTGAGCATAAGCATAATAAATATTTCAAGGGCTATGAATCCCATTTCCAACAATCTATCATGTGCACGAATAGGCCTTACGGTTCGAATGAACAATTCATTTAGTATAGAAAACTGATCTAGAGGACACTAGGAGCTCTCGAGCCCCCGTTTGACTCCGATCAAATTTATTTCCTAAATGGAAGCTTGATGAATCATTGAAGAGATCTGAATCCGCTTTCCAATAGTCCACCCCGTGTGCGAATCAGCCTTACAGTTTGGATGAATGGTTTGTTTTGCCCTAAAAATTGATTTGGAGGCAACGGGCGCTCTCGAAGCCCATTTAAACCTGGTTAACTCTCCACCTTGAATGAAGTTGAATGACTCTTCTAAGGGAACTGAATATCCTTTCCAATGGTCCATACTATGCACGAATCATCCTTACGGTTCGAACGAACGATTCGTTTTCCTTCAAAAATTTCTTATCTAGTGACCAACGGGTGATTTTGGGCATCATTTGACCTTGGTCAACTCTAGAACCCGGGAGTGGCTCAATGGATTCTTAAAGGTATATGAATAACATTTCCAATGGTTTATCCCGTGGGCGATTCTGACTTACAGTTCGCATTTTACGATCATTTTTCCAAAAAAATTGTCTCAGACTAGAGAATGGCACCCCCAAGACCCTGTCTATCAATAGTGTGTCTAAGATTTTATGCTAATAGGCAGGTCCAGGACCCTACCGATCAAAAACCCCCTTGGCTCTATAAATAGAGGGACATACCTCACTTTCAAAGGCACCCCCAAACATCCCTCTCAGCAATTTAGAGAACATTCTCTCGAATTTAGAGTTGTTCCCCTCTTAAAAAGACCATTTCTCGCATTCCTTCCTTCATTTTCATACTCCATTTAGTAAATCCCCCCATCTCCTTGTACCACCATCACCTCGTTGTGAGATGTGTGATACTTATTCTTTTGTGTGACTTGATTTCTTGATTCGTCAGTCATTGCGGTCAAACTTTGAGTATCATAATTCCCTTGAAATCACCTACAAAACTTGTTAAAAATTCAGTATCATGGTAAATTCGGGTATCAATCCAAGTTCAAGCGTCGAAATTGTTATCGTGAAAAGTTCCAATTTCAATTTTTATTAAGAACTTTGTTTTTTTTATGCTTAAAAACAATTTCAAGAGAGAAAACGAAAATTTATGCAATTAAATAACTACTAAAATTTCAAAAGTAACCGACTTTAGAATTTATGAGAAGAGACAAAAGGTGGGATTACACCGCGTAATTAATTTAATCTAATTTCCTAATTTATTCATTTCATACGTTTGAAATAATATTGAATTTAAAATTTATCGCTCGTTACAATCCTAAATTCAATATCATTTTTATTAGCAATTAAATCTGGAAGTGTCACTATAGATAAATTAATTAAGATTCATACTTTTTTTTTACAAATTATCCGCTAAAATCAATTTATGAAAAATTGTACGAACCTTTGAATTGCACAAACATAATTAATAATTGAATTTAGGAATAGGCCCTATATCTAGTTCGAATCCTAAAATCAAATATCAATTTTCAAAATTAATTTATTAACTCTTGTTAAAAAAATTAATTCGTAACTTCCCCCAATTTAATTAGCCTAGAAACAGATCGATGAACAATTAATTCATTAAATTAATTAACACATGCGTTTCATCCCACCCCTTGAATGTGGTGTTTAGCCAAGCATGATTAAAGTTCAAGAATAATCACTAATATTCAGTAGGAAACTAAATATACAAGGGAAGAAGTACATTACACAATAATTCCTCTGTTGAACTGGAAGCATGAACGTGCGTCCCAATCTTTTTACAAACAACTCAACTAGATTAGAAAAAAAAAATAAGAAAAACCTGATCTTAGAACCTAATCTATTTTTTTTTTTTTGCATTTTTTTTTTTGAATTTTCTATGCTATTGGACTCTCTCTCTGTAGCTCTTTTTTTTCTTTTCTGTCTCCTCTACGTATCTGATGAAAGTCGCCCTTTTTTCAATAGATTTACCTTCTTTATAGCTCACAAAGTTGGTGTCTCTGTGAGAGAGATTTTTGGGATTTTAAAAGCCCAGGTCAAAGATATTGAGACGCTTAGACATGTGGAGTATTTAGAAAGAGGAAGATAAGATTGTGCTCCTAGTTTTATGGATGTGGGTTAACTTCAGATTTCTGCTTCGGGTTGAATGGGTTTTGGTATTGGGCTTGAAAAAAATTCGTGTGTGGATCGGATTTGCGAGTTTTTAAACCTGGGTTAGCAGTGGGTATGGGGGTTTGGGGCAGTTTTAGATCTGAATTGATGAGGGAACAACAGGGGTTGGGGTTGGATTTCGGCGCTAGGTTGCTCAGGCATAGGAAGGCAGTGGGTTGGTCTCAGGTGGAGTTTGGATTGGAGATGTAGGCATATGGGTATTGGTTATGGAGTAAGAGAGAGAAGTGGGTGAGAGGTTAAAGAAGATGAAGGTGGGTTGTTAGTGTGTGGTGACGGTGTATGGGTAAATGGTGAGGGTGAGTGTGTTTGGGTGAGTTGTTTGTGTGTGTGTTTTGATACGTCACGAATATTGCATTTATAACCCATTAACTTATGTATTTTTAGGCCCCTTGAATACCGTAATTACTATAATTATGCTCATTAATCAAAAACCTCCGTTTTATGTGATAATGTGTTATTTGAGGTATTATTGAGTGTTTGTAGTTGTTACGGTACTTGGTGTGAAGTTTCGTCACGTTCCAGCAAAGTTTCATTGTAGTTCGCACGTTCAGGGGCTTTTTTGTCATTTCACACTTCGAGATTTTTTCCCAAAGCATTAACGAAAGTTGTAGCTCTCGAGCCAAGATTCATGTGGCCATGAACGGTGCTCGAATTGGAGTTCGAACAAACAAAACACGGACCTTTAATCGGATAAGAATTATAAGTTATTTAATCTATTATTTTACTAATATTTTAACAATCTATTTATTTCCTTCCATGTCCTTTTCTCTTTCACTTTTGCAGAAAGATTCAAATTGAAATGGAAATTTTGGCTTGAGTTTGGCTAGGGTTTTGGTTTCGTCCAAAATTGGAGTTTTTCGTCTGAAACTAAAGCTCGAGTTTTATTAGGCGCATATCGAAATGGGTCTCGAGTTATCCAATTTTGTAAATGGGTATTGGTTTTGTCCATTAAAGGAGGTTGTGGAGCTTGGTATTTTCTTGGTGGAACTAGTGGGTCTTGGCATAAAACACCATAGCAGTAGCAGCTCACGATTTTGGTTGGTCTCGGGTTAGCCGTGGGGTTTTCGTCTTGGATTTTGAGCATGATTTGGTGGCCTTGGGAATATTTGGTTTTGGTTCTTTGCTTACACGCATCGCTGGTCCAACACGCAGTGGGTGATAATTTCGTGTTGATTAGCATGGCAGTTCTTAACATATATGATTATTCAGCTTTGGTCTCGGCATGGAGTTTTGCCGTTGCTGCGTGGGTTCCATACAAATTTATCACGCAAATGGGTATTGTGGATCTCGGCCATTGATGGCCATGGAAGCCTTGTTTCTTTAGAAGAACTAGATGGCTGAAGGAAATTCGCAAAGTATCAGGTGCGAATCGATTCTCACCTTTTTGAATCGATTCGGTATCTATGCAGCAAGCAGGTCTCAATTTCCGAATCGATTTGGAGTCAGCCGAAGATCCCCTGTTTTGGCCGATGTTTTGGTGCTTTCTTTTTCTATTTTCTTTTTCCTTTTCTTATTTCTTTAGTTTTTGTAACTTACTATAAAAGGATCCCTTAGGCTATTTTTGGAGATAACTTTCATTTGTTTAGTTTCTAGGGTTTGTAACATTTTGGTGGAGTGTCTCCCCTCTCCCTCTTTTCTCTTGGATGCTTGTTCACCGTTAATGTAATCTTTGTTCCTTCATTTTTCTTGCTTTATTAATTACTTCTATGCCTAGATAATTGTTGATGATTATTTATTTGTAGTTAGTTGTTTTTATTTGTTGTGTATCTTAATTTAATTAGTTGTTTAATTACCTAAACCATGTCTAGTGCCTAGTTAAATAGGGTTGGGATCATGTGTCCGCCATTTATGGGGGTCGAGCCGCGAGTTTTTGGTTAAAATAATGTTTAATTGAAACCTTGCGTATTAAAATGAGTTTATTATGCATTTAACTTTCTTTGTCATACAACGTTAGTGTTTATAGCGATAATCCGATTTTAAAACGAGTGTGACCATTTTGAATTAAATGTTTTATCTCGCAACTTTGAGTTGAATTTCTTCTTACGTGATGTATATCTTTAACTAAAAATGTCGGTTAAATGTTTTCAAACCGAAATTCTATTTTCGCTTGTTTAACCCATGGAGGGGATACGATTCTGACCCTCACTTTATTAATTCTCGTTTAGACTTAACTTCTTTTATTTTTCCCTTTCCACCATTTTTAACCCCTTATCACCTTTTCCATTTTTATTCTTGAAGTTTTAAAGCAATTAAAATCTAAAATTGAATCACTCCCTGTAGATTCTCGATACCCGACTTATCTCTATACTTGTATCGCGAGTGCAGTCGTAATTTAGGTTTTTGTAATAATGCAGTGAAACGAATTCAACGATTAGCGTTTTGACGCGACTCTAGGATTTTGATTCGCTATTGCTCACTTTCTTGCTCGGATCATATCCTACTATTATAGTTATAACGGTCATTTTAATGATTTTTACTTTGGGGATAATTTTCAAGTTTTCCATATTCAAGATTTTCTTGAGAATGAAAGACTTGAAAACATTTATTGGAATGAAAATATTTATTGGGAGCTTGAGTTGGATTCATTATTAGAATCCAATGATGATTTTTATTTCGATAATTTCAAAGATGAGTTTCAACCAAATGAGGATTCCGATGTTCTAGAGCCGAGGAAGCCTACTTTGGAAGAATTTTTTACTCCCAAGGTTTGGAATCCTTATTAGTGATGGATTGAGTCTTGAAGTATTTTGCGATGAAATGGATTCTTTGATGCTAAACAATGTGGAAGTGGAAACTTGTATTTCACCTCAATTTTTCAAAGAATTTCTCATCGAATGTGAATCTTTATCCCCCAAAATTCAATCTCCTTCCAATAATGAGTTGATTGAGATTGAATTTATTTCATCACCATATTCGTTTTTCGTTATTGAACCATTAGAATTATCGGTTGATTCCTGTGAGTAGGTAGAAATTCTTGAAAATTCTACACCTTTTGCCAATGAGGACTCTTTACCGGACTTGTTTTCCAAGATGAATTTTTCCCCCATGTGTGCACTGAAGCACCTTATACTCTTGACTCACTTGAGTCTACATTGTATAAGTGCTCATCTAGTTTGGAAATAGAGACAAAATTGAGTCCCCATCCTAAATACCAAAGAGCCTCAGACTCTTCAATACAATTCATTCCTCTTGTTTGATTGATCAAGGTATATTCACTGTCACTCACACACTTTATGACTGCATACATTGTTCATATATTGTTTAAATTGTTTGTATGTGTGTTGTATGTGTTAATTTCCCTTAAAACAATTTTTTTATAATTTTTTAGGAATTTATAATGATTTTAAAACAACTTCTTTCTTAATTAAAAAGTTTTGGGGTCATTATATAAATACTGGATATTGGTTTTTTCCTAAAATGTTCCCTTGGGTAGGAATCGAAAGCGCTAGAGAAGTCAGGGTGTCTATGTAATTAAGTTTGGGACTCGCGTTTGATATCCGGTATTTGCCTTACACATATTGCTTCCCTATTAGATGTATGTGTGTTTCTTCTAAGAGAGTAAACCAACGTATTTTATTAGCCCTTGGATTGAGTTAATCAACGCTCTGCATGCGTCCTTGTCCCAATCCTTACGAACATCTCTCATCCAATCAAAAGCCTCATAACCAATCGCTTACCTTTAACCATTGGATGGAAGTCAATGCTGCAAGACTTAATCTCAACCCTCTATTTTGAACCCCCTTCTCGATCATTCTCAGCCCTGTATATAAGGAGGCTAAGCCTCAACCTTTCAGAAGCTTTTGCCACTTCATCATTTTAGAGAGAGAAGAGAGAAACCTCAGAGTTAGAGACCCTAACCCTGTTCGTCCAAACCCTTTTTCAAACCCTAATTCATTTATCAAAACCAGTTTTATACCAAACACAACCTTGAGTGTTTGAGAGTTTTGAGAGCGGTTTGTTAGTGGTTTCGTGCTGTAACCTCTTCGTTTTAACATCTTGTGTCCAACTTAAGCATTAAGCTAGATCTGGTTTCTATTTCATAGAAATTTTATATCTGAGCATTTTATGGTACATTACACCAAGATTTACATTTATTGTCTCTCGTCTTGAGAAATCTGTTGCTGATTATTTTCTGTAATGTTTTCATACTCAAAATCAATAATAACATTTTTTTTTCTAGTTCTTTTGAAACAAGACCTTTGACCTAGTTGGAATCACACTTGGCGATTTTTAATTTCAAAAATCTTTTCAAAACGCTGAAATTGATTAAGATCTTGAAACGTCTTCTGAGCAAGATAGCCGTGGATTCTGGGTTAATCTTAAGGGTCAAACAAGGTTCAAGTTTCCTAAGAAGAGAGAAATTGAAAATCACAACATATTATCTGATTTGTGATTTTCTAGGACTGTTTGTAAAAATAAGCGTGAGTGTGTGCATGCATGTGTTAGATCACCATCACAAACACTTACACACTACAACACTGAAAGTGTTGGTAATAAGATCTCGAAACAAGAGTCGACGTAAATACTGGAACAAAGTGAAGTTAGCAAATTGGGAGAACAACATCAACAACAGAACTGCAGAAAAGTTATAAGGACACTAGTGGGTACATTCCAAAACTTGTATAGGTCTGATTTGTGTGCATTTGTGTTATATAGTTTGTAACTATTATATTTTGTTTTGGTGGATTTTTCTTTTTTCTCCGTAGAGGGAGTCATGTATGTTTCCTCAGTTGGGTGAGGTTTTACCAAGTTAAAAATCTCTTATCAGTAATCTTTATACATCTCCTCATCTCATTCTAATTAGTGTGCTGATTTAAAACTATTTTAGTTTTGTTTTTCAAAACTAGTTAACAAATCTTGAACTGATCTCGTGCAAATTTTTAAACACATCTTGTGATTAAACTGATTTGATTTCTAGAAAAGAGTTTCCTCAAAAAACAGTTTGGAGTTACTTAAATACTTTAATCTTGTATTAAACGTCTTTAGTAATAGTTTTTCAATTGGTATGAGAGATTTAGAAATATTTTTAAAAGATCTTGTGTTTCTGGAATTTTTTTCTTAAAATCAAAATAATGGACAAGAAAGATGAAAGATTTGGTAACTTGACCAGACCCCCACTCTTTGATGGAAACAACTTTGACTACTGGAAGGTAAGAATGGTTGGTTTCATACAAGGAACCTTGGGAGATGATGTCTGGGATATTGTTTAAAATGGTTACACTTATCCTACTAAACCAGCCACTGAAGAAAGTAATGAGAGGATTAGGAAAGCATTAAGTGAGTTCACACAAGAAGAGAAGCAAACTTCTCAAAACAATAACAAAGGCAAGAATGACATCTTTATGTCCATAAATGAACATGAGTTCAAAAGGATCTCATCTTCTGCCACTTCTAAGGAAGCTTGGGATACACTGATCACTGCACATGAAGGTGACACCAGAGTTAAGGCTGTGAAAATTTAAATGCTTGTCCAGCAGTATAACTCCCTAATTATGTCAGAATTTGAATCTTTTGATGACTTTTACATGAAATTAACTGACATTGTGACTAAACTGCATGCTAATGGGATAACATATAACAGACATGAAATTGTATCTAAAATTCTGAGATCATTGCCACAGAAATTTGATAATAAAAGATATGCTATTGAGGAAATGTGTGATCAAAATATCACTCCTGAATTACTCAGTAGTAAACTTCGAACTGTGGAAATGGAATTAGAATTTAAGAAACAAATGACCCAGTCCCATAAGAAATAGACTAGTTCCAACTTGAGTTTTTCCTCTAAGTTTATGAAACTTGAGTTTACTATTTCCACTGATGATTCTGATGAGGAATGTGATATAAATAGTTTAGATAATCAAATTGCCTTAATGTCAAAACAATTTAAGAAAATTGTCAAATTTAGAAATAAATTGGCAAATAGACAAGGCAAGCCAAATTATCCAAATCGGTCTAACTACAAACCTCATGAGAAAGGTCAAGACAAACATCACAAGGACTTGAGACCCAACAAAGACTTCAAGAACGTTGAGTGTTTTATATGTGAAAAACTAGGACACATAGCACAATGCTGTAGAGTGAAACTGAACACTGCCAATAAACATACTAGGGCCAACATTTGCAAAACATGGTATGATTCAAGCGATTCTGATAATGAGGAACCTCAATCTTCTGATTGTTTTGATCCTTGCATGTCTTTATTTGCTAAAACAATTTACAATAATTATATGCCTATGTATGAGAATGATGCTAGAAACTCTACTTCTGCTGTTATGAATCATGCTGCTACTGGTTTGGATGCTTTAATTTCTGAGAATATTGTTAGTTCTACCACGGGGTGTGTGAGTTAAAGGGAATGCAATAATGATGATGTCCATGGGTGCGTGAGTTCAAGAAATGAATCATTAGAGGTCACTTCACACACTACACTTAGTGACTCAGACACTGAAGACCTCCCTGACATTCACACACTTTATGAGAAAACTCTCAAGAAAAGCACTAGACTAGAAAAGGTAGTGAAAGATCTCACTAAGAAATTAGAAAACCTAAGTCTAATGGTTAAATTTAACGCTGAAGAGTACACTACCCAATGTCTAACTCATGAAAACTCAAACTAGAATAGGGTTTTATCCTAATTTGAAGACTCAAACTAGAAATTTTGAACAAATTAAGTTTGTGTCGGGAGGCAAAAGACCTATAGAAACTTGTCCAGACTTTCATTCTCTTAAAAATGAATTTCATGAAAAACAATCAAAGTTTGATATTGGGGAATCACGTTTCTCTAAGTGTGAAAGTCCATCTAAGACTAAATATGTCTGCCCCCCGATTAGGAAGAGTGATTTGGTCTTTCAAGTTGTACTCCCTAGGAATAAGGTTCAACCTCAAAATTTCATCAAGACAATGTTTAGAGACTTTCCTAAGGAGATACCATCTTCGAGCAATCTATACTGCTCTTACTGTGACTTATATGGTCATTTCTTTAAAGGTTGTTATTCTAGACGTTTAGTCAACCCTGTCTCTATCACTTCTGTGTACCAAAACTTTAACTATTCTAGGAGAAGCCATAACAATTATGTTCTTCCAAGACAACCAGACAAAAACTCTAACTATAGAAAGAGAAAGACCAAACCTAAAAGATCATTTCCAAGAAGGATTCCTAAACACTTTTCTAAACCTAATGCTCTCAATTTCCATAAAATTCAGCCTCGTGCGCAAAACATTTTTCAACAGAAATCTAATGCTCACAAATTTTATCAATTAAGAGCAAATAAGCGCAAAATGAAAACAAGATATGTTTGGGTTAGAAAAGATGAGTTATTACCCCAGATGAAGTGTAATATTGTTATTACTTCTTTAAAAGCTGAACACACTCCTTCTGGTTGGTATTTAGACTTTGAATGTTCAAAGTACATGACTGGGGATGATACCAAACTCTTAAACAAAACCAGCTTTGTTGGAGGAAAAGTTGTTTTTGGTGATGGTGTATCATCTCAAATCATTGGTAAAGGAACACTCCAAGAATAAGGATTACCTTTACTTGAAAATGTTCTTCTAGTAAAAGGTCTTAAGGCTAATCTACTTAGCATTTCGCAATTTTTTGACTCAAATCATACTGTCACTTTTTTAAAGAATAATTGCAAAATTTTAAATGAAAAGGTGAGTGCATAATTACAGGACTCAGGACTCCAGACAATTTTTATACTGTTCAGAACAGTACTGAGGTCTGTAACATTTCCAGAATGGATGACAATGAGATATGGCATAATCGTATGGGTCACATAAATTATGAAAACCTTAGTAGACTGTTTTCTCAAGAAATAGTTAGAGGTATTCCTAAGATCAAACCTATTTCTAATATTATATGTGGATCTTGTCAAGAAGGAAAAATTTTTAAGGCTCCTCATAAGAAAGTCAAAGATATCCTTACATCTAAACCCTTGGAGCTCATCCATATGGACCTAATGGGTCCTTCTCGAACTGTTAGTCTCTGTGGACATAGTTACATTCTAGTTATGGTTGATGACTTCACCAGATTTACTTCGATAGCTTTCTTAAAACAAAAGTCTGACACATTCCAAACCTTTTTGAAGATTTTACTTCGAATTGAAAATGAGAAAGACTCTCAGGTAAATAGGATTCGTAGTGATAGAGGTGGAGAATTCATTGATACTGGTGTTATAGAGTATTTTGACTATAATGGTTACAAACATGAATTTAGTGCTCCTAAGACACCCTAACAAAATGGTATTGCTGAGAGAAAGAATCGTACACTTCAAGAGATGGCATGTTTTACGATTCATGCTAAAATTTTACCTAAATATTTTTAGGTAGAAGCTATTCGTACTTCTTGTCACATTATCAATAGAGTCTATCTTAGAAAGAATTCAAAACAAACTCCTTACGAACTTTGGTATGGGAAAAAGCCCAATCTTAAGTACCTTAGAACCTTTGGTAGTACGTGCTATGTCTGCAAAGACAGAGAACACTTATCCAAATTTGAGAGTCTAGGAGATAAAGCCATTTTTCTAGGATATTTTCCTAACAGTAGAGCTTACCGTGTTTATAATCTTTGCACTAAGACCATAATGGAATCCATAAACGTAATTGAAGTGACACTACTTTTGAGAGTAAGACTGGAGAACCAACTATTGTAGAAGACTCTGAAAATATTTTAGTAAATTACTCTTCAAAAATAGATGATTCTTTACCTATTGAGACACTTGAAGTACCTAATTAGGTTTCTAAAGATCATCCCATAGATAACGTTGTTGGTAACCCTAGTGAGCCTGTACGTACAATATCTCAATTAAGAAACTATGCTCATTATGCATGTTTTGTTTCCCTTGAGAAACCAAAGAATGTTAATGATGCATTGAATGATCCTCATTGGATTTATGCAATGCAGGATGAACTTCTTCAATTTGTCATTCATGATGTTTGGCATCTTGTACCTAGGCTGATCACAAAAAGTTATTGGCACACATTGGATATTTAAAAATAAATCTGATGAAAGTGGGATAATCATTAGAAACAAAGCTAGATTAGTTGCTAAGGGACACTCTCAAATAGAGAGAATATATTTTAATGAGACTTTTGCTCCTGTTACTCGATTAGAATATGTTCATCTTCTCTTTGCCACAGCTTGCTACTTACATTTCACGCTTTACCAAATGGATTTCAAATCTACCTTCCTTAATGGAATATTGACTGAGGAGACCTATGTAGAACAACCAAAAGGGTTTATTGACCCTAAATATCCAAATCATGTCTTTCGTCTTAACAAGGCTTTATATGGCCTAAAACAAGCCCCAAGAGCCTAGTATTAGCGCCTTTCCAACTTTCTCTTAGACAAAGGTTTTAAGAGAGGTGTAAATGATCAAACCCTTTTTTTCAAACATTTTGACAAACATATAATTATATCCCAAGTATACATAGACGATATGATTTTTGGATCAACTTCCCCTATCGAAGTTAAATCTTTTTCTGAAATTATGCATAAAGAATTTCAAATGTCTCTTATGGAGGAGTTGCAATTTTTCTTAGGACTTTAAGTCAAACAAAATTCAGAAGGATTATTTGTCTCGCAATCAAAATACGCATTAGAGATTATAAAAAAATTCGGCCTTGAGAGTGCAAAAGATGTTAAAACTCCTATGAGTACTATGGTCAAACTGTCTAAGGATGAAATTGGAAAATCCGTAGATCCGACTTTATATCGTAGTATGATAGGAACCATGTTATACCTTACTGCCTCGCATCCTGATATTATGTAAGTTGTTTGCGTTTGTGCTTGTTATCAAAACAATCCTAAAGAGAGCCAATTATCTTGTGTTAAAAGAATTATAAAATACATTAAAGGCACTCTAAATTTAGGTCTTTGGTACACCAATGATACTCCTAGCACTATAATAGGATATACCGATGTCGATTGGGAAGGGTGTACTGAAGATAGTATGAGCACATCAGGCGCGTGTTATTATATTGGTAATAATTTGGAAGGTTGGAGTAGTAAGAAACAAAACTGCACTTCATTATCTACTGCTAAATCTGAATACATAGTCCCTGGAAGCTGATGTACTCAATTACTTTGGATTAAGCAAGTGCTAAGTGATTATGGTATTAAGGAGGAACATTTACATCTCTATTATGATAATCAAAGCGCGTTCAGTATCTCTTAAAATCTTGTTCAACACTCGCGAACAAAGCACATAAAAATAAGACATCACTTTATACGGGAATTAGTTGAGACTATGGAACTAGAAATCAATTATCTTCCTATAGATTTGCAACTCGCAGATATGTTTACCAAACCTTTGGATTACAATAGATTTATTTCTTTGCATAAATCAATAGGAATGGTTAGTGCTGAATAAACTCTTGGATTTACATAATTTTTCCCTTTGTCCATTTGAGACAAATTGAGGGAGAAATTTGAGTCTTATGAGAATTCATTTATTTTGTACATATTCTAAAAAGCTTGATCTTAGTGATTATTTGCAGGATTCTCTACAGTTATTATTTTTTATACTCAATAGTTGTGTTAGGGTATTGAATTGTAATTAGTTGAGTTATGTAATTTTCTTTTCTAGGAAATGGGTAGATATTTTTGTATAGGAATAGGTTTTTCCATTTCTTTTTGTTTCCCTACGAGTCCAAGATGACTCAAAAGAGATTTCGTCTCATATTTCCAAAGGGGGAGATTGAAGCACCTTATACTCTTGACTCACTTGAGTCTATATTATATAAGTGCTCATCTAGTTTGGATATAGAGACAAAATTGAGTCCCCATCCTAGATACCAAAGAGCCTCAGACTCTTCAACACAATTCATTCCTCTTGTTTAATTTATCAAGGTATATTCACTATCACTCACACACTTTAAAACTCCATACATTGTTCACATATTGTTTAAATTATTTGTATGTGTGTTGTGTATGTTAATTTCCCTTAAAATAATTTTTTATAATTTTTTGGGAATTTATAATGATTTTAAAACAATTTCTTTCTTAATTAAAAATGGAATTAAAAAGTTTTGGGGTCATTATATAAATACTGGTTATTGGTTTTTTCCTAAAATGTTCCCTTGGGTTGGAACCAAAAGCGCTAGAGAAGTTAGGGTATTTATGTAATTAAGTTTGGAACGCGCGTTTGATATCCGGTATTTTCCTTACACCTGTTGCTTCCCTATTGGATGTATGTGTGTTTCTTCAAAGAGAGTAAACGAGTGTGTTTTATTAGACCTTGGATTGAGTTAATTAATGCTCTGCATGCGTCCTTGTCCCAATCCTTGCGAACATCTCTCATCCAATCAAAAGCCTCATAACCAACCGCTTACCTTTAACCGTTGGATGGAAATCAATGTTGCAAGACTTAATCTCAACCCTTTATTTCGAACCCCCTTCTCGATCCTTCTCAGCCCTGTATATAAGGAGGATAACCCTCAGCCTTTCAAAATCTTTTGCCACTCTGTCATTTTAGAGAGAGAAGAGAGAAAAAAGAGAAACCTCAGAGTTAGAAACCCTAACCCTGTTCGTCTAAACCCTTTTTCAAACCCTAATTCATTTATCAAAAACAGTTTTATACCAAACACAACCTTGAGTGTTTGGGAGTTTTGAGAGTGGTTTCGTGATGTAACCTCTTCGTTTTAAGATCTTGTGTCCAACTTAAGCGTTAAGCTAGATATGCATTTATGTTCCATAGAAATTTTAGATTTGAGCATTTTATGGTACACTACACCTAGATATGCATTTATTGTCTCTCGTCTTGAGAAATCTGTTGTTGATTGTTTTCTGTAAATGTTTTAATGCTCAAAATCAACAATAACATTTTATATTTCTAATTCTTTTGAAACAAGACCTTTGACGTAGTTGGAATCACACTTGGAAATTTTCAATTTCAAAAATCTTTTCAAAACCCCGAAATTGATTAAGATCTTGAAACGTCTTCTGAGCAAGATAGCCGTGGATTCTGGGTTAATCTTAAGGGTCAAACAAGTTTCAAGTTTGCTAAGAAGAGAGAAATTGAAAATCACAGCATATAGATCTGATTTGTAATTTGCTAGGACTGTTTGTAAAAATAAGCGTGAGTGTGTGCATGCATGTGTTAGATCACCATCACAAACACTTACACACTACAACACTGAAAGTATTGGTAATAAGATCTCGAAACAAGAGTCGACGTAAATACCGGAACAAAGTGAAGTTAGAAAACTGGGAGAATAACATCAACAATCAGAACTGCAGAAAATTTATAAGGACACTAGTGGGTACATTCCCAAACTTGTATAGGTCTGATTTGTGTGCATTTATGTTATACAGTTTGTAACTGTTATATTTTGTTTTGGTGGATTTTTCTTTTTTCTCCGTAGAGGGAGTCGTGGATGTTTCCTCAGTTGGGTGAGGTTTTACCACGTTAAAAATCTCTTGTTAGTAATCTTTCTACATCTCCTCATCTCATTCTGATTAGTGTGCTGATTTAAAACTATTTTAGTTTTGTTTTTCAAAACTAGTTAACAAATCTTGAACTGGTCTCATGCAAATTTTTAAACACATCTTGTGATTAAACTGATTTGATTTCTAGAAAAGAGTTTCCTCAAAAAATAGTTCGGAGTTACTTAAATAGTTTAATCTTGTATTAAACGGCTTTAGTAACAGTTTTTCATGCACCACCTTGTAACAACCCTCGATTCTGGAAGGCTCATTTTATATTAATATTACCGCATAAGGTAATTATATAAAATGTTGGAACTGGAGTAAATATTAATTTTATGAAATGAAAGTTAATATTTGCTGGGTTATTGCATATTTACTGCATGAGAAAGTAAATATCATTCTATTGTATGTTTTATAGTGTTATGTGTTTTAAATCACATTATGGTTTAATTAAAACTGGAGTTTAAAGTGGTTTAGAAAATTGTCGGATGCCATTTTAGAGGGCGTAGTTAGTCCCGGGTTATACGAGACAGTCAAAATAAGTGTCATATTGTATTTTTGAGTTTCGGGCACTTTTATCTGGTTTTAACTCAAACGCGTAATTGCGAGTCATTTTCATATGGTATTAACCACTTAAGTGGGGAGACTTATGTTAAGCCACGATTTAAGTCTTTTAAATCCCCTAATTTCTCTATTTTAGGTCTTAAGCTCTAGAGAGAATGAGAGAGAAAGAGAGAGGAAGAGAAAAGTGGAGGAAGAAGAGAGAAATTGAAGATTGAAGATGGATTGATGCTTCTTCTACAAATAAATAAGAAATATCAACCCTAAGGCAAGTATTCTACTTGAAAATATGTGATTTAAGATGTATAAATTGTATGATAGTTGTGTATTTTCATTTATGGTGTAAATGTGGAATTTGTGGGATTTAAACCCTAATCTTGATTTATGTTAAAGAAATTGTGGGCCTTGATGGTTATAAATCATATAGGAAAATCTTTGGGAAGATAAATATTGTTGGTTGAGTTTAAGATGGACAAGGTTTGAGATTTTGGAAAATGTAAATCATCATTTGGGTGTAGTTTTTGAAGGTGAAAGAACCCTAGGTCTGCTACGACCGGTCGACCGGGCCTTCGGGGGCAGGCTTACTGCTTTCCCACAAAGGCATAAAATTTTGCGCGGTCGACCGCGGTCCCTTGACCGGTCGACCGGTTATACCATTTTGAGCTTTCTGCTTTCCTTCGTGGGCAAAACCTTGAGACGCGGTCGACCGCGGTCTCAGGACCGGTCGACCGGTCCCCTGTTTTTCATCCTAAAATCTTACTTGGTTTCCTAGATTTATTTTCTTCAATAGGGACTAGGAACCTTATTGAATGAAGTAAATTTAGAGTTTTAGAGTCCTAGATGATTTAGTTATCCACCCTACTTTAGAAATAGGATAGGTGGGAACTTTTCCGGGGATGTGCCAATTGAAGTTAGGGCACCTTTTTCTTCTAGTTGATTTTCATAAAACTAGGAGATGTAGTATTATGTTTGGGAGACTTTAGAAGCTCAATTGAGCTATATTAGTTTTGATGGTTTATATTATCACCCCAAAAGAATGTTGGGAGATTTTGGAAGCTCAATTGAGCTATGTTAACCTTGGTGGTTCATAATAACACCGTAAAGGTGAGTTTGGAGAATAAATTGAAAGTTCATTCATTTCTTTGAAAGATGATAATCTTGGGGTTTTAAAATAACACCCTAAAATGCTTGGAGATAATCAAGAGTTTATTTACTCCTTTGAGGTTGTAGTGCCGATAAGCTATAGTATGGCTCCGGATAATAAGTTATATTATTTACAAGACGTAAATAGCAATGGTTTCTGATAAAATGAAACATATACATGGAAATGAAATGAAATGGAAATGGTATTGATTTTAGTAAATGATAATTTACTTAATCATGAAACTGGTACATGATAATTTACTTGATTTTGAAAATGATAAATAAACTGGTTTAAACACACCTCTCTAAATGACATCATAAGGGAAGTTCGCACGTGAGGTGATGCCCCCTGGCAAATTAACGCAGGGTGGATATAGTCCATAGGCCATGTGAGCGTTTATTGTTATATATTTTTCTGCGATGGGTAGGAGATTCCGGGTGTGGTCTTAACTATCCCGCAGGCACATGGCCGCTTCCCGACGTCTTGCGTTATAGGTGCCCAGGTTATCTTATGGTAGGCCCTGGAAGATGATGGTCATTTAGGGGCGCGCACAGTGGGGAAACCCGGACCGGCGGTCTTAGAATCGTTATATGTATATAAATATAACTATTCAAAATCAAATGGGGCTTGATGTATGAGATATGCCATAAAGAGCATGATGAAGTGCCACAAAGAGCACATATAAATGCCACAAAGAGCATTTGAAAATGATTATTTCCTGATAAGGAAAGGATTTTTACAAAAGGTAAAATTTATATAAAATTTGCCATAAAGAGCAAAAGATTGTGATTATGTATATACTTCCTGTTAAGGAAAAGATATATAAGATAAATGGTACATTGTGTAGGCAGCTTCTTGTTTCTCTTTCTTCATGATTTATTATTCATAATTGTCATACTCTTTATTCATCTGGTAATCATATAGAACCGGGCCCTGACCCGTCTACATTTCTTGTTGCATATGCATCTTGTCTCCGCCCAGGTACTCCGCCGCAAGGATGCCTGACTTGAATTCCTATTTCGATGTCTTCGGCGAGCCGTGATGCATTACGGGTATTACGGGATACAATTGGTATAAACGTTTTCATTTTTTTTGTATTCTAGTTAAGATCGGGTCTCTTTCACTCGGGCGAGGCCCAAGCTTTTGTAATTGATTAATGTAATGTAATATATATAAATTCATTGAAATTATTTAATAAGGTTGTATGAATCAGTGGACCGATAACATATTTGGTCCTCTTATTTGTTACCTGTTGTTATAGTATATATATATATATGTACATGCTAGTGGTTTCCCCTATCTTTTCAGGAAAGTGGGTTGTTTGTTTTCTTTTAATTACTTTAAAACAAAAATTTTGGCAACCCGTTTTCTAGAATAGTGGGTGGTTGTCTTGGATACTCTATATTTTTTTGAGATGCTGAGAATGATTCCATCTATGATTCCGTTATATTAGAGTATTGGGCTGGCCACCCCTTATTTTGGTGAGCGGGTTGTCACAGATGGTATCAGAGCATCAGGTTCTAGAGTCCTTAGGAATCTGTGTGGACGCCTTAAGTTTCAGCGTTGCTCTTAATTTGACATAAAGGCTTAGGATTAAGATCGTTGGTTTCTCTTATGAGATTTCGTTCTTCTGCCATGAGGTAGAATCTATAGAATCTTTCGCGTATTCGTGTGAGAATAGTAGGTCGATTGAAGGACGCCAAGGAAGTTCGTTGTGAGGGCGTCATGAAAAAGGAACTACTAAGGACTGTAAATTATGGTCGGGGAGGAGGACCGCTTTGGAGGTCGCTCCCTTTTTGTTGCACTTCCTTGTCATGCTACTACGACTACTAATTACAGTTGATGTAGTTTTCCCAAGTATCGCTAGAAGTAGAAAGTGGTACTAAGCTTGAGAATTCAAGCGATGTTACATTGAAGTAGAGAAGCTCCCAGAAGTATAACGGAGGATAATCCTTCACCCGTAGGAGTAGTATGCAAACGATGGGAACGTAGTTACCTTTTTCGTGGGTGCTGGAAGTTTTGCCCAGGGAGGAACCCGGTAGATACTTCCTATCGTAAGTTTCTCTGGGGTAACTGGAAGGAGGAGAAGGTAAGATCCTTAAGTGTTCACGTGAGGCTCTGTTAGAGGCTGACATGTGAAGAAGAGTTGTACGATTAGGGAGATCGTGCACTTAAGAAAGGTAGGTATAAGTGAGAGCCCCCCCCCCCCCCCCAATGGAATGATAGGCTCCAGAATAAGTGTCGCTAACACTTCTGATGGGGCAGTGATCATGAAACCGCATTGGTGGACATCCGCCTGGGAAGGTTTCATTGAACTGAGGAAGAGGAGGCCGAGAGCGTGTTCTCGTTTATTGAGAAAGTAAAAAGAACTACGTGGGCTATAGTGATGGGGAAAAACCACGCGTTTTCATTACATTGATTGGAAGAACGAGGGCAAAAATAAAGTGCCTAATTGGGGAGTTGAGGGAAGTAATATTGGTTTGTATAAGGCTCGAATATGGAGTCTGAGATTCATTAGTATTGACCCGAAGTGCTTGGCTTAAATTGTTGGTGGGAATTCCACCTTGTTAGTGGGTGATGTATTCCTTAGAATAAGATAGCGTAGTATTATATCTACTCTAGATTCGGGTGTTCATATCAAGTTTGTAATAGTATCGACATTATTATAGAAAGATAATTATATGACTTCCGTGGTAGGGAAGTTTTATGATCTCTTCACTCGTTATAAAATGAGTGATAATAATTTAAAGGCGTATGTGCTATATGTGATAACTAGTATGAATGTTTTTGCTGCTTGTTTGCATTATATGTGGATGTTATGACTTATTTCCACGACCAACAAGGTTAAGTAGTAATGCATAGAAGGGGTTCCTTGTTTGGATTCCGCTTTTACGGGACGCTCCACGCGTGAACCTTAACGACGTTGGGAGTGGATAGATGTTATTTTTTCCTTTCTCTTGTTTTATGTACACTATGCGAGTAAATATATTTTGGTCGGTTTGGTGTGATAGCAAGTAAATAAAATTTTAAGGCTATCTTACTTCTAGTTCAAAATGGAACTAGTTGTTCTATGATTTCTCCCCTGGATACAGGTTGAGACTTTATAGAGGTGAATTGAGGTAGGTAGGAGATTTTGTTATTCCTTTAGTTATCTTGTGTGAGCGTTTGATTATTCGTTTGTCTTGTTTATGCATGTTACGCTTATCTCCATGATCAACTAGTTAAGTAGGCATGTGTCGGAGGGGTTCCTTGTTTGGATTTCGCTTCGGCGAGACACTCCGCCGCATGAACACTTAACGATGTTGTGATTGGAGAGACGTTATCCTTTTCTTTCTCTTTTACTTTATTTATTTTGTTGTTAGAAGTGGGATTGGAAGATTAGCCGAGAATCACGTAGAAGAGTGATTAAGGGCTATTAAAGTGGGAGATAGAATCACTGTATATAGTTCTCTCCTCTGATCGATGTGAGGGAGACTGTGATACGAAGTCGGATTGAAACTTCGGGATTGTGCCTTGATAAGAAGGCCATGTTTTTATAAGGGGAATATGTATCTGAAAGACTTCACGGGAAGTGAATGTCTGATCAGTTAAGATCTTTAAAAGATGTTATGGTAAGTAGGATTGTAAATTAAAATTGTACCAATCCCGATCATGTGTCTTAGACCTTCATATCTTAATGACCAACGATGCGAGTTAGTAGTGTAACGGGAGGGTTCCTTGTTTGGATTTCGCTTCGGCGATACGTCCCACGCACGAAACCGAGCGAATGTCGGAAGTTGAGATAGGTTTTGGACACTAGGGATATATTTAGTATTATCTATCTACGACTTAGATAGGATGTATACTGGTAGATCGACCTTAGGTTTATTAGAACATAAGGCCCTTAGGGCAGGTGATGTTGATTTAGGAAGGTGGTAAGGATTTGACCACGAATAAGTTGTGGGTTAACTCTATGTGGGATTAGATCCCTAGGAACGAGATTTATGGGGTCTCGAGAGGTTTGGGTGGTTTAGGCCTAAGAAGATAAGGCATTTCTTAGATATGGTGCTACGTGGCGACTTCACTTACGGAGAATTAAGGGACGTGCTGACCTTCACTCCTGAGCTCATGATGGCGATCTCGAGAGTGGGTTTAATAAATAAGTCTCTTCCAGGAGCGGGAAGTAATAATACTGGAGCATGGACCTGTTGTCTATGCGTCTCACATGCTTAAACTTGTGGGAAGTATATATCCCACGCTTGAATTTAAAATTCATTGCCGTGGAAATTGCCGTAAAGAAATGGAGGCACTAATTCCTGGGCAATACTTAAAGAAATGAAAATTTAGTCTTTCTCGCGAAGCAACAAGCTGTTGCAATATGGCGTGGGAGAAGTCGAGTTGGTGCCCTGACCTCAGAAGAACTAGTGATTAGATATTTCTCATTCGCTAAGGAAATGTGATTGGGGTAGTAGATGCGTCGAGTAAGAAACTCGTCGGAGATATTTGTGTTGGGACGGAAAGCCAAATGAAACGAGCATGACTCCAAAGACCCTATAGCGAGAGAATTCCGGTCTGTGATCCACCATTTCACCTACTAGAGCAAAGAAGAGTATCGGTGGAATGAATAGGGGTATATTCATTGACGGTTGTATTGAAGTGCTAAAACCGTTATGGTCATGATCCTTTTTGATAAAAGTGTTGATCGTTCGACCAAATCGTTACTTTTCCGGCCATTATGGGCAGACTAGATGTAGAAGAGTACGCCCCATTCTCGATGGAGGAATGGTAGAACCGTAGGAGGTGCCTATTAAAATAGGGTGGATCGAGACTAGATATTCGTATCGGAGGTTGGGTACAAATTTCCATGAAGTAATGGGAACCGTATGGGAATGGAGTATACCTTACCACCCTAAAGAGGATTGATGAATGGAGGAAGTTGACTTAATGCCGAAAGGCATACCTGGAATGTGCGCCTTAGGACACATAGCTATTGAGAGCATAATGGCATGGAGGGAAATTCCTGTACAAACATTAGGCTTTGAATGGCCTTATGGATCATTTCCTAAGGCTTGGCACCGTGAGTGGCCTAGTGTAGTCGGTTGAGTAATTCGCATACTCGTTGGATGGAACCAACGGGTAATATGTTCCTTGGACTTGGAGTGGTCTCGGAACATTTCTTTAAAGATTTGGCTTTTGATCCATACGCCATGATGGGATACGTCAATGCGAAGAAAAGTTGAGTAGTGTTGGGGTTAAACCAATTAGAGTTGGTATAAACATCCCCGAGGAGGGAGTAAAGCGGTCTATGCCGAGTTGTGAGGGTATCTTCTTCCGTTTTAAGAAGGTAGAATCAATAGTTAGTGAGGAACGCTGAGTGCTATGCTAGTGCACAGATGATGTAGGATGAGATCGATAAGGTCGACCTTAGTCCAGGTTCATTTGGGACGTTGCGATAACGAGGGGTTTGTTTAGAATGGTAGAATCCTAGTTTAGAGTAGTATACCCTTTATGAGATTTGGGTATGCCCGAATTTTGGGGGCAAAATTCCCTCTTAAGGGGGGGAGTATGTAACAACCCTCGATTCTGGAAGGCTCATTTTATATTAATATTACCGCATAAGGTAATTATATACAATGTTGGAACTAGAGTAAATATTAATTTTATGAAATGAAAGTTAATATTTGTTGGGTTATTGCATATTTACTGCATGAGAAAGTAAATATCATTCTATTGTATGTTTTATAGTGTTATGTGTTTTAAATCACATTATAGTTTAATTGAAACTGGAGTTTAAAGTGGTTTATAAAATTATCGGATGCCATTTTAGAGGGCGTAGTTAGTTCCGGGGTATGCGAGACTGTCAAAATAAGTGCCATATTGTATTTTTGAGTTTCAGGCACTTTTATCTGGTTTTAACTCAAACGCGTAATTGCGAGTCATTTTCATGTGGTATTAACCACTTAAGTGGGGAGACTTATGTTAAGCCACGATTTAAGTCTTTTAAATCCCCTAATTTCTCTATTTTAGGTCTTAAGCTCTAGAGAGAATGAGAGAGAAAGATAGAGGAAGAGAAAAGTGGAGGAAGAAGAGAGAAATTGAAGATTGAAGATGGATTGATGCTTCTTCTACAAATAAATCAGAAATATCAACCCTAAGGCAAGTATTCTACTTGAAAATATGTGATTTAAGATGTATAAATTGTATGATAGTTGTGTATTTTCATTTATGGTTTAAATGTGGAATTTGTGGGATTTAAACCCTAATCTTGATTTATGTTAAAGAAATTGTGGGTCTTGATGGTTATAAATCATATAGGAAAATCTTTGGGTAGATAAAGATTGTTGGTTGAGTTTAAGATGGACAAGGTTTGAGATTTTGGAAAATGTAAATCATCATTTGGGTGTAGTTTTTGAAGGTGAAAGAACCCTAGGTCTGCTACGACCGGTCGACCGGGCCTTCGGAGGCAGGCTTACTGCTTTCCCACAAAGGCATAAAATTTTGCGCGGTCGACCGCGGTCCCTTGACCGGTCGACCGGTTATACCATTTTGAGCTTTCTGCTTTCCTTCGTGGGCAAAACCTTGAGACGCGGTCGACCGCGGTCTCAGGACCGGTCGACCGGTCCCCTGTTTTTCATCCTAAAATCTTACTTGGTTTCCTAGATTTATTTTCTTCAATAGGGACTAGGAACCTTCTTGAATGAAGTAAATTTAGAGTTTTAGAGTCCTAGATGATTTAGTTATCCACCCTACTTTAGAAATAGGATAGGTGGGAACTTTTCCGGGGATGTGCCAATTGAAGTTAGGGCACCTTTTTCTTCTAGTTGATTTTCATAAAACTAGGAGATGTAGTATTATGTTTGGGAGACCTTAGAAGCTCAATTGAGCTATATTAGTTTTGATGGTTTATATTATCACCCCAAAAGAATGTTGGGAGATTTTGGAAGCTCAATTGAGCTATGTTAACCTTGGTGGTTCATAATAACACCGTAAAGGTGAGTTTGGAGAATAAATTGAAAGTTCATTCATTTCTTTGAAAGATGATAATCTTTGGGTTTTAAAATAACACCCTAAAATGCTTGAAGATAATCAAGAGTTTATTTACTCCTTTGAGGTTGTAGTGCCGATAAGCTATAGTATGGCTCCGGATAATAAGTTATATTATTTACAAGACGTAAATAGTAATGGTTTTGGATAAAATGAAACATATACATGGAAATGAAATGAAATGGAAATGGTATTGATTTTAGTAAATGATAATTTACTTAATCATGAAACTGGTAAATGATAATTTACTTGATTTTGAAAATGATAAATAAACTGGTTTAAACACACCTCTCTAAATGATATCATAAGGGAAGTTCGCACGTGAGGTGATGCCCCCTGGAAAATTAACGCAGGGTGGATATAGTCCATAGGCCATGTGAGCGTTTATTGTTGTATATTTTTCTGCGATGGGTAGGAGATTCCGGGTGTGGTCTTAACTATCCCGCAGGCACATGGCCGCTTCCCGACGTCTTGCGTTATAGGTGCCCAGGTTTTCTTATGGTAGGCCCTGGAAGATGATGGTCATTTAGGGGCGCGCACAGTGGGGAAACCCGGACCGGCGGTCTTAGAATCGTTATATGTATATAAATATAACTATTCAAAATCAAATGGGGCTTGATGTATGAGATATGCCATAAAGAGCATGATGAAGTGACACAAAGAGCACATATAAATGCCACAAAGAGCATTTGAAAATGATTATTCCCTGATAAGGAAAGGATTTTTACAAAAGGTAAAATTTAGATAAAATTTGCCATAAAGAGCAAAAGATTGTGATTATGTATATACTTCCTGTTAAGGAAAAGATATATAAGATAATTGGTACATTGTGTAGGCAGCTTCTTGTTTTTCTTTCTTCATGATTTATTATTCATAATTGTCATACTCTTTATTCATCTGGTAATCATATAGAACCGGGCCCTGACCCTTCTACATTTCTTGTTGCATATGCATCTTGTCTCCGCCCAGGTACTCCGCCGCAAGGATGCCTGACTTGAATTCCTATTTCGATGTCTTCGGCGAGCCGTGATGCATTGCGGGTATTACGGGATACAATTGGTATAAACGTTTTCATTTTTTTTGTATTCTAGTTAAGATCGGGTCTCTTTCACTCGGGCGAGGCCCAAGCTTTTGTAACTGATTAATGTAATGTAATATATATAAATTCATTGAAATTATTTAATAAGGTTGTATGAATCAGTGGACCGATAACATATATGGTCCTCTTATTTGTTACATGTTGTTATAGTATATATATATGTACATCCTAGTGGTTTCCCCTATCTTTTCAGGAAAGTGGGTTGTTTGTTTTCTTTTAATTACTTTAAAACAAAAATTTTGGCAACCCGTTTTCTAGAATAGTGGGTGGTTGTCTTGGATACTCTATATTTTTTGAGATGCTGAGAATGATTCCATCTATGATTCCGTTATATTAGAGTATTGGGTTGGCCACCCCTTATTTTGGTGAGCGGGTTGTCACACACCTCCCATTCCAATTGAAAAACCTTTGGGAGGTGAATCGATTTTTCTTGGACCCTAAGTGTACCTCTCCCCCTTATTATCCAAACCCCCCATCGTCCCCCAAAAATTTCAAATTGGAGATGTTTCACTTTTTCCACCACCCACATGCCTTCCGTTGTTCAAATGGAATTCATATATTTCGGGAGGCACGTTTGCTTTGGAGGGTCCACCGTTGATCTTTCAAAGTCAAATCCCTTTTTGGGTAGACCATCAACTATTTAGACTTCTAGTGTATAGTTATTTGTAGTCTAAATAGCAGGTTGTAAACTGTTAGTTTTTTATTTTTTTTCTTACCTTTTTAATTTAGTCTAATGTAATTAGTTAACTTTTGGTTATTGCTTCTCGTTATGCTTTGTACTAACTTGTTTTGTATATTCATTTGGACTCATGCTTATGGAGATCGCTCAAATTTTGGGTAATATCGTTATTTTCCTCTCTTTGTGTTATGTTCTTAATGCGCATTGAGGACAATGCGACATTTAAGTTAGGGGGTGTAGGATATTCTATCCATTTCTTGTGTAGTCCATTGATATGCTTACTTGTTAGTTACTAAGTATACCTTTTTGTTAAAATTTGAAAATTTTCAAAAATATTATCTTTCTTTTTTCTCCTTTGTTGGCCTTTTTGCCTTTGTTTTCGATGATAAATTTCAATAATTTCCCGATTCGATAGACAACTCAACAATGCATGTTCTCGATTTTATAAGTTATTAGACTTTAGTCCACAAATCATTGATATTATGAATGACTTCATGAACTAAACTTTAATCACATGAGCACATGCGCTTTCTTGTTTTATTGATTTGGTTTAAGATTTTAATAACTCGGTAATCTTTTGTTGCATTGTATATACTTACATCGAGTAATCTTTTTAACTATCGTCGTTTGTGAGTGTTATACACAATTCTTTCCTCTTTCAAAACGTTGAATTCATCGGTAATCTCACTATTCTTTCATTTGATCGTTCATTAATTGAATTCATTTTTGAAATTTGTTACTTGAGTATGATTTTCAAGGTTTGTTTTGACTCGAGGATTGCGTAAACTTTATGAAATGCTCATAGACAATCTTTGTTGTATCATCCAAATTAGCCTAGACCTCACCTTATATGTTTTCCCTAGTCAACCCCTTTGAGCCTTAATATAGCCTTTCGTTTCATAACCCAAAATCCCATAACCTACTCCACATTGGAGTTGTAAACCATACATATTACTTTTCATACCTTTGTTTGGAATGTTACTTGGGATTAAATGATGTTGTGCATTGTGGTTGAAATTTAAGCATATGAAAAGAGTGAGAAAAGTGAAGAAGAAAGTGTAGTGAAAAAGAAAAGAGAAAAAGAGAAGTGAAAAACAAAAGAAAAGAAAAAATGAGAAAAAATGAGAAAAAAAAAAGAGAGAAAGTTTGTATATATGTGTTATGTATATAAGTTAGTAGGCTTAGTCATATTTGGTTTTGGTTCTTTGTTTACACACATGATTGGTCCAACATGCAGTGGGTTTTGATAATTCCATTTTGTTTACCATGGAATCTCTCGACATACACGCGTAACAAGCTTTGGTCTCGGCATGGAGTTTTGCCATTGCTGCGCGGGTTCCATACGAATTTGTCACGCAAATGGGTATTGTGGGTCTCGGCCATTGATGGCCATGGCAACCTTATTTCTTTAGAGGAACTGGATGGATAAGGGAAATTCACAAAGTATCAGGTGGGAATCGATTTGCACCTTTGCAAATCGATTCGGTATCTATGCAGTAAGAAGCCCTCCATTTTCGAATCGATTCGGACTCAGCCGAAGATCCCCTGTTTTGGCCGATATTTTGGTGCTTTCTTTTCCTGTTTTCTTTTTCCTTTTTTTTTGTTTCTTTAGTTTTTGTAATTTCCTATAAAAGGATCCCATAGGCTATTTTTGGAGATATCTTTCATTTGCTTAGTTTCTAGGGTTTGTAACATTTTGGGGATTTTTGTGGAGTGTATCCCCTCTCCTCTTTTCTCTTGGATGCTTGTTCACTGTTGATGTAAACTTTATTCCTTCATTTTTCTTACTTTATTAATTACTTCTATGCCTAGATAATTGTTGATGCTTATTTATTTGTAGTTAGTTGTTTTTATTTGTTGTGTGCCTTAGTTTAATTAGTTGTTTAATTACCTAAACCATGTCTAGTGCCTAGTTAAATAAGGTTGGGATCATGTGTCCTCCATTTATGAGGGTCGAGCCGCGAAAATTAGTTTTTGGGTAAAATAATTTTTAATCGAAACGTCGCGTATTAAAATCATTTTATTATGCGTTTAACTTTCTTTGTCACGTAACGTTAGTGTTTATAGCTATAATCCGATTTTAAAACGTGTGTGACCATTTTGAATTAAATGTTTTATCTCGTAACTTTGAGTTGAATTTCTTCTTGCGTGATGTTTATTTTTAACTAAAAATGTTGATTAAATGTTTTCGAACCGAAATTCTATTTCCCCTTGTTTAGCCCACGGCAGGGATAAAATTTTGGCCCTCTCTTTATTAATTCTCGTTTAGACTTTACTTCTTTTATTTTTCCCCTTTTCACCATTTTTAACTCCTTATCACCTTTTTCATTTTTATTCTTGAAGTTTTAAAGAAATTAAAATCTAAAATTCAATCACTCCCTGTGGATTCTTGATGCCCGACTTACCGTTATACTTGAATCGCAAGTGCAGTTGTAATTTAAGTTTTGTATTAACGCGATGAAACGAATTCAACGATTAGTGTTTTGACGCGACACTACTTTTCACGCTTAATCATGTTTATACCTAAAAAAATAAAACAACCTAACTACCTAAAAATAAAACTAAAAAATTAAAATCAACTTAAAATAAAATCCTAATCTATATAAAAAACACAAATAATAAAATAGAAGAAATAAAAAATAAAAATCTAATAAAAATAAAAATTAAAGTCCTAAAAAAGTGTAAAATCTAATAAAATTAAAAATAACTTCCTAAAAACTAATCCTAAGAAAATAAAATAAAATAAAATAAAAACTAAAAACTAATCAAAATCAAAATTAAAATCAAAATCAAAATAAAATAAAATTTTACTAAATAAAAAGAAAAATATCAAAATAGAAATTAAATTCTAAATAAATCCTAAAAATAAAAACGACTCAAAATAAAAATATAAAAACTAATAAAAGTACAAATTAAACACACAGATGGCTCAGTGTGGGCTTAGGTTTGCATCGGGGCTAGGTTCGGGGCATCGAAAATGATCTCGACAAGTTCAAATAAGACTTCGGACTTCTCAGTGCTATGATTTCTTTGTTTCATGTTTTTTACCGCTATTGGGTCGTAATTACGCCGATTTAACACTATTTGTACTGCGACATCATGTTGACCTGCAAAATGATAAAATACGAACATAAGGCCATTTTTAATTAAAATGAGTGACTAAAATGCTTATATTCAGGGCATAAATTATACACTTTTGGGTGCTTATCATACCACCCCCCAAACACAACATTGCTAGCCCTCGGGAAAAAATAGAGATAAGTAACTAAAAGCGTACCACTTTCGCAGGCACTAGCGATTACACTTAGTAAGTGCAACAAGGCCTTAAACCTATAGGTTACCCTACAGGACGAGTGGTGTCTCATAAGGGTTTGCAGGGAATATACCCACAAAATTCAAAAAGTTTTATGAAAAAGGAAGTTTTCGATTTGACAATGAAAAGTTATACACCCGACTCAGAAGGCATCAAGGAACACCATATTCAACTATCGAAATAAGACATAAAATTATTTAACACCAAAAGCGTAATCCTGCCTAAAACTCGGCATATGTTTGTGTGAAACAATCTTCAGTATCATTAGAGTAATTCTTAGATCGCCTTTCATAGAATCAAAGCTTTGACTTCAATTCTCACTAGATATATCTCTTTGAATAGAACTCTCTTAGAATTGAGTAAGTGTATCTCTCTAATGTGTGAGGAAGTGAGTAAATGTAAACAAGTTTAAACGTCTCACACACTTTATAGAAAATGACAGATACATGAAAGAAATTTGATCTCACGAACGAATGCTAACCACTATGTCGAGAATGTCGAGTTATTCACCATATAGACTTCTCGTTTGCCCGAACACATCACCAAGGGTGAAAATGGGGTTTATGTAAGACATGGGGGGAAATGGGGAGGATGATGTTATTATTTTGAGAAGAGTGTGACACACTTTGACTAACCAATGTCTTCATCTTTTGAATTTATGATCGCATGCTTTCTTTTCTACTTTTCTTTTTTTTATCTTTTTTTTATTGCAATGTATTTTTCTTTTCATAAATGAAGACAATTTACATTGATAATTTCAAACGCTCTTTTTCTCAAAAATGATGGTAGTAATGGGGAATGACGTATGGATGGTATCTGGAATATATATGGATAAGGGAAATATGGAAAATGGGTGAATGATAATGTGATACGAAAAAATGATAAGTGTATGGTAAAGATGGTTTAGTGCTCGGTACAAACTACAAGACATATGTTTCTTACAACTCGAAAGCAATGTCATTCTCCGTGATTAAGTCAAAATTGAAAAAGTAATGAGACTGTGCAACAACTAAGTGTGGTACCCAAGGAACGTTGAGTCAACTCGTGACTCTGAGATACGTAAAAACCCTCAAAAATATGAAAAACTCAAATCTCACAGGTTTAAGTCGCCACTATTGATCGTTTAAGGCCCTCTTGAGTATATAGTTACTCTTCAACTTTTGATTGTAACGTGATAGTGCGAATTGCTGAGTTTAGGAATTCATAGTGCAAGTATGCTTCTAAGAGGTATTATTTAACTTTATGGTAAAAGGATAATTTTAGGGTCGAACACGAGTATTATGAGATTTATAAAAGATGGATGATAGACAATTCATAAAAATTTATTTTTAACAATGCAAAAAGTTTGAAATCACTTGTTTCTGAAAAATTTTCAAAAGAGTAACAATTTTGACAAATTTCCCACCCCTAAACAAAAGAGAACATCATCCTCAATGTTTAGAACTATATATAGAAAATGAAAATCACAAGGTGGAAAAGATATTACCATAATGAATAGCTTATAAAATTTTACCGCATGGTGGAGAAGAGATGGGACCTGAAGAATAGATGCGACACAAAAATATGTACAAGTCGATAAAGCATGTGAAAATCAGTGGGCGATGTGAAACACCACCCCCAAACAGGATAAAACTCATACTCATAAACAATATAAGATGGGCTGCCTCCCGGTAGTGCTAAGTTTAACATCTTCAGCCAAACCAATCGGAACTCACCTAAAAAGAAGGTATAATCTAGGAGAGAACGGGGTGGCAGAAAAATTGGATGAGGAGAATCACCCCCACACAAGACTGATAGTCAGTCTTTATAAATGGGGTCGACAAGGTCAATCTTTTCTATGTGAGTGGGGCCTAGCTCTAAGAAAGGCTTCAAGCGTTGACCGTTGACCTAAAAGAGGCTACCATCTTTTGAATTTTGAATAGTGATGGCACCATAGGGAGTAACAGATTTAACAACAAAGGGTCCGGACCACCTGGTTTGTAACTTCTCGGGAAAAATATGGAGACGGGAGTTATATAACAAAACTTTCTGACTAGGGTGGAATTCTTTGCGTATAATGCTTTTGTCAAGGATCCACTTTATTTTTCCTCGTACATCTTGGACAAATCATAGGCATCATTTTGTATCTCCTCTAATTCATTAAGTTGGATTTTTAGATGGATGCCAGCCTTGTCGATATTAAAATTAAGGGTTTTGACGACCCAATAGGCATAATGTTCAATCTCGACGGGTAAGTAGCATGGTTTACCAAAGACCAAGAGATAAGGAGATATGCCAATAGGAGTCTTAAAATCAGTACAGTATGCCCACGATGCGTTGTTCAAGAGTAAGGACCAGTCTTTCCTGTTAGGATTAACTATTTTTTCAAGGATTTTCTTGATCTCGCAGTTGGAGACCTCAGCTTGACCACTAGTCTGAGGGTGGTAGAGAGACCAACTTTATGGGTGACACGATACTTTTTCACTAGATGTTCAAATACTCGATTAAAAAAATGTTTACCCCCATCACTGGTGATAGCTTTGGGATTGCCAAAACATGTGAAGACATACTCCTTAAGAAAATTGACCACAACAAGATGGTCATTCTTGCTACAAGCAATGGCTTCAATCCATTTCAAAACATAATCAACTACAACTAGAATATATTTGAAGCCATGAGATAGGGGAAAAGGACCCGTGAAATCAATGCCCCACACATCAAAGATTTTGACAATGAGAATAGGTATGAGAGGCATCATGTGACGATGAGATATACGCCCAGATTATTAGCATTAGGCACAAGCCTGGCAGAAGTGGTGGGTATCATGGAAAAGGGTGGGCCAGTAGAAACCACTTTGCAAAATTTTAGTGGTAGCTTTCTTTGAGCTAAAGTGGCCACCACAAGCACCATCATGACAGAAGGAGAGAATACTGAATTGTTTGTGCTCAGGAACACAGCGACGAAGGACTTGATCAATGCAATACTTAAAACGAAAAGGGTCATCCCAAGAGTAAAACTTCACCTGAGCCATGAATTTATAATGCTCTTGTTTCGACCATTGATTGGGAAGTTGGTCGGTAACAAGGAAATTAACAATATCAGCATACCAAGGCTAGGTGGACATAGCAAAAAATTGCTCATCAGGAAAGGTTTCAGAAATAAGGACATGATCAGAGTCAGGCATAACAGTTATGCGAGAGAGATGGTCGGCAACAACATTTTCACACCCTTTTTTATCACGAATTTCAATGTCAAACTCTTGAAGCAAGAGAATCCACCTTATCAATCGTGGCTTAGAATCCTTCTTGTGAAAAAGGTGCCTTAAGGTGGCATGGATAGTGTAAATGATGATAGGGGAACCGATGAAATATGACCTAAACTTATCCAGAGCAAAGACAACCACTAACAATTCCTTTTCAGTGGTCGTGTAATGAAGTTGAGCGTCATGAAGGGTTTTACTAGCATAATAGATGACGTGATGGCTCTTTTCAACCCTCTGACCATGTACAACACCTGGAGAAAAATCAAAGGCGTCACACATGAGCTCAAAAGGTCGAGACCAATTAAGAGGTTAAATGATAGGAGCAGAGGTGAGCTCGGCTTTAAGGCACTTAAAATAAGAGGCACACGCTTTGTTAAAGACAAAGGGAATATCTTTGAATAAAAGGTTTGTTAAAGGTAGAGAGATTTTAGAAAAGGCCTTAATGAAACGACGGTAGAAGCCTGCATGTCCTAAGAAGGAGTGAATGTTCTTAATAGACTTAGGAATGGGAAGCGTGGAAATCAAGTCGACTTTTGCTTTATTTACTTTAATACCGTCACGAGAGACTACATGACCTAGAAAAATGCCCTTTTTTACCATGAAGTGGTATTTTTCCTAATTGAGGACCAATTTCTTTTCTTGACAACGTTTGAGGACCATAGTGAGGTGGGAAAGGCATTGTTCAAAGGAATAACAAATAACATAAAACATCATCCATAAATATTTTGAGAAAACGTTATACCATGTCACTAAAAATGCTAATCATACACCATTGAAAAGTCACGGGTACATTGCAAAGGTAAGGGCATGCGAGAGTAGGCAAAAGTGCCAAAGGGACATGTGAAGGTAGTTTTCTCTTGGTCTTCAGGGGTAGTATAAATTTGGTTGTATCCTGAATAGCCATCAAGGAAGTAGTAATAAGCATGGCCAACTAAGCGTTCTAGCATTTGGTTGATATAACGAAGAGGGAATTGGTCCTTGTGAGTGAAAGCATTTAGCTTTCGATAGTCAATGCGAACATGCCATCTCGTTTGCATACGGGTGGGTACAAGATCATTGTCACTATTTTTTACGACGGTGACACCAGATGTTTTAGGTGTGATGTGAATGGGACTGACCCACTGTCTATCCGATATAGGGTAGATAATAACAACATCGAGCAATTTTAAAATCTAGTCATGCACGATTTCTTTTGTAACAGGATTGAGTCAACGTTGGGGCTCGCGATAAGTCTTAGCGTTCTCCTCTAAATGAATACGATGACTACACACATTGGTCACCCCATGAATCTCTGAAAGTGTCTTCCCTAGAGCAGTGTTATGCTGAGTAAGAGTGTGGACTAGTGCTCTTCTTGATTAGGGGTAAAGTCGAAAGAAATGATGACATGGTAACGATTGTTGGGGCCTAAGAAAGTATATTTCAACTCGTGAGGTAAGGACTTAAGCTCCAAACTAGTAGGCGTAGGAGTGACATCGGACTCAGATGCAAAAACAGAGTTCGGGGAACTATCAATGCATAAAGTGGAGGAATCTGATGTGGCAATGATTACATAAGGTGAAACAGGGTGATCCACGGAGTGAAGAGTATCAACAAAGAGGCGCTCGAATGGAGAAGCCCAAGAGGAAGTGTCCATCAGTGGAGTGGAATCTAACATGGAATTTAGTTTAGAGATGGAGGAATCAATGTCAAAGTCGGATCCAAAATGAGCCAATCATTGTTGGAGAGGATCGTCAGGGTAAGTTTGGTCCAACATTTCGTTAACTAAGGAGTCAATCACACACATCTCATCAATAGAATTGACATCATCCTTTTATGCATAAGGTGGAAGATATTGACTTCATCAGTCATGTTGCCAAAAGATATATTCATGGACCCATCACAAAAATTAATGATGGCATTGGCAGTGGCCACAAAGGGGCGACCCAAAATGATAGGAGTATTGGTTGGGTCGATCGCGGGAGTGTCGAGGATGATGAAATCCACAGGGTAGTAAAAGTTAAAGACATTCATAAAAACATCTTCAACAATTCCTTTAGGCACTTTCACGGAATGATCAGCAAGTTGAAGAGTAACCCGTGTAGGTTTTATGTTTTGTAAACCTAACTCAAGGTAGAGGGAGTAAGGTAACAGATTAACTGTCACGACCCCGTCCCAAATAGTAGTGGGGAACGAGTGTCTTGACATGCCACCAAGGCAACAAATATTCTGACTTAAATTGTTTCCTTAATTAAATGCAGCGAAAATACAATTCCATGGTTACGAATCGTAAAATACTTAAATTTAAGGAATTGCGTCATCAGAGCTTTCTAAAAGGAAACTTCATTTATATTACAAGCAACAACGAGTTACAACTTAAAATGAAATTTAAAACTTATTACAAGGGAGCCAAACAGGCTCTATATGATATAAAAACTTTTTACTTAAAATAACAAAAAGAGCTCTAAAAGCTGGATCTTCCATATAGTCCTTTTACGTTCCCTCCAATCCTGCTTATTTCCTGAAAAATGGTTAGTCATACAACATCAGCTAAAAGCCGAGTGAGGTTTAATCTCTAGACATTATAGGGTTTTCAGAAAGTAGATACCTATTCAAATCAACAGAGAAGTCATATACATATATGGATAGGAACTTGCAGTAAATAGATATATATTTTGAAATTAATGTATATATATCACAATTTGATAGCTCAGAATAAAATGAATGCCACAAATCAAATGTGATATCTTTTTCCTTCAATCATATCATTTTAATGGTCAAGTACTCTCTAATATCGTATTATTCTATCGTATTATTTCCCGGTAGTTGAGGGTCAATCGAACTAGTTCGTCACAACGCCTTATTTAGGGCACACCAGGGATAACCCAACTGGGAAGGTCAGTCAGTAAAGAGGTCCCTTAGGCCGAATCATATTTTCAATATTCAATACTCATTTTAATAGGTATGTCTATATGGACAAATATAAACATATCACAATGGATCAATCATCGGTATCAAATGCATTTTGAGAATAAAAGTAGTTCACAAAATATATACGTTTTGCATACTATCATATAATTAAAATGCATAAGGAATGTCATAGAGTACTCACCCAAAATGGAGGTCAAATTTACTGGTATTGAGTCTTCGATCACACGTTAATCTGATAAAGATTTAAGTACACGTTCTAAGGTCCAGTTTATACTATACTTTAATAATAACTTCATCTTTTAAAGGATTATTGAATCCCCATTTGTCAACTTTTAAAACTCATTCATCGTAATTGAAGAATTGAATTCATAGTCTTTCCTCATCAGTCGGTTCCCAGTAGAGATGGAGGGTCACAGGGGCACCACTTAAATACCATCTCATCTAGACAGAACATTTCCGAATTCATTCCCAATAGAGATGGGGGGTCACAGGGGCACCACTTAAATACCATCTCATCTAGACAGAACTTCACCGGGCCTGACTTTGGAATTACTTAAATAGGATTCCATAATAATGAGAAATTTCTTTAAAAAGAATCATTTTATTTAAAAGCGTATAATTTCAAACAAGTTTATAAAATCAACTTGGATTTGTTCTAAATTTTAAGTTTTGATTAGTGAATCCTTTAGTGTATTTTACTAGCATAACTACTAAGTAAAGCTATAAAACAATAAATTAAAATTATAAAGATGCATTATAACATTAAGATTACCTTAAGATGAATATCCCTAAGAACTTCTTCTTAAACGTTTCCACGCTTTCTCTCACTACTTCTCTCTATAATTCTCAAGGAATTTGGTGTGAGTTTCAAATGATCCCCAAAGGCCCTATTTAAATTTTTCTAAAGATATCACGACATTGACACGTGTCCATGCTGACCAAGCTTTTATAATGGCGAGTCACGTAACGGAGGCATCTTGCAGTCTTATTTCACTGGACTGCGACACGTGTTTTAGCTTCTCCTCTAACGACGACACGTGTTTTGGATTCTCCTCTAATGAAGACACGTGTACGGTGGAAGTTTCAAAACCAATCACGAGGTGTCGAGCACGAGTTGGAAAGGTATTAAGGGTATAAGGGTCATTTTTCACCTGAAGGGTATTTTGGTAATTTCACACCATATATTTTCAATATTTCTTTTAGGTCCCTAAAAATATTTTATTTAGAAAAAGTCCCCTTTTATTTTTCATTTTGGTACCTAAAACTTTCTTTATTAAAACCAAGTCCCTAAAGTTTCATAAAATTACATTTTCTACCCCAAAACTTATCACTTAGCTTTGGATGTGCCATAAAATCTCAATATAACCCATTTTACCGTTGATTCTTCAAATTTAAAAATGGGCTTTGTCATATTAAGAACTCGGAATATCATATATGTAATAATATATCAATATTAGATAGTAAGTGTGACGAAATTGAAAGAAGACAATTATATATTGGCATAAGAAAATGGGGTCATTACATCCTACCCTCCTTATAAAAAGTTTGGTACCCAAACTTTACTTACATTAATTTCCAAAAAGGTATGGATATCGCTCTTTTATTTCATCTTCCCGCTCCCATGTTGCTTCTTCAACAGAATGATTCCGACATAATACTTTGACTAGTGGAATAACCTTCGTTTGTAATATTTGATCTTTATGGTCCAAGATTTCCACTGGATGCTCAATATATGTCAAATCTTCTCTAACTTGAAGAGGCTCGTGACTTAAGATATGTGCTGGATCAGGGATGTATTTCTTCATCATTGAAACATGAAACACATTATGCACACTAGAAAGTTCAGGGGGTAAGGCTATTATATACGCAACAACACCTACCCTTTTAAGGATTTCAAAAGGTCCTATGTATCTTGGACTCAACTTTCCTTTCTTCCCAAACCGAATTAATCCCTTTGTCGGTGATACTCGTAAGAAAATATAATCTCCTCTTTGGAATTCCAACTCTCGTCGATGATTGTCAACATAACTCTTTTGACGGCTTTGGGAGATTCGAAGTCGGTCTTGTATCAATTTCACTTTCTCTGTTGTGATCTGGATCAATTCTGGTCCCAATAATTTTCTTTCTCCAACTTCTACCCAACATGTAGGGGAACGAAACCTTCTTCCATAGAGTGCCTCATACGGAGCCATTTGAATACTTTCTTGATAACTATTATTATATGCAAATTCTATTAACGGTAAATGATCATCCCAATTCCCCTTCAGATCAAGCACACATGCCCTAAGCATATCCTCTAAGGTTTGAATGGTTCTCTCATATTGTCCATCTGTTTGAGGATGAAAAGCGGTGCTGAAATTCAATTTTGTTCACATGGCTACTTGTAGGCTTTTAAAAGCGAGACACGAATCTAGGGTCACGATCTGAAACAATTGAAACTGGGGTTAGCTAACTTTTCTAAGGGATGGGAAATCTTAATGGCAAGAAAATGAGCAGATTTAAATAACCTATCAATAATTACCCAAATGGAATCATTACCATTGGAACTCCTTGGTAGCCCTGTCACAAAATCCATGGTAATATGTTCCCATTTCCACTCAGGGATGGGTAAAGGTTGTAATAATCCTGATGGTTTCTGATGTTCACCTTTTACTTATTGACAGATCAAACACTGAGATACAAACTCTGCTATCTCCCTTTTCATGTTATTCCACCAAAACACTTCTCGAAGATCTCTATACATCTTGGTATTTTCGGGATGAACTGTGAATCTCGAGTAATGACCTTCCTCCAAAATCTTCCTATTTAGTTAGGCATCACCCAGTTTACACACTCTATTTCCAAACCTTAATATATCATCTCGTATTGCAAATTCAATTCTCTTACCTTCAATAACCTCTTCTTTAATCTTCTTCAGTTGTGGGTCATTTACTTGTGCAACTTTAATTCTTTCCATCAACGTGGGTTGTATTTGTAAGTTTGCGACTATTCCTCCTTCACTATAATTACATACATCTATTTCCATACTTCTCAAATCTTTCAATAGAGCTTCCTGGCTGGTAATAAGACATGCTAAATTTGGTGTAGAATTTCTACTTAGTCGGCAACTACATTAGCTTTCCCCAGGTGATAGTGAATATTTACATCATAATCCTTCATCAATTATAACCACCTCCTTTGTCTCATGTTCAATTCTTTCTGAGTAAAGATATATTTCAAACTCTTATGATCGGTATAAATCTCAAAAGTCTCACCATACAAATAATGTCTCCAAATCTTAAGAGCAAAAATTACCGCTTCTAATTCTAAGTCATGGGTCTGATAATTTTACTTATGTGGTTTTAACTGTCTCGAGTCATAAGCTACTACTTTTCCATTTTACATTAGCACACATCCCAAACCATTTTTAGAAGCATCACTATAAATCACAAATCCCCCTGTACCGGAAGGAATAGTCAAAATTGAGATAGTTACTAATCGATTCTTAAGTTTTCGAAAACTATTCTCAACTTTCTCAAACCATTCATATTTCACCGTCTTTTGTGTTAACCTAGACAGAGGTTTGGCAATACTAGAAAATCCTTCAACAAATCTTCGATAATAATCTGCTAATCCTAGGAAACTACGAATCTCCGTCACATTAGTTGGTCTTGGCCAATCTAGAATAGCCTCGATCTTTTGAGGATCAACCGACACTCCCTCCTTGGATATGACATGTCCTAGAAAAGAAACACTAGGCAACAAAAATTCACACTTCTTTAATTTTGCATATAATTTCTCTTTCCTAAGGATTTGTAATACTATCTCCAAATGATTCTCGTGTTCTTCAATACCTTTGGAATAAATAAGGATGTCGTCAATGAAAACAACCACACAGTGATCAAGATATTTACTAAACACTCTATTCATCATATCTATAAAAGCGGCTGGTGCATTAGTTAGTCCAAATGGCATCACAAGAAATTCATAGTGACCATATCTAGTACGAAAAGCTGATTTTGAAATATCCTCCTCCTTAATCTTCAATTGGTGATAGCCTGACCTAAGGTCAATCTTAGAAAATACTTGCGCACCTTGCAGTTGGTCAAACAAATCATCTATACGAGGTAAGGGGTATTTATTCTTAATGGTCACCTTATTTAGTTCACGATAATCTATACATAACCTCATCGTCCCATCCTTCTTTTTAACAAATAACACTGGAGCACCCCAAAGGGATATACTAGGTTTAATAAAACCCTTGTCTAACAGATCTTGTAATTGAACTTTTAATTCCCTTAATTATAAAGGTGCCATGCGATAAGGTGGTTTTGAGATTGGTGTAGTTCCTGGAACAAGGTCAATGGTAAATTCTACTTCTCTACTAGGAGGTAGACTGGACAAATCATCTTGAAAAACATCTGGAAAAATCTTAGCTATAGGAATATCTTCTAAACTAGGCTCCTTTGTTTGTAAATCAATAACACTGGCAAGGAATCCTTGACATCCCTTCTTAAGAAAACTATAAGCTTGCATTGCAGAGATAATACGCATGGGAGATAAGATGCTAGTTCCTTTAAAACTGAATTCTGGTTGGTTAGGAATTCGGAAAATAACTCTCTTCTCAAAACAATACACCCTATCATGATATGATGCTAACCAATCCATCCCCAAAATGACTTCAAAATCTCTTATGTCTAAAACTATCAAATCAGCAAATAGTTTATGATTACTGACATTTATAAGGCATGACTTATACACTAATGTTCCCATCAATAACTCACCCGATGGAGTAAAAACGTGTATGCTATGATTCAAGGGTTCAGGAATACTAGGAAAGTGATTAACAAAATGTACAGACACAAATGAATGGGTAGAACCAGTATCTATTAAAACTTGAAAAGGTTGTGCACATATAGAAAGTTACCTAACACTACTGCATTAGATGCCTTTACATCGGAAAGATTAAAAACTCTACCCTGTCTTCCCTAATCCTTATTGTCATTAGAAGTGTTTGTTATTGCCTTCCCTTTGTTAGGACAATCTCGCATTTTATGTCCCTTTTGGCCACACCCAAAGCAACTTCCCGTCTCTAGGTAACATGGTCGCCCTCTATGAATATTACCACAGCGTTGGCATTTATCAACATTAAAGGGTTTGTTAACTAAAGGTTGTCCTATATTAGGTATAGTCCTAAAGGGTTTGTTATTGGGGTTCCTTCCTCTTTGCTCTCCAAACTTCCTCTTGCCCTCTCTAACCTGATTATATTCTTCACTATCCTTCTCAGCTATTGTTGCCCTAGCCATCACGTCATTATATAATGTCAACTTCAGGATGGAAATTTGGCTACGAATATTCGACCTTAACCCACGTTCAATCTTCTTGGCTCTTAAAACATCGGTTATCACAACATGAGGTGCAAAACGGGATAACTCAGTAAACTTTGCCTCGTATTGACTAACCGTCATATTTCCTTGAACCAGACTCATGAAGTCAGCTACTTTTTGGTCTTGCACCATTTTGGGAAAGTATTTCTCGTAGAAGATCACTAAAAAGTCATTCCAACCTATGGGATTATTCCTTTCCACATGTATTCTCTTAGTCATTCTCCACTAATGTTCGACTTCACCTTCTAACATGAATGTTCCAAATGAAACTCGTTATTCATCTATACACTTAAGAACATCGAACATCTTTTCCATTTGCATCACCCAATCTTCTGCTTCAGTGGGGTTACGAGTACCTTTAAAAGACGGCGGATTCAACTTCTTGAATTGTTCAATAGTACAACTACTTAGTTCAAGATTCCTTGGTGCTCCATTATTCACCTGATGCTCCATAATTCTTGATAAACTTTCAATTGCCTTGTATGCACCTTCCAGTCATTCCGTACTCGAACGACTAGTTCCTGGAGTTGATCTTGCCTTGGTCATTTTCTACAGTCATGGTCAAACGTAAGATGTATTATACTAGCCCAAGATTGCAATTTAGAAGAACAATGATATATAAATAATTATATATATATATTGTAAGACATGTGGAGGGCTATCACATGAGTAGGATATTTAATCAAGTATCCTGTGTATGGAAACTTAAAATCTATAACGTTCGAAACTTATGTTCAGTAGTCTACCGGTTCTTAACCTATGCTCTGATACCACCTCTGTCACGACCCCATCCCAAATAGTAGTGGGGAACGAGTGTCTTGACATGCCACCAAGGCAACAAATATTCTGACTTAAATTGTTTCCATAATTAAATGGAGCGAAAATACAATTACATGGTTATGAATCGTAAAATACTAAAATTTAAGGAATTACGTCATCAGAGCTTTCTAAAAGGAAACTTCATTTATATTATAAGTAACAACGAGTTACAACTTAAAATGAAATTTAAAACTTATTACAAGGGAGCCAAACAAGCTCTATAAGATATAAAAACTTTTTACTTGAAATAACAAAAAGAGCTCTAAAAGCTGGATCTTCCATATAGTCCTTTTACGTTCCCTCCAAGCCTACTTATTTCCTGAAAAATGGTTAGTCATTCAACATCAGCTAAAAGTTGAGTGAGGTTTAATCTCTAGAAATTCCAGGGTTTTCAGAAAATAGATATCTATTCAAGTCAACAGAGAAGGCATATACATATATGGATAGGAACTTGCAGTAAATAGATATATATTTTGAAATGAAAGTATATATATCACAATTGGATAGCTCAGAATAAAACGAATGCCACAAATCAAATGTGATATCTTTTTCTTTCAATCATATCATTTTAATGGCCAAGTACACTCCAATACCATATTCTTCTACCGTATTATTTCCCGGTAGTTGAGGGTCAATCGAACTAGTTCGTCACAATGCCTTATTTAGGGCACACCAGCGATAACCCAGCTGGGAAGGTCAGTCAGTAAAGAGGTCTCTTGGGCCGAATCATATTTTCAATATTCAATACTCATTTTAATAGGTATGTATATATGGACAAATATAAACATATCACAATGGATCAATCATCGGTATCAGATGCATTTTGAGAATAAAAGTAGTTCACAAAATATATACAGTTTGCATACTATCATATAATTAAAATGCACAAGGAATGTCATAGAGTACTCACCCAAAATGGAGGTCAAATTTATTGGTATTGAGTCTTCGATCACACGTTAATCTGATAAAGATTTAAGTACACATTCTAAGGTCCAGTTTATACTATACTTTAATAATAACTTCTTCTTTTAAAGGATTACTGAATCCCCATTTGTCAACTTTTAAAACTCATTGATCGTAATTGAAGAATTCAATTCATAGTCTTTCCTCATCAGTCGGTTCCCAGTAGAGATGGAGGGTCACAGGGGCACCACTTAAATACCATCTCATCTAGATAGAACATTTACGGATTCATTCCGAGTAGCGATGGAGGGTCATAGGGGCACCACTTATATACCATCTCATCTAGACAGAACTTCATCGGGACTGAAATAATGAGAAATTTTGTAAGGACATTTTTATCCATTATCAATTTGTCTGTCGTTCGTCGTTACATCGTTGAAGACATCCCAGATCGCATCTTCATCAACGGATCTGAATATCAAAGAATTAATGGAATCAAGTTTTTTGCAGCCGGATAGGTCTTCCTATTTTATAAAGTAATCGGTCCGCCCCAAACCGGTCTTCCTGTTTGGAAAAAGAATCGGTCTGCCCCCAGACCGATCCGCCCTCTACCTGGACGGATCTGCTTTGCACCAAACCAGTATACCCCGAATCGCTAGAAAATCGAAGAATCTCCTTTCAAAAAGGAATCGGTCCGACCCCGGACCGATCCGCATCCATACCGGACCTATCCTCCTGGGATAAAATCGAGCAGATCGTGTTCAGATTTTTTAGGGCCAGTTTTTCTTTTATAAACCAACTTCAGGGATTTGTTTTCCAAGACTTTTGAAGTTGATTTTAAGAGTCCTAAATACTCTAAGTCTTCACCTTTTTTGAGTCCCAAGACTCATGTTTTGATTCACACAACTTTTCCAATCCTTTGTGAATATTTTTGCAACCCAAGAACACATCCTTGTATTTGTTCAACCCTTGTGGAGAAGCAATCTCTCTTCTTCATTGCTGACCACCTGGAGTTCCTATGGGAGATTCCAGCCGACACTGTTTCTAGACGTTGCTTTGAAGGTTTGACGAAGACACTGTTCGTTACACTTGTGGGCGATTGTCAGGTTGTAAGTAAGTCAATGGTCTTGTAAATTCTTCAAAGTTCTAGAAATAAAAGGTTTTGCCCTTCGGGAATTTTTTTCTTAACTTTGTGTCGCTTGTTTTATTTGTTTATGGGATTGACACTTGCACTTTAGATGCATGATTAGGGGTTGAAATTAAATAAGTGTGCTAAATTAGAAATTTGCAAAGTTAATCAATTATCACACGTTATTTGCACTTTTCAATTTGGTATCAGAGCGGGTTACGCTAATTTATCGCGTATTCCTATTTTCCACAAAATCATGTGATACTAATTTTTTTTTAAATCAGTTTTGTCAAAATTCGCATTTTTTCCTATGGAGCACTTATATAATCAGATGCCTATTTTTGATGGGTCTAATTATGACTACTGAAAAGCTCGTATGAAATCGATTTTAAAATCTATTGATGAGCGTGTTTGGTTGCTTTGTAAAAATGGTTGGACTCCTCCCACAGTCACCGTTAATAACATCACCTCTCTAAAACTCATGTCAGCCTGGACTGAAGATGACTATAAATTGTCCAATTTTAATTCCCGTGGTCTGAGTGCTATTTCAGGAGCTGTCACTCCTGATGAGTTTCGCTGAATTATGACGTGCACCACGTCTAAAGAGGCTTGGGACGTTTTCAAATTGACACATGAAGGTACGAACGCGGTTAAAGAATCAAAATTACAAAATTTGGCCAGCCAATTTGAGACTATCACCATGTCTGAGTTCGAATGCTTTGATGATTTTTATGCACGTTTGTCGAACATTGTTAACACATGTTTTAATTTGGGTGAGGTGATTGATAGCACGCGTGTCGTTAAAAAGATTTTGAGATCTTTCCCAAAGCGCTTTATTCCTAAAGTCACTGTTTTGAACTCTTTGGGAAATTTGAAATCACTTAAGTTAGAAGAACTTGTAGGAGATCTTCAAACCTATGAGATAGACATGTTTCCCAAAACCAATAAGTCTAAGGATAATGGCATTGCTTTAAAGACTCATTTTAAGAAAAAGAAAGAAAAAGTTTGTGAGTCCGACTCTGAGGGAGATTTTGATTTTAATGAAATGGCCTTGTTTGCGAATTTTTTTTATAAATTTCTCAAAATGAATAAAGAAAATTCTCCCAATAAAAAGAGATCTTTTGAGTCAAATAAAAAGAAAGAGGAGGCCAAAGATAGTGACAAGGAGGATGAGATCAGGTGCTTTGAGTGTGAAGGAAAAGGGCACATAGCTAGAGAGTCTCCTACTAGGATAAGGAGAAAAGGCAAAGAGATAGATATGCCCCCCACTCTTAGTGATAGTGAGGGTGCTGAGGGTGATGTGGGAGATGAGTATGACAAAGGTTTGGGACATGGGATGGTTGCCGCCTTTTCTAGTCGTGTGAGCACACCCACTTTATCTCACAAGACTGCACACGAGAGCGATGATAGTGATTTGTGTTCGTCAAGTGAGGGAGAAAGTGAGGAGGAGAGTGGAGATGAAAGTGAGCTCCAAAATGCCATTAGATATTTGTACACCGAGACGTTGCAAACAAAGAAGTACAATCGAGATTTAGGTCGTCGGGTTTTATATTTAGAGAGAGAGAAGGAGTTTTTGAGAAAGGAGAAGTGTGATTTTACCAACACGTTGTCTAGTCTGATGACACGTGTAACCCAACTCGAGAGTGATCTCGAACGTGCCCGGGAGGTCAATGTCAAGTTTGAGAACGTACCTAAGAAGGTTGAAAAGGTTTTTCTTAAGAGTAAAGATGAGAAGTTTGGAATAAGTCATGACGGTGCTTCTTCTTCCCAATTAGCACCCGAGCCGGTTCCCACTTTATTGTTAGATTCACGTAAGTCTCACCCTAACCCACCTAGGCGTCCCATTCCTATTAGGAGAGCACGTCCTAGAGTTTTTGAGAGAGGTGTTCCTAGGCCTATTTATGTTTGTTCACATTGCAAGAGGAGAGGTCACCTTAAGGAATTTTGCTTTAAGTTGGGTTATGTGTCACGTTTTTCTTCTACACGTGTTTCTGGCACACATGCACCCACACATAATACTTTACATGCTCCCGCTGACTACATGAGAAGTTTGCACATTTAGGGGAGAAAGTTAAGTTTTTGGTCAAAACTTCACAAGAATTGATAGAGGGTTTTTATAAGTTGTCACCACCTTTGGAAAACCCCTCCGCACCTAATGATTGAGGTTTGACTTGTTTACTAGCATAGGGTGATTTTCATGATGACATTGTTTGCCTATTGCTAGTATGTATCATTTTTGTATGTTTTCTTTTTCTTAGAAAAATTTTAAAAAATACAAAAAGATTTTATTTTGATCAAATTTGAAAATCCAAAAAGATTTTTGTATTTTGTTTGCACCATTTATGGATAAACACTTAGGATGACCGAGTCACAACATCATTCCATTATTTTCATGTGACTGTTTGATAGTGTTTTGAGACAAGAGGTCAATTCATCCTTGTGCTTTATAATATTTGGAGTCATTAAGATGTAATTAAGTGTTACTTCCTACATGTTTGACTCATGATTTCCTTTATTGCACACATGCACGGATTTGTTTGATTATTGTGCTTGTCTTATCACATGTTGGTTGGGTGTTTTCACTTCAATCATGTCCTTAAAATGAACCAAGCGCGATAATTTTTATAAGGAAATTGTGCATATAAGAACCGTTTTGTGAGTTTTTGTGCTTTGTTTTAAAACGGGGAAGGGCTGCTAAAGGTTCATTTTGCCTTTGCGAATACTAAGCCACTGTTAAATTGGACCTAAAAAATGGAGGGATTTTATTATCCGGGGTCCAAAGAGGTTTAAAAGAGCCCGAAAAAAATTGAAAGGCAATAAAAGGATATTCATGCCAAAAAGGGGTCATTTAGGTTTTTGCACCAATTCTCCAAAGTTTGAGAATTTATATTACCTCTAAAATAAAATATCTATAAGGGAGTTTGGTTGAAGAATTAAAACGGGTTTGCACGTCCTTAAAATACTTGCAAATGCGCTAAATAGTTTTGGACATTATTGGGGTGGAAATCATATTGACTTTGATTTGTTGATTTGCATAAGACGATGTCATCTAAATTCAACAATCTTTTCACCTAAGGATACTTTTGATGTTCATTCATTAGGGGTACACATATGCATCGTGCACATATGATTGATTGAGTTGATTTACCTATCGAATGTGTTCACACCCATTCATTCAATTCCCATGGCTTGGTTGTTTGAGTCTAAATCCATGGTGTGATTTTTGTAGCATATTTTTTTTCAAATTTATCTTATCTTTGAATGAAAAAATTGAAAAATCAAAAATAGTTTGTGCATTTGTTTTTTAGCATCTCCTTGCAAGAGCACGTTTATCATATTGTTTGATGCCCTGTTTTGTGTACCGTGACACCCCATTTTTTGCTTATTTGATTCATTCTTCTCATTTGTCTATTTGGGAACATCATAAAAAGGGGGAGAAAGAATTATCATATTATGGGGGAGTTTGAATTTTGGGGGAGTTTTTGAGATTTAGCTTATGCTTTTATCATAAATTGGTATCTATGTTTATCTCATTTCAAACTCGATATGTCACGTGGTATTTGCTTTGTCTCATGTGTGTAGGTATGAAGATTGAAGATCAATATGTTGCACACCCTGATGAGAAAAGCTTTGAGATTTGATGATTCCTAAAGATTCGAAGAGCAAACGATGAAGTCTTATTCTTTATATCGTTCCAGTTTTGGGTTCATGGAAGGGTAGATTTGTATAGGCATTTTGATATTTGATAATTCGGATGTTTATTTTTATGTATGTACCGGCATAGACATAGGGGGAGATTTGTAATGACATTTTTGTCCATTATCAATTTGTATGTCGTTCATCGTTACATCGTTGAAGAAATCCCAGATCGCATCTTCATCAACGGATCCGAATATCAAAGCATTCATGGAATCAAGTTTTCTGCAGTCGGACCGGTCCGCCCCAAATCGGTCCGCCTGTTTGGAAAAAGAACCGGTCTGCCCCCAGACCGATCTGCCCTCTACCCGGACAGATCCTCTTTTCACAAGACCAGTATACCCCGGGCCGCTAGCAAACCGAAGAAGATCCTTTCAAAAAGGAACCGGTTCGACCCCTGACCGATCCGCATCCATACCGGACCGGTCCGCCTGGGATAAAATCGAGCAAATCGTGTTCGGATTTTTTAGGGCCAGTTTTTCTTTTATAAACCAACTTCGGGGATTTATTTTCCAAGACTTTTGAAGACGATTTTAAGAGTCCTAAATACTCTAAGTCTTCACCTTTTTTGAGTCCCAAGACTCATGTTTTGACTCACACAACTTTGCCAATCCTTTATGAATCTTTTTGCAACCCAAGAACACATCCTTGTATTTGTTCAACCCTTGTGGAGAAGCCGTCTCTCTTCTTCATTGCTGACCACCTGGAGTTCCTGTGGGAGAATCCAGCCGACACTGTTTCTAGCCGTTGCTTTGAAGGTTTGACGAAGACACTGTGCGTTACACTTGTGGGCAATTATCAGGTTGTATGTAAGTCAATGGTCTTGTAAATTCTTCAAAGTTCTAGAAATAAAAGGTTTTGCCCTTCGGAGATTTTTTCCTTAACTTTGTGTCGCCTGTTTTATTTGTTTATGGGATTAGCACTTGCACTTTAGATGCATGATTAGGGGCTGAAATTAAATAAGTGTGCTAAATTAGAAATTTGCGAATTTAATCAATTATCACACGTTATTCGCACTTTTCAAATTTCTTTAAAAAGAATCATTTTATTTAAAAGAGTATATTTTCAAACAAGTTTATAAAATCAACTTGGATTTGTTCTAAATTTTAAGTTTTGATTAGTGAATCCTTTAGTGTATTTTACTAGCATAACTACTAAGTAAAGTTATAAAACAATAAATTAAAATTATAACGATGCATTATAACATTAAGATTACCTTAAGATGAATATCCCTAAGAACTTCTTCTTAAACGTTTCCACGCTTTCTCTCACTACTTCTCTCTATAATTCTCAAAGAATTTGGTGTGAGTTTCAAATGATCCCCAAAGGTCCTATTTATAGTTTTCTAAAGATATCACGGCATTGACACGTTTCCATGCTGACCAAGCTTTTACAATAGCGAGTCACGTAATGGAGGCATCTAGTAGTCTTATTTCACTGGACTGCGACACGTGTTTTAGCTTCTCCTCTAACGATGACACGTGTTTTGGCTTCTCCTCTAATGGTGACACGTGTACGGTGGAGGTGTCAAAACCAAGCACGAGGTGTCGAGCACGAGGTGGAAAGGTATTAAGGGTATAAGGGTCATTTTGCACCTAAAGGGCATTTTGGTAATTTCACACCATATATGTTCAATATTTCTTTTAGGTCCCTAAAAATATTTTATTTACAAAAAGTCCCCTTTTTATTTTTCATTTTGGTCCCTATAACTTTCTTTATTAAAACCAAGTCCCTAAAATTTCATAAAATTACATTTTCAACCCCAAAACTTATCACTTAGCTTAGGATGTGCCATAAATCTCAATTTGACCCATTTTACTGTTGATTCTTCAAATTTAAAAGCGGGCTTTGTCATATTAAGAACTCGGAATATCATATATGTAATAATATATCATTATTATATAGTAAGTGTGATGAAATTGAAAGAAGACAGATATATATTGGCATAAGAAAATGGGGTCATTACATTAACACTAGCCCCAAGATCAAGTAAAGCGTGAGTAGTGAACGTATCGCCTAACATGAAAGAGACAGTTGGACGACCGGGGTCTTCTTACTTCACAACACCATTGTCATAGAGAAGGGATGTGGCTTTCTTAGTGATGAAGGCATCATGAGGAACATTTATCCTACGCTTAACAGTGCACAATTCCTTCAAAAATTTAGCATTAGAAGGAACTTGTTGAAATGTGATGAGGAACGGAATGTTAATGTGAACATTCTAAAAAACATTCTTGATCTCGTCAAATTATTGGTCTTTCTTAGTGGGAGCCAACCGATGAGGGAAGGGTGCTTTGGACACCTAAATAGAGGTGGGCTTAGTAGGCTTTTACGCAGTGTTAGATGTGATTTTGGAGGATGGGGTAACTTGGGGAATAGGCTCTAAAGTTGGGATGGGTGGGTTTGGGATTTCACGGGGATTATTAACACCATTATCAAGTTGTTTTCCTGAGTGCAGAGTAGATACCTCTTTCATATCTGTGTGATGATTGGGTGGAGTGGAAGTGGAACCAACCTCATAGGCCGACTCTTTGCCATTCCCCTTAGGGTTAGTAATAGGTTAACTTGGGAAATGACCTTTCTCTCTCTCTCAGACTCAAATTGGTTGAAACGCTGCTCAAGCCGTTGGAGGTCTTGACTCTGAGTGGTCATAAACTAAGTGGAGAGAGTCTTAAGAGAAGACGTTGACGAATTGGGTGTAGGGGCATAAGACGGTTAGGGTACCAACTCACGCTGAGAATTAAGCAGTTATGAAGACTCATACGAAGGAGGGGGAGTAGGAACAAGATGACTATTGTTGTTGGAATGTCCACCGTGGGGGACAAAGGATTATGGATAGTGTTGTTGATGGTAAGAAGCAGATTGATGGGAAACAGGAGGGCGATGTTGCCTTTGTGGGGTGTGTGGAAACCCGAGGGGACCACCAACATGTTGTTGTGGTTGGGACGGGGCGAGATTATTATCTCACTTATAAGAGAAACAGGGGTGGTTCCTATTATCAGGATTCTAAGTAAATGATAGGGGAGCGAGTTCCCTAGCGGTATCAAAGGCACACGCTTGGGCCATGGTGGGTTCGAGATCATCGTGAAGGAGGGAGCACAAATGAGATAAATAATTTTGACTTAGGCAAACACAGCAAGAAGAAGAACTAGAATCGTTGACATTCATCGCTTGTTTAGAAAGTGAAACATTTTGTTGTATAGTACAACAGAAAGCGTCAACGGTTTTAATCAAAGAATGTAAGCTCTGTAGCAAAATTTCAAAATTGGGATTATTTTTTACCTCAGAAGTGTTCCCTACACGTGGTGGGTCGAATCTCAAAAATGCATTGGTGCCCTCCCAATCTTGGGAGCCATCTCCTAATTCAAAGAGAAAATTATAGGCGGCAGTAGGAGTTAAATGCATGAACTTCCCTTTATGCATGGATTCAATCGTGGTGCGAGTAGAAGGAATAAGACCAATGTAAAACTATGGACTAAGAAACTTTTCTCGAGACCGTGATGTGGGCAACTATTAATATAGTCTTGAAAACGGTCCCATGTGTCACAAAACTGTTCGATAGGCTTTTGTCTAAAATCCTGAATTGCTTGGAGCAATTCATTTGTTTTGCTCATGGGATAGAACTTAAACATGAACTTCTTGACAAGTTGTTCCCAAGTTTGGATAGAATCCCGGGGCAAGGAATGGAGCCACATGGATACATTATCATGGAGAGAAAAGGGAAACAACCGAATGCAAACATTCTCTTCATCTAAGTTTTGATTTTTGAAAGTAGCGCAAACAGTGAGAAATTTCCACAAGTGACTATAAGGAGACTCACATTCAAGGCCGTGAAAACTGTGCAACATAGAAATAGTCGCAGGGAGAATTTTAAATTACAGGCCGGAATGAGCGAAAGAACGATACATGAAGGTCCCTTAAAGAACATTCATCGGCCATGATGGTGGGGTAACTGAACCAGGGGAAGTGGGAGAACTAGGCGTCTTCGACGAAGAAGAACACGAATCGGGGAGATAAGGAGGAAAATCAATGAGAAGAGCACTATCACCTAAGAGGGAATTTAGAGATGGAACACAAGGGGAACGTGTTAATCGATGATCAATTCGGTGCCAATTTGGCATAAAAGCAACGAAAAATATTTATGGGTTTTCTGAAAAAGGAAAAAGGAAAAAAAATGGATTTTTGTAAATCTAGGAAGGAAAAATGAAAAATATTTTTTGTTTTTTGAGAAAAATTGAGAAAAAGGAGGCAGGAGAAAAATGGAAACTATTTTTGTATTTTTTGGTGAAAAATTCAGAAAAATGAGAAAAAGGGGCGATGGACTCCATTGGCAAAACCGAATAATGGCGTGAAAAATTGACAACCTAAAAGACCAAATGAGATACGTACACAAAAGGAACAAGTCCTAACGAGAACATAGCCAAATTAGTATCTTCAATTTAGGTGAGTGGGTAATCAATTTTAGTTAGTCCGTGGACGAGAAAAATACGGAATCTTAGACCTCGTCGATAAAAATTGTGTTCCAACTTTATTCTTAAGAGAACAAGAGGCTTACTAGTTAAGGCTTACCACACTAGCTACTACAACAAACGACTTTCTCGTACCACGCTGGGGAAAGCACGAACTCGTTTTACTGGGCGGCCTAACTTAAAACCCAGTTTCCCTAGACAATAGTCTTAAGAAAGTCGAATGAAGATTTGGAGGGGTGGAAAGGAATCACTAGAGTATCCTTCGAGGGTCTCGTCACCATTCCTATTTGGCTTCTAGTTGATTGATTTTAATTTAAGTTACAGCACTAGTAAAAAAAATTAGGAAAAAGTGATTGAGTGGCTGATGAAGTCCCGACTCATTGCAATGACTGGGTATAGGTGTTAGGTAAATATATTAATCAAACCATCCAATTTAGGTGCAATACAGAAAGGAAAAACACATAGGAGCAAGTAATCACACAAAAACTAACTCGCTTACAGGAGATTCGCGAGTGAGAACCAGTTTACCTCCCACGATTTTTACACCCGTGGGGTGAAGACCGAGTTAAGTCGATCGGGAGGAAGTTCACCTACTTCAGTCGTACCCGGGAGTCCACCTGACCCAAAGTAGAGAGGCTTCTAAATCCTTGCCTTTGGAGGCCCTCTCTCTACCTTGTCCGGTTTCCCTTTCGCTTTTTTGAATGTTTGAATAATTATTACAAAAAATAAAATGGTGTCAAAATGCACCCCAATTAATTACAAGGCCTTAATAATACTAAACAACCGGTCTAAGGAGGGAGAAGAAGGAATAACTACACTAAAAATTACACATCTTCACGGGCTTCAATCATCAAGAAATCGGCAACGACACCATTTGATACTTGTTCTTTTGTGTGACTTGTTTTCTTGATTTGCCAGTCGTTGCGGTCAAACTTCGAGTATCAAAATTCCCTTGAAATCACTTACAAAATTTGTTAAAAATTCAGTAATGTGGTAAATTTGGGTATCAATCCAATTTCAAGCGTCGAAACCGTTATCGTAAAAACTTGCAATTTTAATTTTTATTAACAATCTTTTTATGTTTTTTTATGTTTAAAAACAATTTCAAGGGAGAAAATGAAAACTTATGCAATCAAATAACTACTAAAATTTAAAATGTAACCGAGTTTAAAATTTATGAGAAGAGACAAGAGGTGGGATTATATAGCGTAATTAATTTAATTTAATTTCCTGATTTATTCAATTGATACGTTCGAAATAATATTGAATTTAACATTTTACACTCATTACAATCCTAAATTCAATGTCATTTTTTTTAGCAATTATATCCGAAAGTGTCACTACAGATAAATTAATTAAGATTCATACTTTTTTTTTACAAATTATCCACTAAGATCAACTTATAAAAAATTGTACGGATCTTTGAATTGCACACACAAAATTCATAATTGAATTTAGGAATAGGACCTATTTCTAGTTTGAATCCTAAAATCAAATATTAATTTTAGAAATTAATTTATTAACTCTCGTTAAAAAAAATTAATTAGTAACTTTTCCCAATTTAATTAGCATAAAAACAGATCAATGAATAATTAATTCATTAAATTAATTAATACGCGCGTTTCATCCCACCCCTTGAATGGGGTGTTTAGCTAAGCATGATTAAAAATCAAGAGTAATCACTAATATTCACCAGGAAATTAAATATGCAAATGTGCAAGGGAAGAAATACAATACACAATAATTCCTCCGTTGAAGGCATGAACGCACATCCCGATCTTTTTACAAACAACTCAACCGGATTACAAAAAAACTAAGCAAAAGCTAATCCTAGAACCTAATCTAATTTTTTTTTTAATTTTTTATGCTACTCTGGACTCTCTCTCTGCAACTCTTTTTTTCTTTTTTGTCTCCTCTACGTATCTGATGAGACTCTCCCTTTTTTTCAATAGCTTTGCCTTCTTTATAGCTCACGAAATTGGTATATTAGAGATTTTTGCAAGTCAAAGATATTGAGAGGCTTAAACACGTGGAGTATTTGGAAAGAGGAAGATAAGATTGTACTCCTAGTTTTATGGATGTGGGTTAACTTCAAATTTTTGCTTCAGGTTGAATGGGTTTTGGTATTACGTTTGAAGGAAGTTGGTGTGTGGATCGGATTTGCGGGGTTTTTGAAGCTAGATTAGCAACGGGTAAGGAGGGTCGGGGCAGTTTTAGATCCGGATTGATGAGGGAACAACTCGGGTTGGGGCTGGATTTCAATGTCGGGTTGCTGAGGCGGAGGAAGGCAGTGGGTTGGTCTCGGGTGGAGTTTGGATTGGGGATGCAGGCATATGGGTATTGGTTATGGAGTAGGGGAGAGAAATGGATGAGAGGTTGAAGAAGATGAAAGTAGGGTGTTAGTGTGTGGTGAGGTTGTATGGGGAAATGTTGAGGGTGAAGGTGTTTGGGTGAGTTGTTTGTGTGTGTGTTTGTACGTAAAAAAATAAAACAAACTAACAAACTAAAAATAAAACTAACAAACTAAGAAATTAAAATCAACTAAAAATAAAATCCTAATCTATATAAAAAAAACTCAAATAATAAAATAAAAGAAATAAAAACTAAATATCTAATAAAATAAAAATTAAAGTTCTAAAAAAATGTAAAATCTAATAAAATTAAAAATAAATTCATAAAAACTAATCCTAATAAAATCAAAATCAAAATCAAAATAAAATTATACTAAATAAAAATAAAAATATAAAAAAAGAAATTAGATTCTAAAAATTCTAAATAAATCTAAAATAAATCCTAAAAATAAAAACAACTCAAAATAAAAATATAAAAAATCATAAAGGTACAAATTAAACACACATTGGGCTCGATGTAGGCTTAAGTTTGGGTCGAGGCTAGGTTCGGGGCATCAAAAATGATCTCGGCAAGCTCAAATAAGACTTCGGACTTCTCGGTGTTTTGATTTCTTCTTTTCATGATTTTAACCGCTATTGTATCGCAATTAAGCCGATTTAGCACTATTTGTATCGTGACACCTTATTGACCTACAAAATGATAAAATAAGAATATAAGGCCATTTTTAATTAAAATGAATAACTAAAATGATTCTATTCGGGGCATAATTTATACACTTTTGGGTGCTTATCAATGAGCACATCTACAATTAACATCCACTTCAAATCTTCGTAAGGAATTACAATTCTCCATCCTTGTCATTAAATTCTCTAATTATCTAACATTCGTTGCTTTTTTTCTACTTTAGCGCTTTATTTCATTACATAATATATCTTAATCTCAAAAATTTATTATTAGTATTTTTCACATACTTTATTTTCATAAAAAACTCAAAAATAAGAAAAAAAGGGTTTACCTATAAATTCCAAAAGAGGGATTCTCACTACACATTCTTTACTTGAAGAACGTTTATCTCTACACATACATATAAGAGAAATCCGCCATTTGAATTTATGGATTAAACCCCTCCCTATGTTACCTTCGAACTACGTGGACATGGATGCCCCTTGGGCTACGTAGGCATATTGGGTAAATTCCTGGACTCGAGTCCTCCCTTTTGCATATTTGTTACCTTATTTTTATTATATATATTCTTAATGGATTTCATATTCTTGCATGCTTGTGTCTTATCTGATGTATACATTCATTCTTATATAATGACTTATGATTCGCTAAACACTCACCATATATTTTTAATTATTATTTTGGGAACCCTCTTAAGGATGAACTCACTCCGTCCTTTTCCATGATGCGAGTTCAGCATTTCCATTCTCCATTTATATTATGCACATAAGCATACACTTCATGGATTCTAATGGGAGAAGATTAACACATGCCCATGAGAGTCAGAAAGATAGGGATGGGTGCCTAACACCTTTTCATTCCATAACTTAGTCCCCGGACCTTTGAACTACTAGGTTTCACAAACATCAGTATTGTCCTTGATGTCGTTCTCTCGAGGTGACAACATTTATTTTGCCCTTTTTGTGCAAAATAGAGTGGAAACTATATATCTACATATTACCCCACATTGATGATGCTCGAGAGCCCTGATAAAGGGTGCAATCCCTCGTTCAAGCATAAAAAGAGAGGAAAGGGGGGAAACGCTCCCAGCCCCTTTTGGGATGGTCATAGTGGCGACTCCGCTGGGACATTTTAAGAGGGATGGAATCTATTTCTGTATGGGTGTTATTCTTTTCTGAATGTGTGCATATGCACCTACCTAATTGTTCCCTTTTCTCCTATATTTGCTTTTTGTATATCTACCTCATGTATATATCACTTTTTGCTCACTTATACACTTCACACAATTGTATATACTCTCTATGTATGCTTCACACACTTTCACTTAGCTTCACTTTTACTCGCAAGATTGATACACCACTTATAATATCCATCCTTAGGCTTCATTAGCACACACCCACGCGTGTATATATCTCCATGTTCACTTACACATGCCATACAACACTTGTAGTTGATCCATTATTAGGCTCACTACCACACTCATTTATAAATATTCCAATGTCACTTACTCATACACATATATCCATGCGTAGTAGAGTATCCATGAAAAAATTACTTTTCATGATACTTATATATGCTCCCTCATTGGTATAGTATTCCTTTTACTCATAATAAAAATACTCTCCATAACATGCTAATTAATACTCATGCATTTTTGCACACTACATCACCAATAGCATGTCAATATTGACCAAAATGTTGTCCCATACTGGGGGGTCACTTTGTGATGGGCGCTGGTCCTACGGGTTGCGGTTAGCCTAAGTGATATGACCCTTACCTTCCATTGGCTGCCTTCTACATTTGATGTAGATTGAACGGTTTCCCCCTCATTGTACTGCTTGCCCAAACTCATGACAGGAGGCATATAGCAGGGAACTCATTCACGTAAGTTATGTATATCGAATTCTCTCCCACACGTACTATCCCCATGAGGTATATAGTGAGGAAATTCATGTAAACTCGGGTATATCAAATGGATTCTCCACGCGTACTGATGAATGATTACCCTTATAGGCAAGGGGTATATTATGGAAGTCATGCCAAAAGGGGAAACCCTTCCACTAACCCAGCAATTGCATAAACCTTATATAGATGTCAAACCTAGGGCACTCATATTTAGTTTGCCAATTACCATACGAAACTCTGTCGAAATTTCAAGTCAACATACCGCCCGAATTTTTACACTATTTTGCCTTTTTTCAATACAGAACCTCGTTCTTGTGCCTAGAAACAAGTCAGCCCATGTCTTAAATATTTCCAAACCCTATTTTCCCAGGCTCGGGTCCTGTCTAACAGTTTCTCTATATTTAGGCAAATCTAATACAAATGAAAACCTAATGATAACATTAATAATAATCATGCTGAAATTCCTTTCCTGTTTCCCTCCTTTTTTGAAACTCAAAAATACCAAAAACATCTTTTTCTCTTTCTTTCAAAATACCAAAAAAAAATCCCTCTTTCTTTCAGAAAATAAATTCGAACCTTTTTCCCTCTTAGGTCGATCGCATACCTGATTTTGGGAAAAACACACACTCTAGATAGGCAGCTCAAACATTCACACAAAACAACCCAAAGGCACAGTACCTCTCCAAGAAATCCTTCAAGAACTCCTCCAAGAAAATACACGATTCTAGGGTGAACTCTCATTCTCCCTAAACATCTCTAGCCATGGATAATATGGCTAACAACATTGCAACCTTAATCCCTCCCAAACCTCCTGATCCATCTAATATCTGGGCAAAATCATTTGCAATTGTTCTTATGAACAATGAAACTAAAGAGACAGAACTGAAAATTCCAACAATATACAAAGGTGAACCAACAATTTTGGTCATAGAAGATGACATTTTAGCCCTAGATGAACCTTTCAAATTATCTATTATAGTAAAATTCTCTCATGGTAAACCCTCAAGTGAGATTATCAAAAAAATGTTTCTAACATTCTCATTGAAATATTTTTACACGATTCGACTGCTGGACTCCAAACACATTCTCATTAGGTTAAATTGTGAAGAGGATTATGTGAGATTGTGGCTTTGTGATCAGTGGTACATAGCTAAATACCCAATGCGCGCCTTCAAATGGACATCAGACTTTAAACCAGAAAAACAAAGCCCAATTGTTCCTATATGGATAAATTTGCCAAAGTTTCCTATTCACTTCCATGCAAAAATCTTCATTATATTCAATTGCACAAGTAATAGTCACTCCATTGAAAATGGATGCATCTACAGCTTCACTTACTAGACCAAGTATATCAAGGGTATGTGTAGAGATCAATCTTCTTAAAGAAAGACTTCATAGAATCTGGATAGGATGTGGATCACAAGGCTTTTGGCAATAAATTTCCTATAAGAATATTCCATCCTTTTGCAAATTTTGTATGAAAAAGGGGCACGATGTGTCAAAATGTATGATTAAGAATCCCAATCTCAATAATAGCACTAACAAGTCAATCAAGAAAACAGTCTCAGGAAATTATCAAGATCAAGATCTTAATAAAGTTCAAGAAACAAATCAGGTGGAGCAGGACAAAGAATTTTAAGTTACTACATAAAAAAACAAACAAAAAGAAGTCTGTAAAGAATACCAACATATTAGAAGTTCATAAAACTATATTGAAGTTATTGAGAATTATTCATCATATACTGATGAATTAATTGAAAGAGAAGAAGCAAATATTGCTAACTTATCCACCCATAAACTGCTCAGGAGTAATACTGAAACAATCATTCCTTCACATGATCAAAAGGTTCTTAAACTGGGAGAGTATAGTCAAAAAGAAACTATTATAGTGAATCAATTTAACATCTCACCAAAGTGCTCAAATCTTCCCAAAATAACCAAGATTTTGGAAATTGACAAAGACTATAATTCTGACAAAGAAAGTGGAAGAAGTTTTATTCCAATGATAGAAGAATTACATACTTTTGCTTATTGGCTTGATACGATATGGACAACATATCAGAATAAGAAGAAAGAAAATCTCAAACTCAACAAGGAAGCAACATAAATGCAACCTCAAAAATCTAGTAAGCCTAATGATCCTCTATATAGAAGAATCACAAGATCTACAAGTAAGTTCTCTACTTCAAATCTCCAAATTGCTTCCAAATCATCAACTCTATATGTTGGAATGCTAGGGGAGTAACTAATAAAGCAACTTCCAGAAGGATTAAATGATTTATTAAAACATACCAATTACCAGCCTTAGCTCTATTAGAGCCAAAAGTTGCAGAAAAGTCTTTGAAAAAGTATCAAAATAAATGGCAATTTTCAAATGGAATAAGCAATATAAATAGTAAGATATGGTTTCTATCGAATAATAAATTTCAAACCAAAATCATACAAGACACGGAACGGATGATATGTTTGGAAATTACCATTAATCTTTTAAATAAAATAATTTTCGTAATACTTGTTTGTGCAAAATTTACAACTATTGAAAGAAGAGACTTATGGACAGACATAGACCTATTACTTTCATCCAATATTAAACAAAATTGGTTAGTAATTAGGGATTCTAATGTAGTTTCAACTGAAAAAGAAAAATTAGGTGGAAATCAACTAGACTTACATGCAACTGGATAATTTAATGACATGATCTCATATAATGATCTTATAGATTTAGGTTTTTCTGGATCTAGATTCACCTGGTCCAATCATAGGTCTCAAGGTACTACATTTTGTAGACTAGGTAGAGCATTAGTCATTCATCATTGGTTATCTAATTTCCCAAATTATTGCATTAATCACCTTCATAAAACTTGCTAAGCCCATAGTCCTCTGTTATTATCCATGAGAAGTAGAATAGATAATTGCCCAAAACCTTTAAAGTTTTTATCTATATGGTGTATAGACTCCAATGTAAAAGATTTTATAAAAGAAGCTTGGAACATAAACATCAATGCTCCCCCAATGGTATCCTATGCCCTTAAACTTAAAAATATAAAATAAATTTAAAACATGGAACAAAGACAGTTTTAAAAACATATTTCAAAATACCAAAAATCTAAAAGCTGAAATCCTAGTTAAATAACACCAATATGAAATCTCCCCTAGTGAGTTAACCCGAAAAGAGTTTTTTAAGACTAGAGCTAAACTTATTAGTTCCTATCAAAGAGAAGAAAGATTTTGGATTCAAAAAAATCATGTCAAATGGCTCAAAGTAGGAGACATTAACTCTAGATACTTTCATACAGCAGTTAAAGCTAAACATAGAAGACTTGCCATATAAAAAATAAAAACTATCAAGATAATTGGGAAGAAGATGATAAAGTAATTGAAAATTTATTCTCAGATCATTTTAAAAACTTACGGAAAACAGAATACATGCCTATTAATAAAGAATTTCCAGAAGTAATCGATACAGAAATATCATAAGAAATTAATCAAAGTTTATCAAACTTTCCAAGTGAAGAAGAAATTTATACAACAATAAAGAATATAGATTCCACAAGTACTCCACGTCCTGATGGATTTGGAGGATAATTCTATGTCAAGTTTTGGGAAATTGTCAAACCAAACCTTGTTAAAGCAATTCACTCATTTTTTGCTGGAGCAGATATCCCAAAAAGTTGGACCTCAACTTCTATAACTCTTATTCCTTAGATAGACAAACCTGCATACTGCTCTCAATACAGACCTATAAGCCAATGTAACTTCTCAAGCAGAATTATAACTAAAATTCTTAATGAAAGATTATCTCACATCCTTCCTCTTATAATCTCACAAAAGCAAAGTGGTTTTGTTAAAAATATAAGTATTCAAGATAATATCCTACTTCCTCAAGAGATGATTCAATGTATTAATAAAAAAGCATTTGGTAATAATGTTATCATTAAACTAGACATGGATAAAGCTTATGATAATGACTACTTGCCATTCTTATGTGAAGTACTTAGGATATTTGGATTTAATGAACATTTCATGCTATGATATGGAGATTGATATCCAACAATTGGTATTCTTTAATCATAAATTGTCAAAGTAAAGGTTTCTTCAATTCATGAAGAGGATTAAGACGAGGATTTCCTATTTATCCTAGTCTTTTCATTATTGCAGCTGAAACTTTGAGCAGAAATGTTGATAAATTTTTTCACATGAAAAAGGTCATCCCATTCTCTCATCCTAAAAATAGTAGACTAATTTATCATTTAAGATTTGTAGATGACTTAGTAATCTTCACTAATAATGGTAGGAGTAGTCTAAAAGCAATAATAAACCTTCTCAAATCTTATGAACAAACATCAGGTCAGAAAATTAATTACTCCAAGAGCTCATTCTATGTAGATGATAAAATCAACCCTAAGAAAAAATGTAACATAGCAAAAAACACGGGTTTAAATCATACAACTCTTCCCATAAAATATTTAGGAGTCTCCATAAATAAAGGTAGAAACAAACTTAATAAATTCACAGAGATAATCTAAAAAATTAGTAACAAAATAAATAGCTGGTCATCAAAGTTAATCTCCCAAACTGGAAGAGCTACTCTTATAAGGCATGTTTTGCAATCAATGTCAGTGTACACTTTAGCTGTTATGAATCCTCCAAAAATTATTATCAAAGGGTTAAATTCAATATTTAGTAAATTTTATTGGGGAGGGTATCAAAATGATAATCCATTTCATTAGTTAATATGGAATGAAACATGTTTCCCATTCGAAGAAGGTGGTTTAAATATGAGAAATTTAGATGATATAATTAAAGCATCAACCATAATGCTCTACTGGAAATATAAGTTTGATACAGGATTATGGGCTTCTTTTATAAAGAATAAATATCTTAATGGTTTATCTATGCCTGGAGGCACAAAAGTTATTAAGAGGATAGCTAGTATACAAGATTAGGCTAACACCTTCATTAATGAAGAAAAACAGTTATGGCATCCCTCCCAATCAGGGGAATTTTCTTTCAAATTAGCATATCATTTATGCAAACAGTCTAGACCTAGATCTTTATCTTGTAAAAATACTAGATACCTCAATGTCCAATAAAAATTACAAACTTTATTTGGAAATTGTTAAACAATTCAGTTCCTTTTGAAGAAAACATTCAGAAATAAGGCATAAGAATAGCATCAATATGCAGAATTTGCTACGATAATGCAGATTGTAATCATCATGTTCTGATAGATTGTCCTCTGGATACTAAGGTATGGAACTATTTCTCTAACTTAGTTGATTTGAATATTAATACTAGCACTTGTAGATCTTTACTTAACTCTTGATGGTTCTCAAATCCTAAAACAGACTACAAAAAGAATTTGTTTTACATTCTTCCTAAAATTATCTTTAGGGAGATTTTGAAAGTGAGAAAGAACAAGCTATTTGGCAAAATTAACTCTTTACCAACTATTGTTATTCAAAATGTTATATTTCTTATTTCTAACATTCTTCGAAATTGTAAGTTTTATGATAAAGGCGGGCCTGAAGATCCTCAAGTAATCAATACATTCAATATCAAAGTCTTACCAAAGGTTATTCAACTATTCAAGTGTATATGGACTAAACCTCCTCCAGGACATTTCAAGATTAATACTGATTGTGCATCAAAGGGTAATCCAAGTCCTTGTGGCATAGGAGGAGTTATTAGAGACTCGGAAGGTCATTTCATTGCAAGATTTAGTAAATAAATTGGCCATCAGAATTCCTTTTTTACAGAAGCTTGTGCTCTAGATGAAGGACTAAACCTTGTTGCTCATTTTAAACTCAATAATGTCATCATTGAATCTGATTGTAAATCACTTATTGAGATTGTCAACAAGAAAGCCAAACCTCCTTGGACTGCAGCTGATATTATTGACAAAATCAACTTCCCAAACTCTTAAAAAATTCAACACATATGCTGAGAAAAGAATAATGTGGCAGACTACTTTGCAAAAAGTGAAACAAATAATTCAAGATTGACATTTCATCTTTAGGTTCGATATTATAAAAACAATATAAATTAATTTCATTGTTATCACAAGATGCATTATGAATCCTATTTCCTCCATCTCTTCTAAAGGGTGATATGTCCTATCCCATTCAAGAGTGAATATTTCTGCAATACACTTGGCATATCATCCACATTTTTCCAATTTGAGGAAAATTTGGTAGCATATCCCTATAGATCTCCAAGTACATGACATAGATTCGCAAATGTTCATGATTTTTTAATTTATCAATTAAAATAACACTTAACTCCGCATTATCTAATATGTGCCCAAAGCAAATTAAGATACAACAGTAGAACTTCCCCCAAAATTAACATGTGTAAGCCACTAAGAACATTATTATATTGAAACTATGATGTCCCAAATATTCCAAATGGAACAATTCGAGAGATCTCATTACAGGGGTAATGAATCTCAAATGAGTCTAAGTGTTATTGAATGTGCACGTATAAGAACTACAAGGATAGTATCTATGCGCACTATCTATAACTGAAGAGGCTTATAACTATGTGTAAATCAACACTATAGACTTTATTTGGTAATTAGAGGGAAATAATCATACAGTTGTTTCTTATGTCTAAGAACGGCAGTTGTACCGACGAGGCTATCATGTTAAGCCTCTGAGGTGCATTAGGGGGGGAAGAAGCCGAAGAAGTGATGAAGCAGGCTCACGATCCAGGATACATTGTAGGAGCCAAACTTTATGATCAACTTAGGACCTTGGGGTATTACTAGCCTACGATGGAGAAAGACTCAGCGGAGTTTGTTCGCAAATGCAAGGCCTGTCAACTGGGATAATAAATCCCTCCTCTAGAGGTAAGGTCTGGATACTTATCGCCACTGAATGTTTTACTAAGTGGGCAGAATCCATATCACTAAAGATATCTGCAACAAGGTAGTCACTCGATTTATAAAGGAGTACATCATTTTCCATTTCTGGTATCCTGAAGGCATTCCTCTCAGACAACGACTCTTCATTTATGAACAATGAAGTAAGTCTGTTGATAGATAAATACTCCATCATCCACCATAAGTCAATTATAGTATATCTAGTGCAATGGGTAGGTAGAAGCCACTAACAAGACTTTGGTAAACATCTTGGCTAAAATGCTAGAGGATTTCCCGAGAACATGGAATGACAAGATACCTGAGGTTCTATGGGCTTATCGAATGATAAAGAGAAAACTCATAGGGTATACCCCATTTTCCTTGGTCTTTGGTATAGAAGTTGTTTTGCCAATAGAACTTGAGGTACCTTATGCTCGATACAACTTACGATGTGCCAGGCTTCCCCATAGCCAATATGTACGACTCGAAGCACTAGAGGAGCATACAGATAATTCTATGAGGCACTTTGAAATGTATAGAAAGCAGTTATCTAGATCCTATGATCAACTGGTAAGGGAAAGAAATTTTAAAGAAGGAGACCTAGTCTTGAAGGATTGCATGAGGCACATCAGGGGATTATCATTACCTAAGTTTGAAGCTAGTTGGGAAGGACCCTATTTATTATTCGAGCAACTCATGATTTGGGTTACTACAAGATATCTAAAGTGGAAGATGATGTCACTTTCAAGCTGAACAACAAGTGTCTCAAAACCTACCATGTTTGAATATATTTGATTTTCACCTAACGCTTTAATTTATTTCATTATATTTTGTTAATACTTATTTGGGAGAATGTTCCCTGCAAATGTTGGGTTATCTATTTAACATAGTATAAATTCACCTTTGTTTTGAAAGATTTGGTCCAATTTTTCTTTCCTTATTATACATAATGTAAATTGCATTGATGTACTAGCTCATTCAATATTTAAGCAAGACAGAAAAGGAAGAGAACCAAGTGTCAAGTATTTCATTTCTACATGCCAAAAAAAGAAGAGATAAATACTGTGTTACATGAAAGAAGGGTCCCAAGATAGTAAAAAAAAGGTGCAACGCAAACAAAGGGGGAACTTAAACAAAAAGTTGTTAGGGTGCATCCATTAGGAAGCACAGGTTGGCTGAACCAAGAAGTGGATGGTGGTCCTGAGGAAGTATCTACTCAAGGTTACTCTAGTCGGAGATTAGATCAGCCAAGTCCTTCTGGTGGCGCTCCTTTGTCTATTGAACATAATCTAGATTTTGCTCAGATTTACGTAACTCAACCTCCACTCGGGAAACAATGTTGCGAGCATCCTCCATATTTTGTTAAGATATAACCACTGTTCTAAAAAACCCGCCTAGGCTTAAGGCTTGGGAGAAACGCCTCGCCTTACATTTTTCACGCCTTATTCTTGGTAAAACCCTTAAGGCACACTTTTTTCTAAAAACAACAATGCTTTAGTGAAACGATGTCGCCTTTTAAAGAATTTCTTTACAAACCGGACCATTATCTCATCCAAAATAATCAAATAGTATTTTAATTTGCATATATTCAGACATATTTTTATGATATGTGCAATTTTTGTATTTTAATAGCCTTATTATGGTTCAAAAATATTAAAATATATTAAGAAGGCCTAAACGCCTTTTTAGGCCTAGCGCCTAGGCTTCTAAGGCTTAAGGCTTGGCCTCCACGCCTCAATCACGCCCCGCATTTTTTAGAACCTTGGATATAACCAATTCGTACTCCAAGCTCATTACTTCTTCTAAGATAGACACCTGCAAGCGATGAGAAATCTCCAGTCGGCCATAAAGAGCAAGAAAGTTAGCCTTCTTGAAGTCATGCAGCAACTTCACCAACCAAGACAGCGAAAACCCATCGTTGATAAGAAGATTGATCTTCCCCAATAAAACCTTAATCATATCAGAATTCAAAGACTCCAGAGGAGTGTTGAGTATTTCATCTAAAATAGTGTCTAGGCAAAATAGTCTGCAGACCATCATCACGGGTATGGGTTAAACACTGTGAGGGGCAAAGGTTGAAGGAAACCTGTCTAAAAATTACTCAATCAATGCACAAGGACCATCAGTCAGGATATGGGGGAAGTCGAGTAAGGTCTACCTCACAACCACTTCAAGGGATGCTTTAAGAGGGTGAACACTAAAAACATTATCATTGGTAGAAGGGCGTCGATTGTGCGAAGCACTATCACTTTCTTATAACTTGGAAGCAACCACTTCGGGGATCTCACCAACAGTTAGAGCCACTGCTTGAACTTGTAAACTAGGGGCCTCGCCCATTGTTGGCAAACCAGTCACTGTTCTTGATTTCATAATCTCACGTGCAACACCTTCAACTTCTGGATCTCGCGCAATGGACTGCTCAACTTCAACCTAAAATGCAAAAAACTTATCAAGTCAGACAAATATACAAACTGGCTTACAAGATAAATTTATGTCCAATATAACTTGACCCGTTTGAGCCTCGGTTATGGGAGATTTAAAGTCCAATATAACTTAACCCGCCTAACCCTCGATTATGGGAGATTTTAATACCAATATGACTTGGCCCGCTTGACCCTCGATTACGGGAGATTTAAAAACCAATATGACTTGGCCCGCCTGACCCTCGGTTATGGGATATTCAAAGTCCTGTTTAATTGGCAATTCTAACAACATTTTAATGCAGGAGTTACATAAAAGAAGAACATACCTATGGATGTTGATCATCGCTGAACTGGCAGGTGGCCATTTGTAATAAATCTTCCTCATCACAAAAATCTGCTAGAGCTACCAAAAGATACTGCTCTGAGGGAACAACAGTAGTACCTCCAACTCCAGTAACTTATTCCTGCCTACCTCCTACCTGACTGATAGTAATAACACCGGCTCCCTCTAGATTGAGGATTGAGTGCATAAAGAGAGTAACCAAGACCTGGTCATTTGAGGGGGGAGGGGCTAGTGGGGCAGTCTGTTCGGGGAATGAAACTCGCGAAGAACAACAGAGAATAAGATGAGAACAACAAGAATATGGGACAGGGAGTTCAAAAAGAAAAGGGAAAAGTTTACCATAATCGATGGTACAACAACAATGGGGGATTTACCAATGAAAAACTCAATAACACCTCCATCATGAACACCGACCTTGAGACCAGCCTAGTTGCGCAAGAAGGCAGAGTCAGGTGAATAGCCACTACTAGACTGAACAGAATAAAGAGATACATTTTCCCTTGGGGGAAATTTGTAGTTACCTGCGAGGTTATAGTGGCAGTTATCTCCTTTGGCACAACTTCCTTCGAGACAGGTAAAACATCAGTTGCCTCCATCAGTAAACCACCAACTTCATTATCATCGTGAAATCCACCTCAGACATCAACCTAAAGATGGGAAACAGGAGTCAATATCATAAGGTAAAAGGAGGAAAAGTTATAGCAATAAAAGGAAAATAGCAGACATGCCTCTTCCTCAAGAACATATTCCAAAACTTCAATCTTAATGTGGTGAGAAGACTTGTAGGAAGAAACCATCCTTCGTGACCTATGCCTTTGAATAAGGGGAGAGCCTTCCTCCTCATCTTCTTTTCCCCCCTCCTTCTCTCCCTTATCTCCATCCTCTTCCTCCTCCTCTTAATCATCATTACCTACCACTTCTTAATCAACAACTACCTCTTTCGGAGAATGCTCCTCATCACTTGTCTCACCTGCCTCCTCTAACATAATTTTAACATGACTAGTCAACTTTCTTTTCCTTCGACCTTCAGCAGTTGGAGGAGCATAAGAAAACCCTCGAGATTCCATCTGGGATGACATAAAAGCCCTATCCTCCTTAAAAACATTCTAATAAGTCTGTCTAAGCTGATAGAACATCAAGTTAACCTTCTGATCAACCTTAGAATCAGGATTCAAATTTGGTGAGACTTCTTAGGTAGCCTTGAGCTTCTTCTACGAATCCTTCCTTATATCCCTCACAACTACCCCAGTCGAAGTAGCATGAGGAGTGTTACCCCCTTCTACGGGTCTTGAGGGACCAGGGAAGATAGAAACAACTTTAATTGGAATTAAAGACCGAGCTACCTTCTTCTTTTTTACTATAGCTTACTCCACAAGGTCCAGGAGGTAACTCAAAAGGAGTAGAACTGTTGGTGGTGCTGAGAGAAAATAGGGAGCTAGAAGTAGTGCAATTCTTAAATCCTAGATCCGTCGGAGGAAACCTTTCAACATCGGGGTACTGGGCTCTTTAAGAAGATTAATTTGGAAACGGCCTAGTTAATTTGGCCAAAATACTGCCAAGTACATAGTACACCTCCCCCCTCGGGCTCTCTTGCTCGGGATGATAGGGCTGGCAGCATTATTTAAACAAATATTGACGACTGTAGAAATAAGAAAGTTTCTACATGCGAAAGAAAAGTTAGTAGGCTTCTCACGGGTGAAATGAATCAACATGGGGTTACCATGATCGTAACCAAATTTCATAGCCACGCAATTTGGGCAGTAGATGGAATAAAAGGAGAACTATTTGTTGTATAAAGGCAGATCGGAGGGGATTAACAACATATGAACGTTGTTCATAGGAAAATTCTTGGCTAACATCTCCTCGATGGGGGTAATAGGATGTTCCTTGTAGATAAAAAATTGGTTTGTAAAAAAGTGATCTACTCCAACATAGGGGCGAGGTACAAACTTCTCAACTTTGTCAATTAAATATACAAAGGGATTTTTAGAACTCTTATGGCTCCAGCAACATATTCGAGGGACTTTGATGGGATGAGAGATGGGGAGATTACTAGTTAGAGCATACTCCAATAAATAGGCATAGAGATAGGTTATTAGCAGCACGTGATTGGCGTAGTTCGAGACATCAAACCTTCCGATGCTCCAAGCCCAATCAGCTTGCACATGATCCAGCCAAGTTTATAATAAACCAAGGGGTGATGGAAAATATAGGGATATTGATGTCACTGGCCATGCGAATGTCCATGTTAATTAGATCCTTCCTAGGGTAGTCATGGGCCTTATCGGGAAGGTATATCTTCAATAGGATGACCCAAATATAACCTGCAAGCTCAATCTTTGAACCAAATCCTTTCCCAACTGGGGGATACTCAAACACATGCTTCCCCTTTAGATTCTCTTTGGCCACCTCGCGAGCCTTAATCATATCCGTATCCTCAATAAAGTAAAAATATCGGATCACCTTCGAGTAAGTTGACTTGTTATAGGTCACCATGCAGTCTTTCACTAGGGCCTCCAGTTCTGCCCATGTGTCTT